>CM054158.1:5064327-5084327 GCA_028751875.1 Rapana venosa
GCTTCACGTCTTTATCAGTATCCCCGAAGTCGGAATGTGGCTACCTTCAAGGCGGGCAAAAACGGTCACACAGGCACAGGCAAAAATCTCGCCATGGGTGAACCTGGGAGCTCTAGCCGAGGAACGACCAAAAATTAATGCATTGAGTTGCATTGCATTGTATAGCGTTGTAGTGCATTGCATTGTATTGTGTGTGTGTGTGTTGTGTTGTATTTTATTTCAGCGTTTGCTTGGTTTTTGTTGGTGTTGTATTTTGTTTTTTGCTGGATTTTCTGCTGCCTCATCTTCTGTAACATTCCTGTTCCCCTGTTCCCACGTTGCACACTTCAATCTCCCCGCCACAGCCCTACCCAGATTCGTTATGTTCGATTTGTTTGTTTTTACAAGATTCGGCGCTATATAAATTCCATATATTATTATTATTATTATTATTATGTCGCATCCTCAGGGTCGGAAGTCCACAGGTGTTCAGTGGTGCCTGTTCTGAGCTAACATACACAGGACACCACCTACTAAGCCCCCTACTAGTGGAAGTATTAGCTCAGTTGCGGAGCCAGACTGAGTTGCCCACTCGAGATGGCAACCACCACAACGTCCCTCCAAAGACCGTCCCCTGTGAACCTCCATCCCCAAAGGCTTTGACACAAACTCACCACAGGCACAGAAGTGTGTGGAATCTGAGGTCACCATGAGACCAGAGCAACTGGGATCACCAAATCAGAGGCACTTTTCTTTTCTTGCATGATGATCAATGACAATGAGGATGTCGTCATGATGCTGCTGTGGAAGTGCATATGCTTTGAGACTACTTGACAGGGTTGTACTCTACGCTTACTATCATAATATATCCCAGCGTCAACCAGGCCCGTGAGATACAGACACCTGCGGTGTTGGTCAGGTAATGCAGCAACACTCTCAAACTCGCATCCGTAGAGTGGATGAAGCTCGACTGTGTGGTACCATTCTTCCCACTGAGCCCACAGCACACCCACTCTGGGTAGGAGCTGGCCGAGTAAAAGAACAATAACAACACCATAGGAATCTATTGACTTGAACTTGCAATCTTCCAACCCGTAACCCAAGGCACTAACCACTAGGCCATGGTGACTATTGGGGACCTCGGTTTGTAATAATAACAATAACAATGATAATAATAATAAATAATAATAATAATGTATGGAATTTATATAGCGCTGAATCTTGTAAAAAAACAAATCAAAACGCTTTATCATCTTTCCGAAAATCTAGCACCTAAAAAAGTCTAGTGGAATTCGGGTGGAAAGTTTGGATTCAGCCGGGAATTAAACCCGAAACTTCTCGCTTTTGGGCGGGTGCGTCACCTCTAGACCTCAGGTGAGAGAATAATCCACCAAAGTCCTGGCTGCCACAAGCATTTAAAAAAGGCAAAGATAAGGATGTCCCATAACCTATGTGGTCGTGGGCGAGCGAGGCGTCAGAGACCTCACTTCTCAAGGGGCCAGCAAATTGAGGGCGGCGCCCATCTCCTCTCCCTCGCTGCTTTACCTTCCATGACCCTCAAGAGGGCAGGTACCCATTGACAGCTGGGTGAACTGGGGGACTTATACTGAAAGCCAAGGTGCGCAGACGGTCACCCACCTAAGTTGGTAACCACTCTCGATGCTGCTTAACATGGCTTGGGGAAAGCCAGTGCTCTGACCACTGAGCTATCCCGTCCCCTAGCATTTAGCGCAGGTAAAGAAAAACGGTGACGACACCAACAGGAGAAGTGTCCTTGAGAGAAAAGTCTTTCAGGTAACCGCCACTGTCAACACTGTAACCACCTCAAAAGACATGCACAGGTGGGGTAGAATTATGTTTAGCAATCATCAGAAACCAACGGGGACATGAGTGAGGGTGCGCTATATTAGGAAACACTTCCTGGATAGACAGCCTCTAGTGTTTCAAACAGAGTCCTATTGGGACAAGAAAAGGTTCATTAAAAAACATTGCAACCCGACAGTATTCCCCTTCACGCAAATCTTCCAACCTCCACCCTTCCTAGACCCCCCGCACCGTCCCCTCCCCACTCCCCACCCCTCTCTGTTTGTTTATTGTACCTTCCCTGTGTCATTGAAAAAAGCTTTTTTTAACTTCCCGGGTGCACGACATGCACGATTTGGTGGGGTGTTGTTTTTTTATACAAGCTTTTGGATTGGCTGTCACCCCCGACCAATCAGCTGCCTTGATGTTTTGTCCTGAGCTGACCTTCACCTTACTAACTTGTGTGTGTGTGTGTGTTGTCAGAGCATTGAGAAAGGAGGAATAATAATAATGTCGTCATGCTCTTCCTTCTACTAATCCTTTTTATTTTTTAAATCTTGATTTTATTTCAAAGTAAACTTTGCCGACTGGGAAATTTTTGGGAGGATAGGGGGAGGGGTGTGCGTGTGTGTGTGGGTGGGGGGTGGTGGTGGATGGGGAAGTCTCAGTGTTATGGAAAGAAAGGGTGTGTGTGTGTGTGTGTGTGTGTGGTGTGTGTGTATGTGAAAGTCAGTCCAGTTTTTCTGAGCAGATGGTACACTGACTAAGCAATGCATTTGCTTTCTTTCCTTAAGCCATCTGTCAAGGAAAAAACCCAGTTAACTACAATATTATCTAGACAACCCATAACAAATTATATATATATATATATATATACAGAGAGAGAGAGAGAGAGAGAGAGAGAGAGGAGAGAGAGAGAGAGAGAGAGCTAGAGATAGAGAGATAGAGAGATAGATATAGAGAGAGAGATTCTTTTCTTTTTCTTTTATTCTTTTATTTCGAGGATAATGGAATAAGCACTCATGTGCTTTATTTTTACATCTAGTCCCCGCACATATGCAGTTTTGTAAATGTTGTCATCCGTTCTCACCGGCACACAATGGCCTACTCTTCCGAAAAGTGGAACGGGATTTAACGTGTGCGCAAGATGTTCTGCGTGTATTCGTACACGGAACCTCGGTTTGTAGTCTCATCCGGACTTTTTGGGGGAGTGGAGTCGGCACTGATGTTAACTTCGGAGGAAAAATCCTCGTGAACGGGAATCGAAATCGGGACAGCAGATCACGAGAGCATCACGCTAACCACCAGGCTATCCCGTCCCCAGAGAAAGAGAGAGAGAGACAAGACAAATTCTTTTATTTTGATGATAATGAATAAGCACCCATGTGCTTTTTTACATCCAGTCGCCGCCCTTAAGGATATATATGATAATAAAATAAAATAAAGTCCATAGCAATACACTTACACAGCTTACGGAAAAATATCTACACAAAAATCCCCACAAAATCACCGAAGAGAGAGAGAAAGAAAGAAAAAAGTAGCAACAAGTAAGAAAGAAAGCAGAACAGAAAACACAGAAACAACCGAAAAAATAGCAAGAACCAAGAGCAAAACAAAAACGGCAACAACAAGGGGAGAGGGAACAACCGAATAGTCCCCCCTCAAAAAAGCAACAACAACCCCAAACCCAAACCAAAACAGAACCAAACAAAGCAAAACCTCCATAAAATAAAGGAGAACAAACCACGTGAGAGAGAGAGAGAGATAGAGAGAGAGAGAGAGAGAGAGAGAGAGTCAATCTAAATCTGGCACCAACAAAAACAAATCAATGAGGAAGCTGAATCTAAAATATAAAAAAAGCTACAAAAAGACCACCACCAACAACAAACAAAACAAAAAACCAACCAAACAAAAACAACAGCAACCAAAGGGGTGTTGCAAAAATGAACATTTAAGAGAGAGAGAGAGAGAGAGAAGAGAGAGAGAGAGAGAGAGAGAGAGGCTTTGAACAATTTATTGTCATTGCCCAATGTGGCCTATTGACAAGGAGGGCTACACGCGACTTTCTTTTGAAAATACAAATAAATACAAGAAAACTTACATGATGCATTTAACGTAATGAAAAAAACAACCCAAAAGAGCTCTCTATGAACCGATACGACTTTAAGCTGTGGCGTAAACTCAGTTTCAAACTGAACACAAAGTAATGTCAAGGATAAACAACAGGAACCAAAAAACAATAACTAAAATAATAACAAGAACATTCTAGAATGTTATATTAGACCATCTGAACGTTCAGAACCCCTCACCGGTCACAGTGAATGGAGAAGATTTACCAACAACTGGAGTTCACGTACCTCGGGAGCACTGTTAGGCATGATGGCGGAGCAGGCAGCGACATCAAGAACCGGATTAGCAAAGCAAGAAATGCTTAGAGAAATCTGAACAATGTGTGGAAATCGTCCCAGTACAGCACCAGAACCAAACTAAGACTATACCAGAGCTGTGTACTTTCCACCCTTTTGTACGGCTCGGAGTGCTGGAGGATGACTGAGAGTGACCTCGACAAACTATCCACATTCCACACGAAGAATCTCAGAAGAATCTTGCGCATCTTCTGGCCTGAGACCATCTCCAACCAAGAACTTTTTGCCCGTTGCAACCAAGAAAGCATGAACAGCATCATCATGCATAGGCGATGGGGATGGATAGGGCATATCTGCCGTCGGGAACAGGGAAACATCGCCCGAACAGCCCTCCACTGGACACCAGAGGGAAACGCAAACGAGGACGACCCAAGAACACTTGGCGTCGGACTGTCGAAGCAGAGCAGAAGACCTTCCAACATACCTGGGGAACCATTGAGAAGCTGACCCAGGACAGACAGGAGTGGAGAACATTTGTTGCTGCCCTACGTGCCAATAAGGCACAAAGGCATTGATGATGATGATGAATCAAATTGTATGTGAAATTGTCAATAAATATTCTTGCTGGAGATTACAGCGTAATTATAAATGTTTCTTTAGGTGTGTCACCAAATGTTGCTGTACGCTGTAATTATAAATGTTTCTTTAGGTGTGTCACCAAATGTTGCTGGAGTTTACATACTATAAATGTTACTTTAGTTTAGTCAGAGAGAGAGAGAGAGAGAGAGAGAGAGAGAGAGAGAGAGCTCAAACTCGAAAGATTTATTCACAAAAAGGCCATTGGCCCATACATGAAGTGGGGGTGCCAAACTGCTTAGTATTTTAGTGAGAAAAATAAGTAACACAAAAACCAAAATGTTAATGTATACCCAAAACTACCACAATAAAAATCACTTCCCAAAAAATATGACTGAAGAAACCAAGATATCTCTTATTCTAAAGGCTTTACACAAATATAAAGCAAGGCTGCGCACAATCTCAGGGTGACTAGATGCCATGCATGAGTAGACAGAATCTAAAAAAATTAGGCTGTCTACTATACTTTACCGGAATGTAATTCTGTCTTACATCTTCTAATACTGGACAGCACAGCGCAAAATGAACTTCATCTTCCACTGTTTGCTTACATAATGGGCATAACAACCTGAGGTCATCATCATCATGTTCTATATATCTAAATTTATGAACATTTATGTCTGATACACCAAGTCTAAATTTAGACATAATTCTTTCCAAATGTATGTCCATATCAAGCTTTAGATAAGGTTCGACATCGTGTGAACCTATAAATTGTCTGTACATTTCAAATCTTTCACTGTTTTGTATATGACCACTCCACTGCTGCCAACGACAGTCAATCAATCTTTGCCCGAAAACCTTGATAAACTCTCTACAATTTCCGGCACCTTGATTGAGCCAAACAAACCCAAAGCCAAGTGAGAGAGAGAGAGAGAGAGAGAGAGAGAGAGAGAGAGAGAGAGAGAGAGAGAGAGAGAGCTCAGGCTCCTGCAGCGCTCTGTGATAGCCTGGTCCTGGCACAGCTGATCCAAGACCTGTACTATTTTTCAGGTGACGCTCGGCGCTCAAGTGGCCTGACTTCCGGCCACAGTCCCTAGTTGGGAGGAATTGCGCTGGGACTGTACTAGAACCTCAAACAAGTTGATAGAGGGAGCGCTCTGGTATACAACCTTCCCACTCTCAGCACAGCTGCCTAGCATTTTATTTTATTTTATTTTATTTATTTATTTATTTAACTGTTTTTATTTTTATATCATTTTCAGTCACGGCAGATTTTTCTGAGTGGAATTCGGGCTACTTGGGAGAATGCGTCGCCATAAGAGCAGCGCCACCCTTTTTTTTTTCTTGTCCTGTCTGCAACTGTATTTGTTTCCCTTATCATAGCGGCTTTTTTTTCCCCCACATAATTTTTGCCAGGGGCAACTCTCTTGTTGGCGTGGGTTCTTTTACGTGCGCTAAATAATTGTGTGTAACATACGGGACCTCGGTTTATCGTCTCATCCGAAAGACTAGCACCTAGACCACCACTCATGGTCTAATGGATTGGAGGGGGGGGGGGAGTTTTGGACACAAACAGGGATCCAACGACTACATACTCGAAACTCGGACTTTTCGCTTGCCAGGCAGGCGCGTTACCTCTAGACCAGCGATCTACCAACAAACCACAACTTGAGGGTGAAAGAGAGTGGCCTGGTGTAGAACATTGCTACTCTGGCCCTGTGCTGCATAGCATCACATGGCATGTCACAGCAGGAAGCACAACACCCAACAACACAGTAGCCACAATCACTGAGGTGAATACATGAAGCAGGCCAATGTCTTCATCAGACTAATTAGATAGCTAGACAATAGGCCATGTATGTAGAGAGGATTATTTGAATACAATCATACCTTTTGCTTTCTTTGTGTGTGCGCGCGCGTGCACACACACACACACACACGCACACACACACACACACACACACGCACGCACGCACGCACGCACGCACACACACAGAACATCTAGCGCACACGTTAAATCCTGTTCCGCTTTTCGTAAGAGTAGGCCATTGTGTGCCAGTAGGAACAGATGACAGAATTTACAAAACTGCATACACACGGGGGACTGGATGTAAAAAGCACATAAGTGCTTATTCCATTATCCTCGATATATAAGAATAAAATAAAATAAATAAAATAAAAACACACAGCTACACACATATTCATTCACACATCACACACACACACACACACACACACCACACACGCACGCACACACGCACGCACACACACACACACACACACACACACGCGCGCACGCACACACATTCACACATCACACACACGCACACACATTCACACATCACACACACACACACACACACGTACACACACCCCCCCCCCCCCCCCAAGAAAAAAAAAAAGAAGAAAAAAACTGACCTCATTGTCTCTAACCTGCAAATGTTATAAATCCCCGCCCTCCCCCCCCCCCCCCACCCCATAACCCCCCCCCCCACACACACACCACCCACACACACACACACACACACACACACACACACACACCTTTCAACTATTTCTATAATTAGCACACAGGAGTATACCAAACACACACAAAAACAAAAAACCCTGCTGGAATTTTCTGATGAAGACCACAGGGATGTCGCCATATTAGCCCAATCCGGATCTTCCCCACCACCCCCCCCCCCCCCACCCCCACCCCCACTGCACCCCTTCTCACCTCTCTACCTCTTTTCTCATCTCCCTCCTCCTCTCCCTTCGTTCCCTTTATTCTCCCGTCCTACCCCGCCACCACCCCCCCCCCCCCCAATCTCTTTCCTTTATCCTCCCATTCACATTCATTGAGCCTCGACTGCTAGTGTGAGAGGTAGTTTTATGGGTGACCAGACATAATAATAATAATATAAAAAAAAATAAAAAAATAATAATAATAATAGAAGAAGAAGAAGAAGAAGAATACTAATAAATGGAATTTATATAGCGTCTTGCAGACAAAAATCAAAACTTTGCACTCAACTCATTCTTAAACAGTCATACAATCAGTAACAATTAATAGTTCCAACAAGTCCAAATGTGTACGCACGCACGCACGCACACACACACACACACACACACACACACACACACACACAACACGCACGCACGCACGCACGCACGCACGCGCGCGTGCGCACGCGCGTACACACACACACAGGCCACACACCCTGGTAGGGCGATAGAATATCGGCTGTTGAAGGCAGGGAAAAACTATGAAATGAAGCAGGAGAGGAAAATCTTAGGTTTGAAATAAATGTCTTGGGACTGGATTTAAAAGTGTCATAAGATGATTTTGGCAAAAAGAGAGAGGGAGGTCATTCCAGATCGATGGACCAGAAACAGAGAAAGAGCGATGGCCGACGGTGGATTGGTTGAATCTATGTATTCATAAGCTATATAAATTCCATATATTATTATTATTATTATTATAAGGGACAAGGTATCTGCAGCAGAGCGGAGAGGAGTGTACAAGTGAAGACATTCAGAGAGGTAGGAGGGTGCTGTTTAATGGAGACATTTGTAACAGAGAGTACTGATCTTATAGTTTACTCTCTGTGGCACAGGCAGGCAGTGGAGAGATCGCAAGAGAGGAGTAATGTGCTCAGATTTTCTCTTTCTGAGGACTAGTCGAGCGGCAGAGTTTTGTATACGTTGAAGGGAGTGGATTGATGAAGCTGACAGACCAGCCAGAAGAGAATTGCAATAGTCCAGACGTGAAAGAATGAGAGACCAAACGAGTTTGAATTTTGCATCTGTGGACAGGTACTTTCGACATCAACTGTAGTCAAGATTGCCAAGCCGATAAAACCAAACAACAAGAACAATAACAAAAATAACAAACAAACAGACAGAGACACAAAGAAACAGAGTCCACGATGATATGATACTGTATATATAAATAGGTAAAGGTGTCCCATAACCTGTAAGGTCGTAGGGGAGCGAGGCGTCAGAGACCTCACTTCTCTAGGGGCCAGCATATTGAGGGCGGCGCCCATCTCCTCTCCCTCGCTGCTTTACCTTCCCTGACCCTAAAGAGGGCAGGTACCCATTTTACAGCTGGGTGAACTGGGTGACTGTACTGAAGCCAAGGCACGCAAACGGTCACCCATCCAACTGGTAACCACGCTCGACGCTGTTTAACTTTTATATATATATAAAATCTACATTGGAAAAGATGATAGTTAAAGAAAATTATATACACAAAAATAACAATCATACACGTGTGTTTTTTTAAGTCAGGAATAATAAAACACACACACATACACACACGCGCATGCACACACACACACATGCAACACACACCAACATGCAACACACACCACACACATGCAACACACACACACATGCAACACACACACACACACATGCAACACACACACACACATGCAACACACACACACACATGCAACACACACACACATATGCAACACACACACACATGCACACACACACATGCAACACACACACACACATGCAACACACACACACATGCAACACACACACATGCACACACACACACACACACACACCACACACACACACACACACACACACGCAACACACACACTCCTTTGTGCACATGCTGAAACCTGTTCCACCATTTAGCTTTGTAGGCCTTGGTGTGCTGATAGGAACGGATGACAAAATATACAAAACTGCATACGTGTGGGGGACTGGATGTAAAAAAGCAAATAAGTGCTAATTCATTATCCCCTGGGTTCGATTCCCAGCCTTGCCGTCTCTTCCAAGGTTGACAAGAAAATCAAACTAAGAATGTCAAAGTCGGTAGGATGAGACTATAAACCGAGGAGACCCTGTGTGCAAATGCAGGCAGAACATCTTGCCCACACGTTAAAAACCCTTTCCCCCTTTCGGAAGAGTAGACCTTTTCCTGTGGGTAGGAATAGGAACGGATGAGAACATTTAAAAAACGCATGCACACAGGTGTCCTGTTCAGACACCATCCCTGAAGTCGGAATGCCGCTGCCTAAATGGTGAAAGAGAAAACGGTGGCATACTCAAAAATTTCACCATTGGTGAAGAACCTCCAGCTCTAGCTGAGGAACGGGAAAAAATCAATTAAAAAAAACCCAACAACAAAACCTACAAAGAAATCACCATGAATAAGATGAGAACTACTCCTGGGGAGAGCAATCTGAATTTCAAACTGAAAACTTTTTTTTGTTGACAAATAATAGACACATAATGCACCCATATATAACACCTTTTCCCCACCTCCAGCCCCCCCCAACTCCACCCCTAATCCCCCACCAACCCCTCCAGCCCCACAACACCCCCCCCCCCCCCTCCACACCTGCTGTGCAGCATTGCATGAGGAGCAGCAGACCTACCTGGTGCAACGATCTACTCAGGGTTTTTACAAACCTTCTGATTGGCTGTCACTGGCCACCAATCAACTTCCCTGATATCTGTCACGTGTTGACCTACATTTTCCACATTAAAATGCTTTTGCTATGCTTTCAGAAGGCTAAACAAGGGAAAAGCCTGTAAATGACCCTGTCTACTTATCAAAACCACCCAAAAAAAAACCAACAAGAAGAAACCAGATCAATTAAACTATTTTTGACAACACTCGGCCAGTTTGTCTAGAAACTAGGCTAGCTCAAAGGTGGAAAGCTTTGGGAGGGGTGGAGGGGAAGGGGTAGCTGGTGGCTGAAAAGTCTGGGTATCTTAGGCCTTTTTTTGTCAGGGAGAGAAAGTAGTAGGTGGGGTCTGGGTGGGAGGGTGAGGGTGGAGATGGAGAAAGGGGGAGGGGGTGCAGGCAGAAGAGAGAGAGAGAGAGAGAGAGAGAGAGAGAGAGGTGTGTGTGTGTTTTTTATATTTATTTATTTATTTATTGTTTTATATCGAGGATAATGGAATAAGCACTCATGTGCTTTTTTACATCCAGTCCCCGTGCGTATGCGGTTTTGTAAATTCTGTCATCTGTTTCCACCGGCACACAATGGCCTACTCTTCCAAAAAGCGGAACAGGATTTAACGTGTGCGCAAGATGTTCTGCATGCCTTCGAACACGGAGCCTCGGTTTATAGTCTCATCCGAAGTGTGTGTGTGTGTGTGTGTGTGTGCCTGTGTGTGCCTGCCTGTTTGCGTGTATGCATGCATGCTGAGGGATTGCCTGTAGAGACATGTGCGTGCATGCATGCGTGTATAGGCATGTGTGCGAATATATAATTTATGTGAGTGTCAATAAAGCCTTCCCTGTGTGTGTTCCTGAATGGGAACATACAAACATACTTGCTTTGGGTGCATGTGTTCGTGCGTGTGGTGTGTGTGTGTGTGTGTGTGTGTGTGTGTGTGTTAATGATTTATTTCATTTTATTCATTTATTCTTTTATTTCGAGGATAATGGAATAAGCACACATGTGCTGTTTTTAGATCCAGTCCCCGTGTGTATGCAGTTTTGTACATTTTGTCATCCGTTCCCACGGGCACACACATTGGCCTACTCTTCCGAAAAGCGGAACGGGTTTTTAACGTGAGCGCAAGATGTTCTGCGTGCGTGCGTGCGTATATGTTGTTTTTGTTGTTGTCTTCGATTTTACGTCTGTTCACTCTCAGTGATATTAGACGGGGAAAAAAGCACGGAAGTTGAGGTGGTGGTAGAGGTCCTATTTAAATGTGTACAAGGGAAACATAGTTTACATAGGCAAAAAAGAAACTTCACAAAGCAAGAAAAAACAATTAAAAAAACAACAAAAAACAACAAACAACCAACAAACAAAAACCTTTAAACTTAATGAAGTTATAACAAATGTCCTATAGGACTGTGCCAGAGACCTTTCGCAATATTAAATACCAAATTCATGTTATTGAATATGCTGCTGAGGGAGTTTTCAGAAAACTGCGGTAAAAAAGCTTTTGTGCACCTGCATTCAAATATTATGAGTATTAGTGATATTCTCAGCACACATTTACCGTTTCTGCTGAATTTGGAAATGAATGCATTAAGTTTTATTCTATAAATCAAGCTGTTTACTCTTCTTGCTGTGAAAATATTTGTGCAGGTCTTAGAATGGTTCACGACTCCTACATTGTTGGTATTGATTACAGATCTATTAAAAAAAATTCTCTTTTAGGTGATACATTTCTGTGACCTTTTTCCATGATGTTTGTTCTAATAAGTGGTAACCCTCTTGTAATGATAAAGGCACATGCAATTCTTCTGATTCCATTCCATGTTTTGCACCTCTTTTAGTAGCTCTGTCAGCCCATTCATTTGGAAAGAATCCACTATGTGAGGGCACCCAACAAAAAGTTAAGCTTATACCTTTTAAAGTTAAAAGGTGTATGACATGCCTTATCTTTAGTGCAATATTTGAACTTTTTTTGTACCATGGAGATTTTAAACCATATAATTCCGATTTAGAATCAACACAAAGAAGAATTTGAAATATAGGTAAAGGTAAAGGAGTCCCATAACCTATAAGGTCGTAGGGGAGCGAGGCGTCAGAGACCTCACTTCTCTAGGGCCAGCATATTGAGGGCGCGCCCATCTCCTCTCCCTCGCTGCTTTACCTTCCCTGACCCTAAAGAGGGCAGGTACCCATTTACAGCTGGGTGAACTGGGGGAACGGTACTGAAGCCAAGGCGCGCAAACGGTCACCCATCCAACTGGTAACCACGCTCGACGCTGCTTAACTTGGCTGGGGGAAAGCGAGTGCTCTGACCACTGAGCTATCCCGTCCCCTTGGACAAATCAATGGCCCAAATGGCAAATCAAGGATATAATTTAGAGCCATCAAAATTGCCACGAGTTCCGCTGTAAATATCGAAGGATGTTTACCAACATAAAAGGATTTTTCAACTTTTAATGCTGGTATAACAAAAGCGGAACCGTTTTCTTTATTATCCAGGCGTGATCCATCAGTATAAATGTGTAAATAATGAAAGTACTTATGGTGGATGTGGGATCGAACATCAGAAACCATTATATTCTGATTCTCATTCTTTTTCACAAGTTACTTCTATGTCGAATTGGGCACTATTCATCTCCCACACTGGGCACGGTAAGATTGCCTCTTGTTTGTCCATTCTCTTTTGATTGACTTCAGAGTTTTGGACAAGATCAGACACATATGTATTAATGGGCATTAACGAAGATATCTCCTTTGCTCTTTGAGGGAAATGTAGCTCCGATTTTACTTCTGCTTCTTCTGAAATGAAATTTTCAGTCCTTTCTGTTTTTAAGAACATATTTAACACATGCAAGTTGACGATAATCATCCAAAGGCAATGCTATTATGTTCCCAGAGCCAATGGTACAGAACACCATGGGCACATCTATAAGCTTTGCAGTCTACACTTTGTAGCTTTTTAAGCAAAGACTTAGGAGAACTGAAAAAGATTTCTTGTCCATATGATAATTTCGAACGAATAAGTGATGTAGCTAAATATTTTAGATTTAATGTGTCTTGTCCCCAGAACTGTTTACTAATTATCTTCAGTAAGTTTATGCCCTTTCTTACTTTCGTTAATATGTGTTCAATATGTGCATTCCAAGTTAGCTTAGAAGTTAGAATAACACCTCAGAACTTTATCCTATTTTTGCATTCAATTATTTCAATCCCAATCCTAAACTTGGCAGCTCCTCTGGATTACTGCCATTATTAAAAAGCACAACATTAGTTTTTTCTGTGGATAAAGTAAAACATTTTAAAGCATATATTTAACAATGTTGTCAAGCTGATTTTGATACGTCCTTTTAATGTAATTTATCATTTTTGGGGTGTATTTCGTTTTATAGTAACGTTAATCCACATGCATATCCTTCGGATGTCCTTCGGATGAGACTATAAACCGAGGCCCCATGTTCGAACGCATGGGAACATCTTGCGCACACGTTAAATCCTGTTCCGCTTTTTGGAAGAGTAGGCCATTGTGTGCCAGTGGAAACAGATGACAAAATTTACAAAACCGCATACACACGGGAACTGGATGTAAAAAAGCACATGAGTGCTTTTTCCATTATCCTCGATATAAAAGAATAAATAAAAATAAAATAAACAATAAAATATATCATCTGCATATTGTACTAAGACAATATCCTTTTATAAATTAATTGGGAGATCATGCAGCAATATATTAAATACGATAGGAGCTATTACAGAGCCTTGGGTAGTCCCATATGAAGAGACTTGAAATTTGAATACGATTTACCTACTCTAACTTGTATTCTTCTGTTTGCCAAAAAACTTAACATACTTATACAAATGTCCAGAAACACCCACATTCTTTAGTTTGCATAATAACTTAGCATGCCAAACTTAATCATACGCCTTTTTTATATAAAAAAATGTTGCAAGAGCATTCTTTCTTCTTGCAAACTGCACTTTTATATGTGTTGATAGTTTTACCAAGTGATCTATGGATATGGCAGATCCATTTTTTTGGAAAACCCGCTTGATTGATGGGTATTATTTTATTTTTATGGCAGAAATACATCAGCCTTTTAAGAATAATTCTTTCCATTAGCTTGCCAGTGTGAGAGGTCAAAGCAATTGGTATGTAGCTTGTTTTGTCTGTTTTGGGCTTTCCCGGTTTATGAATTGGAATAACAACCCACTGCTTCCATTGTACAGGAATAACACCTTCAATCCAACTTTTTTTTAACAGTTTGTGTAGTAGCAAAATAAAGTTTGCTGGGAAATGTTTTAACACATCATTAGAAATTGCATCTAATCCGACAGATATTTTCTTATTAGAAAGAGACTGTAACGCATCTTTAACTTCATCCAGAGAAATTGGAGCATGAATTAATGATTAAACTGTTGTCTGAGACTGGATCTGAATAATCTACTTTACTTTCCTCTTCCATTCTGTAGTTCCTGGTATAAGTGACAAGACACGCATTGATTCTGAAAACATGTCAGCCAATGCCCCTGCCTTTTCTACATTTGATGGAAATTCTTTATTCTCTAATTTCACTGGACATGTTGGTAAACTAACACCCTTTTTCATTTCATGATATTTTTCCCAAACTTTTTAAAGATCTTTATGATTTGAAATTTCAGTGGTACAATAAGAAGTCCAAAACTGTCTCTTAGATAGAGCTACGACAAGGTTACAATGATTTTTTGCTTGTTTCTGTTTCACATTATTTTCTGATGTGTTATCTTTTAAGTAAAACTTATACATCAAGCGTTTGTTTTTGACTGCTTCCTCACATGCTGGTGTCCACCAGATATTTCCCTGATATTTTTTTGTTTTTAGGGTATTTATTTTGGGGATAGACAAAGTGGCAGCATGAATAGTTGTCAGTAAAACTGGAATAAAAATGGTCTATGTTGTCAGTGTCAAAGCTGTCAGTGTTGTAAGTTTCAAGGATGCTTTCAAATTTGTTCCAGTCAGCTTTTTTATAGTTAAAATTTGGAATTTTGTGTTCCTGGGTGTCACAGGAAGTTGTTATTTTACTAAAAGATGTGATGGCAGGCAGGTGATCCCTTCCAAGGGTGTCATTATACGTTGACCACTCACAATCTGGAGCTAATGCAGGAGATATAACTGACAGATCTAAAGCTGATGCTCTGTGACTAGCAATGTCTGGAATTCTGGTTATATTACTATCATTTAGTAAATACAGACAGGAATCAACTACATTTTCTACAAATCTACTATGAGATATTTTTTCACATTCTTTATCCCATAAAGGATTATGTGCATTAAAATCTCCTGCTATAAACCACTTTTCATTATCTGAAGTGCGTGCGTGTGTGTGTGTGTGTGTGTGTGTGTGTGTGTGTGTACTGGTGTGTGTGTGTGTGTGTGCGTGCATGTGTGTGCGTGTGTGTACTGATGTGTGTGTGTGTGTTTCCTGCTGTGTGCTGTGAACTTGCACGCACTGGCTTGGGCGGTGGGGATATAATTTGCAAAAACACGCACTTACGTGCTTCGGGGAAGATGATTGCAACAGCCCCTTCCCCTCCAACCACAAACCCTCCCCCCCCCCCCCCCCCCCCCCTTCCCCCAACCACGCAACGAAGAAAAAGTAAACTGCAAAAATTCCCAAATGGCCCACTGAGGCTTGTAACTGCCATGCTACTTACTGTCTTCCTGGACTTCCTACGTGTGACTGACATGACAGAGACACTGACAACACTTCAACTGGCAGGAAGAGAGGAGGAAGAGAAGAGAAGAGGAGGAGGAAAGGAGGAGGAGAGAGAGAGAGAGTGAGAGAGAGAGAGAGAGAGAAGGAAGCGGAACCAGAGTAAGCGGCAGGGACACGCACACACACACAGGCACATGCACACGCATGCACACACCGCATACGCAAACACGCACACACGCATGCACGCACGCATACGCACACACGCGCGCCCACACACACACTCACACACACACATACACGCACGCGCGCGCGCGTGCGCACACACACACACCCACCAGAAACACAGACAGACGGAGATACAGTCAGATACATAGGAGACAGATAGACAGAGATACAGACAGACAGAAGAAGACAGAGACAGACAGATCGACAAAGACAGTCAGACAAACAGACAGAGAGAGACGGATAGACAGACAGACAGAGACAGACAGACAGAGACAGACAGATAGACAAGACAGACAGATCAACAAACAAAGACAGACACAGCAGACAGAGACACAGACAGAGAGAGAGAGACAGAGAGAGAGAGAAGAGAGAGAGAGACAGAGACAGACAGACAGACAGACAGAGACACAGACAGACAGACAGACAGACAGACAGACAGACAGACATTGATGCCCATAACTATGTCAACAGCATTCCCTCTATCCCCTGATGTCAGCCCAACCCTTCACACACGTCACTTTCCAACACACCTGGTGACTTTCCAACTATTAACATCTGCCTTGGGTTCTTTAACAAGCGACATTGTTCAAGTATGTCTGGCATGCCTACCAATGTCAATAGTTTTGTAGTATCTGTGACTTGTGCGTGCGTGTGTATGTGTGTGTGTGGTGTGTGTGTGACAGGGCTGCTGAGTGTGTATGTCTTTGTGTGTGTGTGTGTGTGTGTGTGTGTAAGAGCGCATGCGCGCGCGACTGTGCGTGCGCACGTGCACGCAGCGCATGTGTATGTGCGTGCCTACAAGTGTGTGCATGTGTGTGGATGCATGCGCGTGCGCACGTGTGTGTGTGTGCCTCCATTGAGCGTGCGCATATGTATATCTGCTCGTGGACAAGCCTGCGCACATGCGTGCGTGCGTAAATGTGTGCGTGCGTGCGTGTGTGTGTGTGTGTGTGGAATGTTTGGACGGACACGCCTTACGTGTGCCTATAATTATCTTTCCCTTGGAGTTGTTTGAATTCCTGGCAGTGTGAAGTCACTGTCGGAAATGCGCCCGGAAGTACCAAGTGGTTGTCTTCTCTTGGCCACTTCCGCTTTTTGTGCTATGATCTATCAAGTCTTTGTCTCTCCCTGTCATTTTGGTGTGCGTGTGGTGTGGTGTGTGTGTGTGTTGGTTGTTTGTGTGTGTTGTTTCAGTCTTGTCTCCCCTGTCATTTGTGTGTGTGGTGTGTGTGTGATGTGTGTGTGTTGTTGTGTTGTGTCTGTCTTTCTTAGTATCCCGGGTGTGATTGTGTGGATTGCTTGTGGTTGACATGCGTCGCATCTCCACTCTCTCTCCAATATCCCCCGGGTTCGATTCCCGTTCAAAGTGAATATTTTCCTCTGGAGTTAACATCAGTGCAGACTCCACTCTCCCCAAAATCCGGATGAGACTATAAACCGAGGCCCCGCGTGCGAACGCACACATAACATCTTGCGCACGCGTTAAATCCTGTTCCGCTTTTAAGAGTAAGCCATTGTGTGTCGGTGGGAACAGATGAGAAAATTGACAAAACCGCATACACACGGGGACTGGATGTAAAAAAAAGCACATAAGTGCTTATTCCATTATCCTCGATATAATAAAGTAAATAAATAAATAAACGCACATTTTAACACAGCGGAACACTTCCTCAAACTGACTCCAAGAACGGAAGGGTATGCATTCACTATGTTCCATCCTCCTGAAGTGGGTCTAGGATGACGTCACCTGCAATGAAGCCTATCCCCTCTCCCCCCCCCCCCCCCCCCCCCCCTCCCTGTCGTCAGAAGACGCTGCTCACTGTCAGGTAAAATCTTACAGTTTATGAATATCAACCTTTTTTTTTTAAAAGACAGGAACTGAAAAAGATATACTTTTTTCCAACTTAAAAAACAAACAAAATTTTAGTTTACCAAGTGACATCACACTGACTCGACTTCAAGCAGGATGGAACATACGTTACTCCGTTCGTTGTTGGGTATTATTGTTTTGTTTTGGTTGGTTTTTTGTTGTTGTTGTTTGTTTATTTTGGTATTTTTGTGGGGGGGTTGTTTGTTTGTTGTTGTTGGGATTTTTGGTTAAGGTTTTGGTCTGATGCTTTTCTTTTTCTCGTTAATATTAAGGTTGTGTTCCGACGCAATTTTTATTTTATTTTAACGATGATATTGTGATGCTGTAATTATTTTTTTAAAAATTCTTTTACTTCAAGGATAATGCAATAAGCACTCATGTGCTTTATGTTTCATCCAGTCCCCGTGTGTATGCAGTTTTGTAAATTTTGTCATCTGTTCCCACCAACACACAATGGCCTACTCTTCCGAAAAGCTGAAAGGGGTTTTAACGTTTACGCAAGATGTTCTGCGTGCATTCGCACACGGGGCCTCGGTTTATAGTCTCATCCGAAGGACTTTTGGGGAGAGTGGAGTCTGCACTGATGTTAACTCCAGAGGAAAAATCATCTTGAACGAGGATCCAACCCGGGTCAGCAGATCACGAATACATCACTCTAACCACCAGGCTGTCCTGTCCCGCTTAGTGACTGTCTTTTAATATATCTATAAATATCTATAAATTCCATTTATTATTATTATTATTATTGTTATTGTTATTATTATTATTATTATTATTATCTTTTCTAGGGCCATGATTGTACACCCAGGAAAAGAACCCCCTACCCTCCCCCCCCCCCCCCCAAACCAGGAGCTATAAAAATCCATCTTCCTTGCTAGTTACTAAGGAAAACTGTGTAGCGTGCGCGTCTGTGTGTGTGTGTGTAGTGTGTGTGTGTGTGTGTGTGTATTCTCTGTGTGTGTGTGTGTGTGTGTGTTGTGTGTGTGTGTGTGTGTGTGTGTGTGTGTGTGGTGTTAGTGATGTGTGTGTGTGTGTGTGTGTGTGTGTGTGTGAGTTGTGGTGTATTCTCTGTGTGTGTGTGTGTGTGTGTGTGTGTGTGTGTGTGTGTGTGTGTGTGTGTGGTGTGTGTGTGTGTGTGTGTGTGTGTGTGTGTGTGTGTGTGTGTGTGTGTGTGTGTGTGTGTGTGTGTGTATTCTGTATGTGTGTGTAATCTGTATGCGTGTGTTCTGTATGTGTTGTGTGCATTCTGTGTGTGTATTCTGTGTGTGTATATTCTGCATGTGGTGTGTGTTCTGTATGTGTGTGTATTCTGTATGTGTGTGTGTGTCTGTATGTGTGTGTGTGTGTGTGTTCTTTATGTGTGTGTATTCTGTATATGTATGTGTATTCTGTATGTGTGTGTATCTGATATGTATGTGTATTCTGTATGTGTGTATTATGTAGTGTGTGTATTCTGTATATGTGTGTGTATTCTGTGTATGGTGTGTGTATTCTCTATGTGTGTGTATTCTCTATGTGTGCATACATTCTGTATGCGTGTGCATTCTGCATAGTGTGTGTGTGTATTCTGTATGTGTGTGTATATTCTGTGTGTGTATTCTGTATGTGTGTGTAATCTGTATGTGTGCGTATATTCTGTATGTGTGTGTATTTGCATGTGTGTGTATTCTGTATGTGTGTGTATTGTGTGTGTGTGTGTATTCTGTGTGAAGGCATTCTGTATGTGTGTGTATTCTGTGTGTGTGTGTGTGTGTATTCTGTATGTGTGTGTGTGTATTCCGTAATGTGTGTATTCTGTATGTGTGTATTCTGTATGTGTGTGTATTCTGTATGTGTGTGTATATTCTGTATGTGTGTGTATATTCTGTATGTGTGTGTATATCTGTATGTGTATGTGTGTATTCTGTATAATAATAATAATAATAATGTATGGAATTTATATAGCGCTGAATCTTGTAAAGCTACAAATCAAAGCGCTTTTTTTTCAATGCGTGTGTATGCGGTTTTTTAATTTTGTCATCCGTTCCCACCGGCACACAATGGCCTACTCTTTCGAACAGCGGAACAGGATTTA
>CM054158.1:5091827-5124327 GCA_028751875.1 Rapana venosa
CTGTAACCTTTGGGAATAATCTGTGTGTGTGTGCGCGCGCGTGCGTGCGCGCGCGCGCGCGCATGTGTGTGTGTGTGTGAATAATGCAGGATCAATAGTGCAAACTGGAAACACCAGTACAGTACTGCATAACATGATTCAGATCTGTTCCCTACACTCTTCAAAGCGAATTAAGGACCACTCATTCAAACAGACCATTACTACAACGCCTTTCTTTTTCTTTCTTTCCCAGCTCTCTTTTCGCTTGCGAATAGAAACACGAAAGTTTCTAACCTTTCTTTTCAAAAAACATTAACACAGAAACGAACGAGCACACAAAACTTAAAGGAAGAACAAAAGAAAGAAAGAAAGAAGACATAATCCTGTATTTGGTTTGGTCGTTTTCTGTTTGGGTTTTGTTGTTGTTGTTGTTATTGTTGTTTTGCTCTCGTTATGGTCTATTCTTGTATTTAAAATAACATTAATGAAATAAAAAATATAAGTTTAAAAAAGAAAGAAAGAAAGAAACAATAAAATCAAGCGCCTCCCCAAAACACACACACACACACACACTTCACACATTCCCAGCCAAGTCACTCAAAGCAAATCTTGGGTTGGTTTTTCTCCCTTCAGCTGGCTTTATTCTCATTATTGTTCTGCTGTCATAAATACGGGTGTAAATGCATGCAAATATATGCTTGCTTAATCACTGTGTAGGGGAATGCGGGTGTCGGGCATAAAGTATGGGCGTGTGTCACCAGTGTTTGTAGAGCTCATGCCTCATTGTCCCCCTTTACCCTACAAGCCCAGAGGGTGTTTGTTAACACTGCCTGCAGCGTCTCAGCCATTCCCTGATAAAAAATCGGTCTAACTGCGCACTGATTACAAGCAGAATATTTATCAGAAACGCCAACTCTATGTGGTTTTTTATTATTATTATTATTATTATTGTTATTATTATTATTATTATTGTTATTGTTATTATTATTATCGTTATGTCTGTTAATATGTTTGGACCTGTAAAGAGCTCAACAACCCCCATTTTCAACCATTTGTGTGTGTGTGTCAAAATCGCATCTCCTTGTACTATTGGGAAAATGACTATTCTACTTTTGCCATCCATATTTTACCAGTCTTACGTGAAATATGGGGACAGGATAGCTCAGTGGTCAGAGCACTCGCTTTCCCCAAACGAAGGTTAAGCAGCGTTGAGCGTGGTTACCAGGTGGATGGGTGACCGTTTGCGCCTTGGCTTCAGTACAGTTCATCCAACTGTAAATGGGTACCTGCCTCTTTAGGGTCAGGGAAGGTAAAGCAGCGAGAGAGAGGAGATGGGCGCCGCCCTCAATATGCTGGCCCTAGAGAAGTGAGGTCTCTGACACCTCGCTCCCCAACGACCTCAGTTTATAGGAAAACCTTTACCTTTTACCTTTTTACATTTTTTTTTAAAAAAAAGATCAGTCACTTCTTCTAACCTTTTCTTTTAACTTCACAAGCTAAAGCCATCTTAGACTTGTTTTCAGGTTAAGTCAAGTCAAGTCAAAAACACTTTAATCATTCCATGAAGGGCAATTACAATATTGACACGCACATTGATATGAATCATCATCTCAAAAAGAACAAGAAAGCATCGTCTAATATCACTGAGTGTGAACAGACGTAAAATCAAAGACAACAACAACAACAAGAAGAAAGCTAAATGTTGGGTGTTTTTTTTAGTGACATTTCATTGGTTTTAAGTAGTAGTAGTAGTAGTAGTAGTAGTAGTAGTAGTAGTCTCTGTGGACCCATCTTAGATATTTCCAGTCAGCAGTTAAACAACACACTGAACTCCAGAGAACAAGCAGGATGCTTCTCCAACCCTCAGACAGCAACTCCTGTGGTCTGTCATATGAGTGAACATGTTTAGGCCACAGGACAAGTCAGGCCCAACGCATTGGACTTCGGTGTGGGAGAGAACTGGTATCTTTTCAATCTTTCTGGAAAAGAGGCAGGAGAATGGACCAAAAAAAGCAGAAACTAGACAAGAAGGGGGAAGACAGGAAGACAGAAACAGGGCAGAAACAAAGAGAGGGATAGAAAAGAGGGAATTCCTAGCACAGAATTTGCAGAAGGTGGGGATGCTATTTATACTGACAGTCCCCCCCGGTATCCCCACGGGGGAACAGACAGGTTGAAGTCCGGCTGTTCGGCTGTGCACGAGATGATGAGCAGTCTGGGGCAACATGGATGCCCGAAAGTTTGTTGTTGTTGTTGTTGTTGTTTTACTTTAAATCATGTCATTGGGTTTTCGTCTACAATAGATCTATACAATCTCTGTTAGAGAGAGAGAGAGAGATTTGAGAGAGAGATGAGAGGAGAAGAGAGAGAGAGAGAGAGAGAGAGAGAGAGAGAGAGAGAGAGAGAGAGAGAGAGAGAGAGAGAACGATAATGATAACGAAACTATTTTCTGAGAGTAAAATAAAATAAGAACAAGACTTTTTGAGAGAAAGAGAAGAGAGAGAGAGAGAGAGAGTGAGAGAGAGAGAGAGAGAGAGAGAGAGAGAGAGAGAACAAAGAAGAGGAAAAGAGGTATTATTGAGAAAGAATGAAAAGAAAGAATTGCAAAAAAATGGAGAAAATTTTTTGTTTTAAAGTCACGAAAATTTGAAAAGAAAATGAAAAATGAACATTTGAATAGAAAAATTAAATGAAACTTCAAAAATTTAAAAACGAAAAAGGAAAGCTTGAAAAGGAAAAAGATGGCAGTTTGAAAAGAAAACAAGACAGTTTAAAAAGAAAAAGAAAATATTAAAAAGAAAAAAGTTTGAAAAGAAAACAGACATTTTAAAAAGAAGAAAAAAAACTATTGACAAGTAAAAAGATGACAGCTTGAACAGAAAACAGTTTAAAAAGAAAAAAAAAACCCTATTCAAAAGTAAAAAGATGACAGTTTGAAAAGAAAACGAAGAAGGACCAACCGGTTTGTAAATTTAATGTGTATCCCGCCATGTTTGAGAAGGGCGGTCACCCTGTCTGACAAAAATGGCGACCGGACTGAACGGGCACTTGATCCCTGTTTAGCAGCGTGTGGTTCTCTCCTGCCTGTCTTCACATGCCATCAAACCTAGCTAGCCTCCCCTGAATACGTTGTAGATATCAGCTCATCACATAGAACAGTATTTTGTGTGGATTTTCTTTATGTCAGTCTTTTGCAGGTGAAAGAAAGGCAGAGGTCAAATGATTTTGTGTGTGTGTGTGCGATTGTGTGAGTGTGTGTGTACGTCTTTGAGAGAGAGAGAGAGAGAGAGAGAGAGAGAGAGCCAGCGAGCAAGAGAGAGAGAGAGAGAGAGAGAGACTCAGCAGTCAGTTGTGTCAACAGCCCCACAACACAAGGAAACAGACACTCTCTTATCACCATCAGCTGACAGCAAAGCATTTACAAAACATGGAAGAGCAGACTATTTCAAAGTTGTACCCACTGCAATCTACAGAAAGAAATTTCACGGAAAGTAGAAATTTTAATATATAAAATGAGGCTAAATGCATGGAACACCAAATATTCTAAAAATAGACATGTTGCTGTTCTCAATCTCTTTCAATCCACCATTTTATTGTTTGATTGCCCAATCCTAACTGACCTGTTTAAAAGGAGAGGAATAGATATTCATAAAAAATATTTCATTGTTCAAGAAGTTTTATATGACTCTCAGCAGTTCATAACATCAGTAAGACATCTACTTCCCCAGTAAGACATCTACTGTAGATAGTTGTGAGAATATAAATATACATATATTAGAGAGGGAGAGAGAGAGATGTTGGTTTGAATGCGGGTGTGTCCTTATCACCAAGTAGTGAATGGACATTAAACAAAAACAAAATAAAAACAAAAAAACAGAAGGAAATGTCACAGTGCATCACACACAGCCTTCAGACTGATACTGCCGCAGCTGATGATGGGCAGCCTCCGAATTTTTTCTCTAAAGTTTGCTAGCTAAAATAGGATTGTATTGTGGAAAGAGTAAGTTAGAGTTCATCAAAAGGTTCTGTGAGTACCTCCACACGCCCACATTTTTTGTTAATTGATAATAATAATAATAATAATAAATATAATGATAATAATAATAATAATAATAATAATAATAATAATAATAATAATAATAATAATAATAATAATATGTACAATGTTTTATAGCGATGAATCTTTAAAAGCGAACAAATATATAAATCAAAGGGCTTCCACTATTGTACCCCCAAGAGTTTTCTCCCAATAAGTTCTTGAAGTCTGAGATTCTTGAAATTCTGAAGACAACCTTTAACTTTGGGATACGTTTTCCGTTTCAGCCTTGAGACTGAGACAGACTGACTGAAGCTGGAGGTTTGGGCTGTCGGTGTGACATGGGCAACCTGCCACACCAAACATTTGAAATGTGCAGGGTGGGTGTTCCAAACACACACACACACACACACACACACACACACACACACACACACACACACACACACATGCGTGCGTACCCGCGCTAGGCACACACATACTTCTCCTACACGCAAAACCAGCATCATTATGTTCAAGCTAGACTGTGATTGACACCAAAAAATGTTTTAAACAAAACTGTGATTGACGGAAGATTTGGGCCAACCATTTGAAAGAGATCAAGATCTTTTCCAAACAGTCAGGTTCAACCCAAATTCTGGAGAGCTCTGAGACCTACGTTTACACTGACAGTGGACCCACTTGGGTTCTGTTTGGGCCTGTTCTCCTCTGCGGTAGGGTTGGAACGTCTCGTGTGTTAGCCCCCACCTTCAGACAGGAAAGAGAGTTTGAAATGGGCCATATGTTTTACACATTTCATGATTTATGATATCCTCTATAATTAATGGTCTTACAACGCCTTTCATAGGGACGAGATAGCTCAGTGGTCGGAGCACTCGCTTTCCCCCAGCCAAGTTAAGCAGCGTCGAGCGTGGTTACCAGTTGGATGGGTGACCGTTTGCGCGCCTTGGCTTCAGTACAGTTCCCCCAGTTCACCCAGCTGTAAATGGGTACCTGCCCTCTTTAGGGTCAGGGAAGGTAAAGCAGCGAGGGAGAGGAGATGGGCGCCGCCCTCAATATGCTGGCCCTAGAGAAGTGAGGTCTCTGACGCCTCGCTCCCCTACGACCTTATAGGTTATATATAATAATAATAATAATAAATGGAATTTATATAGCGCTGTATCTTGCACAGACAAATCAAAGCGCTTAATAGGTAATGGGACTCCTTTACCTTTCCTTTACCTTTTTTACAACGCCTTTCAACTGATCTTCGCACAAAAAGAGCAAAAGAATGCACAAAATTATTAATTCCATTTTCTGAAAAAACAGGTAAAAATTAATATTTATGAATTTTCATGTTTGGAAATAGCGTGAGTAACTCAGGCAATTAACTTCGACTTCTAAATCATTCTGAAAATATGGTCCTCAAAAAACCAGGCCTGAATGCAGATTACGTTTTCCTTGCCAGACTCCTGAAGAATGATAAGTTGAACACAATCATCAGCAATATTAATTTTCCCCTGAGCTTTTTGATGATGAAAGAGTGTGTGAAGGACTCGGGCTAATCTGAAAATGATAGATCAGGACTTGAAGACAGCAGGGCTGCACCTGACTGTACAAAGGCGTGAACAAGAGGACAGGAAACATGTTCTCTATGTTGGACTGAAGTCACCTTAGCTGGTTCATCATGAAATGAAAACGTGCACACAAGCTTACACAATAGCCTTCGCTGCTTTGTTACACACAATCGCCCACCCACCCACCCCCACATACACACACACGCCAATCTCCCCTCCCACCCCTCCCCAACACACACACACACCGCACACGCACACACAACAAACACGCACACACACACAAACACGCAACACACACAAACACGCACACACAGCACGCACACACACACGCGCACACACACACACATATATATACATATATACATATATCTATTCTATCTATCTGTCCCGTAGTCTGACGACCGTGGGGGCACCCTCAAAGACTCAACAACCAGTTCCCTCCATTCCTCTCTCTGTTCTGCCTTTCTCAGGGTTTTGTTGAGTTCTAGGCCTGTCCATTCGCTGATGTTATCCTCCCAGCTCTTCCTTGGTCTGCCTCTTCTTCTTCCTCCTTGGACAGTGCCTTGTAAAACTGTCTTTGCAAGTCCTTTGGATCTTGTGACATGCCCATACCATTTAAGTTTACGTTTTTTCACGATCGTTAGAAGGTTCTCATGGGGTCCAATGGTTTGCTGGATTCTGTTATGCACGCTTTCGTTGCTTATGTGGTCTTTGTAGGAGATGCCAAGGAGTCTCCGAAAGCATCTCATCTCCACCGCCTGTACTCTTCTCTCCAAATCTGCTGTCAGGTCCATGATTCACAGGCATACAGAAATATGGATATGACAAGGGAGCGCATTAGTCTGATCTTGGAGATAAGTGAGATATTTTTATCTCTCCAGATGGTGTTTAGTTTTGACAAAGCTGTTATTGTCTGTGCAGTCCTGCATACTACTTCTGGCTTGGATCCCTGGTCTGATACAATGGCTCCCAGGTACTTGAAGCTTTGAACTGTTTCCAGCTTCTGGTCATTAACCCTGATATCAGTGCTAATGCCGTTGGTGTTATTAGTCATCAGTTTGGTCTTCTCTGCTGTGATTTCCATGCCGTATGTTTTGGAGGCCTTATTCAAGTGTTCTGTTAGGCTGGCAAGCTCTTTTTCTGATCCTGCTATTCCATCAATGTCATCTGCGAAGCGGAGGTTTGTGATCGTTCTGCCACCAATGCTGACTGATCCTTCATGATGTTCCAGTGCATCAGCCATGATTCTCTCAAGGAAGATGTTGAAAAGAGTGGGTGAGAGTAGACAGCCCTGCCTTACTCCAACTGTTGTTCGAAACCATTCTCCAATGTTGTTGTTGTAGTACACTGCACTGGTGGCCTCGCTGTACAGCTGTTTGATGACTCTGATCAGGTTTGCATTGATGCTGTACAAATTCATGGTTGCCCACAAAGCTGCATGCCACACCCTGTCAAATGCCTTCTTAAAATCGATAAATACGTGGTAAATGTCTTGTTGATGTTGAAGGTACCGCTCACATAGTATTCTGAGGTTGAATATCTGTTCTGTTGTGCTGCACCCTGCTCTGAAACCTGCTTGTTCCTCAGCAATGATGGTCTCTGCTTGTGGCTTCAGTCTATTCAATATTATCTGCAGCATGACCTTGCTTGGGTGGCATATGAGGCTGATTGTGCGGTAATTATGGCATTGTTGTAGATTTCCTTTCTTGGGGAAGGTGATGATGAGTGACTGTGTCCATGGTGTTGGCCATTTTCCTGTCTGCCAGATCTTGTTGCAGATTCTTAGTAGGGCACTGATCATGGCTTTCCCTCCAGCTTGAACCAACTCAGCTGGAATGTTGTCAGCCCCTGCTGACTTTCCCTTTTTCAGCGATCTGACTGCTGTTTCCACTTCTTCTCGGAGGATAGGGTGACTGTCTGTGTCTTTGCTTGCGGGTACATTAAGGACCTCTGGATCTCCTGCGGTTCTATAGTTATACAGGTCGGAGCAGTATTCTGTCCATCTGTTCAGAATATCCTGGTCGTCAGTGAGACACTTCCCATTTTTGTCTTGGATTGTTAAACCTTTTCCCTGTTTTGTGCTAGTCAGGTCTTTCACCAGCTGATATGCTTTCTTGCTATTGTTTTTCTTGATGTTCTCTTCAATGTCTTGGCACTGTTCACCGATCCATTTCACTTTTGCCTCCGTCATGGACTTCCTGATTCTTTTGTTGACTGCCCTATATTGTTCTGCTCTTTCTTTTGTTTCATTTTTCTTTTTCTTCAACTCTCTACGCTTGTCGCATAGTTGTAGGATGTTAGGTGTGACCCATGGTTTTTTGACTGGTCGGTGTTTGCCAAGAAGCTCGCTTGTTGTTTCAGTCACTGCTGTATTGAAACTGTTCGTCAGTGTATCTATGTCTGAGTCTATCACAGTGAGTGCTGCAAACTTTCCACCTATCCTTGCTTGAAACATTTCTAATACCTCTGGGTCCTTCAGCTTCTCGAGGTCAAATTTGATCCTGATGTTGTTCCGCTTGTGGATTTTCTTTAGACGTAGTTGGAAAGTCATATACATATACATACATACATACATACATACATACATATATATATATATATATATATATATATATATATATATATATATTTTATATATATATATATATATATATATTATATATATATATATATATATATATATAATATATATGATAACGATGATGATGATGATGATGATGATGATTTTTTTAAACCCCGAGTCTGCAAAAGAAAACCGACATGAACCATCAACAGACATAACCCTCAACAGGAAACTACGATCTCTTGCTAAGATGGCGCACAACTTCACACACACACACACACACACACACACACACACACACGCACGCACACACACACTTTTCCCTATGTGCTTTTTTAAAAGGAAAAAGAATATGCGTAATGGGGTAAGAGCACGCTTGTAACTTGCTCATTTCCTTTCCAATCAAAGCTTGCCAGCTATAGTCACGACCTGGGCAGATTTACCGGGTGGTTGTCACGATCTTTTATTGATATCCAATGCCCCAAAGATTACTTTGAACAGATCAGCACCACATCCCACATCCTTCTGTGTGTGGCGCGGGGGCGGGGGGTGCATCTGAACAGATTTTCTCCCTTTTGTGGCCAGTTTCTAGTTTTGGAAATGCAAATGGCCATCAAAATGCTATTTTTAGCATCGGAAGTCGTGAAGGGAAATCACAATCTAGCCTTTTGTACAGTAGCTCCAGGAGTCGTTTCTCTTTTCTTTCCTTTTTTCATTCTCTTTCCTTGATGTTTGATGAGTGTTGTAGCCTAGTTTAGAACAGTGCCAAATGGTTTGGCATTGTGGTATTGATTTGTGTAGTTGTTTGTTGTGTGTGTGTGTGTGTGTGTTGTGGTGTGTGTGTGTGTGTGTGTGTGTAGTGTTGTGTGTTGGTTTGAATGAGGTTTGTTGTTGTTAGTTCGTTGATTTCCATTTTTGTGTTGTTGTTGTGTTGTTGTGTTGTGTTTTGTGTGTTTGTGTAACGTTGTTATTTTGTGTGAATGGTTTGAATGCAGCGCCTTGATTTGTTTGCTTCAAAAAGATTCAGCGCTAAAAAAATTTACATTATCTTATAATTATATGTTGTTGTTGTTGTTATGTTGTTGTTTATATATATATTATTATTATTATCATCATATATTATTATTATTGTTGTTGTTGTTGTTGTTGTTATTTATTATTATTTATTATTATTATTATTACAGTTTATTATTAATTTTATTACTTATATTATTATTAAATATTATTAGTTATTTTATTATATTATATTTTCCCATTATTTATCACGTTGTTGTGTTATTTATCAATATTAGAATTATTACATTCGATGTTTGGCTGGTTTGTTGTGGTCCATTGACTTAAAATAGATTGCATGTATCTTTGCAAGATTCAGCGCTATATAAATACCATACGTTCTTCTTGTTCTTGTTGTTGTTGTTATTATCATATTATTATTATTATTATTATTATTATTGCATTGAACAACAACGTTTCCACAGAATGATCTCTCCAGCGTGGTTACGGGCTTCTTTCCTCCGAGGCAAAGAATCTGTGTGCAGGCCTCTTTTGTTAGCATAAAAAGTTTGTCCTCCATTCCTCCCCGCACGACATGGCCTACTCTTCCAAAAGGAGGAACGGGTTTTAACATGTGCGCAAGATGTTCTGAGCCCGTTCGCAACAACGGAGCCTCGGTTTATAGTCTCATCCCAAAGACTTTGGTGGTGGTGAGGGGGGGTGGGGGGGGGGTGTGAGTGGAGTCAGTACTGGTGTGAACTCCCGGGTACAACTCCCTAAAAACGGCTCCTCTCCTCCCTGGCGGTTTGGGTCCCGGGCTGTTCGTGCTTTAAACTGGTTTGCACAAGATGAGGCACCAAGTCCAGCGAAAGAAACCCCAGTTTCTGATGTTCACAGCTGCTGCTGCTGCTGCTGCTGCTGCTGCTGCTGCTGCTGCTGCTGCTGCTGCTGCTGCTGTGCTGCTGCTGCTGCTGCTGCTACTACTACTACTGCTACTCATCATCATCATCATCATCATCATCATCATCATCACATCACCATCATCATCATCATCACACGCATCATCATCATAACCATCATCATCATCATCATCACCACCACCACCATCATCATCATCACCACCACCACCATCATCATCATCATCATCACCATCATCATCATGATTATGGTTATGACAACGACGACAACGACAACGACGACGACGAGGATGATGATAATAATAATTATAATAACGATTATGATACCACTACTACTACTGCTATTAACAACAACAACAATAATAATAATAATAATAATAATAATAATAATAATAATAATAATGATATGATAATAATAAAAATAATATAATGATATTATGTGGAAATTATATAGGACTGTCATGCAAGCTTTCTTTTCCTGTATATGATTGTACTGTTTGGGGGAAACTAGATGAAGGGGCAGTCGTATTTGATAACTACAGAGGGACCAATTATATCACACAAATTATATATATATATATACATATATATATATATATATATATACATACATACATACATACATACATACATACATACATACAGAGAGAGGGGGTGGGTGTTTATGATTGTCTTTTCTAGTCAATGTTCTGTACAACAGTGTATTCCTGCATTGGTGTGTGTGTGTGTGTGTGATATTTTTTATTTATAGTTATCTTGAAATGTTTTAACCAATATGAATTGTAGCTTTCTTGTGTCTTTCGAGATGATGATACGTATCAATGTACCTGTCAGGATTGTAGTTGCCCTTCATGGGATGATTAAAGTGTTTTTGACTTGACTTGACTTGAAACTGTGAAAAAGGTGCAAGGTTTATGTGTGCCTGAACCCGTTCGCACACGCACATTAATTGGTGTAGGTACTCGAGTGCACGCACGCATGTACGCACGTACGTCCGTACACACATACATACACGCACACACACACACACACCTTCACCACCACCACCATCACCACACCACACACTCACACACACACACACATACCACCACTGCCACGCACGCATGCACACACCCACAGAGGCACACCACTACCACGCACGCACGCACACAACACACAGAGCACACCACTACCACACACACACACACACACACACACACACACCCCCACAGAGGCACACCACTAACACACACACACACAACACACACGCAGACACACAACACACGCAACACACACACACACACACTTACAGAGCCACACCACACACACAACACACACCACACACACACCTCTTCCATTTATTGTCCACTTTTATCAGCTTATTCCGACACTTTGCGATTTTTTCAAAATTAATGACCAAATACTGATTACAGGACAGAGTCCACGATAGCTCTGTGGTACACAACTACTAACAGCTCCTCTCTCTCTCCTCATCTCTCTCACAACTCTCATCATCTCTTCTCTCTCTCTCTCTCATCTCTCTCGCTCTCCGCTCTCTCCCCTCTCTCTCTCTCTCTTCTCTCTCTTTCTCTCCTCATCTCTCTTTTCTCTCTCTCCTCCTCTCTCTCTCTCTCATTATGATCTAATTAATCTGAAGTCGCATACAGTCTAGCTCTTTACCCGTGTCAAGCTATTCAGATAGGAGATATTATCTTGATATTGCTTTATGCTGAGTCACACTTCTGGTCAATGACTTTTTCCTTACAAATAAAATCGGGTGGTTGTTTGGTTTTTTTGGAAAATCTGTTCTTTACTCATTAGCTATAAAAAGTTTGGCAACCTCTTTTCCTGTATGGGTCAGCGGCTTTGTTGTGAATGAATCATCTTACTTCTCTCAGAGAGAGAATGAAGAAATGTAAATTTTATGCCGTACTTCCCTTTTTTGTTCTCAGGTAGAGTCCTCTCTCTCTCTCTCTCTCTCTCTCTCTCCTCTCTCTCATCTCTCTCTGTCTCTCTCTCTTCTCTCTCCCCTCTGTCTCTCTCTCTCTCATCTCTCTCTCTCATCTCTCCTCTCTCTCTCTCTCCCCTCTCTCCTCTCTCTCTCTTTCTTTCTTTCTTTCTCTGTGTGTGTGTGTGTGTGTGTGGTGTGTATGTGTGAGCGAAAGAGAAAGAGAGAGAGCGAAACGGAGACACAGACAGAAAGGCAGGGAGAGAATTTTCCCCATCATCTTTGCAACATAATCTTCATAAGGATCAAGGTGTGTGCATAAAAACGGTGGCATACTCAAAATCTCACCATTGGTAAATCTAAGAACTCTACCTAAAGAACGAAAAAAAAAACCAACCCACGAAAAAAGAAAAGTTAGATCTTGCATTTGTGCCGTCAGCGCCTGGGCTTTATCACAGTTCTTGATTAAACCATTGACGCTGGGGGCAACAGCAAAGTGAGAGGCTGTATGACCAGTGGCTTTCCCACTCATGGAATTCCACTTTACAGCTTAGTCTTTAGTGATCGACTATGACTCTCTGACTAGGAGGCTTGACTCGCACAGTCCTTATGTGCTGCAGCCCTGGGGGCTGGTTGGCCTTTGGAGAACATCTCCAACGCTGACTGTCCTTATGCCCACTTGGCCGAGACAGTGGGGATGTACTGTGGGCAAGGCATCTCCACTATAATCAAATTTCTGCCCAGTTTCCAAAACAGCAGCTGCCTCCTCTGCTGTTTTGGAGGTCATCGTCGGACACGACGGACAAACATGGGACAGTCCAGCATCAACTCCCTTTCATGCCCGTCACTTCTTCTCCCTGTCTGCCAGACTTGAACCACACCACAGGAAAATGCCCTGGGTTATTTTCGCGGAATTGGCTGAGAGGTGTAAGCCTGTAGCAACATTAGCATCGTCATAGATCTGTATTAGAATTCGCTACAAAATTCCAGCACTTGAAGTCTGTAGTATACTGGTTATAAATTATACATGTACTTCGAGCTTCTATTGAATTGTGATAGATCTAAGCTCACGATCGTATATATATATTATCAAATGTGTTCCTCGGGGTCATTCAATATTTGACTCTCTCTCTTCTTTCTTCTGTCGTTTGCTTCTGCCTGTCGTCTCTGTCCTCATCTCTCTCTCACTCCTCCTCCTCTCATCTCTCTTCTCTCGCTCTCCTCTCTCTCTCTCACTCAAACCCAACTGCATCCTGTCGTCTGTTCTGTCCTGTCTGTCCTTTGTCTTTTTGTCTCTCTCTCTCTCTCTCCTCTCCTCGCTCTCACCTCCTCCCTCTCCTCCTCCTCTCTCTCTCATCTCTCTCTCTCTTAACATCAAACCCACTGCATCTCTGTCTGTTGTCTTTGTCTGTGTCTGTCCTTCTCCTCTCTCTCTCTCTTCTCCCTCTCTTCTCTCTCTCATCTCTCTCTCTCTCTTTCCCTTCCTCCTCCACTCTCTCTTTCCTTCCTCCCCCTCTCTCCTCTCTCTCCTCTCTTCTCCTCTCTCTCATCTCTCTCCTCTCTCTCTCTCTCTCTCATCTCTCTTCCCTTCCTCCTCCCACTCTCTCTTTCCCTTCCCCTCCCACTCCTCTTTCCCTCCTCCTCCCACTCTCTTCTTTCCTTCCTCCTCCCACTCTCTCTTTCCTTCCTCCTCCCCTCTCTCCTCTCTCTCTCATCTCTACCTCCTCTCTCCTCTTCTCTCCTCTCCTCTTTCCTTCTCCTCCTCCCACTCGCTCTTTCCCTTCCTCCTCCTCCTCTCTCTCTCTCCTCACTCTCTCCCTCCTCACTCTCTCTCTCTCTCTCTCTCTCCTCTCTCCTCTCTTCTCCCTTCCTCCTCCCACTCTCTCTCCCTTCCTCCTCCTCCCTCTCTCTCCTCTCTCTCTCTCTCTCCTCTCTCTCTCTCTCCTTTTCCCTTTCCTTTCCTCCCAAACTCTCCTCTTTCCTCCTCCTCCTCCCCTCTCCCTCTCTTCCTCTTTCTCTCTCTCTCTCCCTCCCCCTCCACCCTCTTCCCTCCCCTCCTCCCCTCTCTTTCCCTTCTCTCCCCCCTCTCTCCTCTCCCCTCTCTCTCTCTTTTCTCTCCTCTCCTCTCTCTCCCTTTCCCCTCCTCCCCCCTCTCCTCTTCCCTTCCCTCCCTTCCCTCTCTCTCTCACTCTCCTTTCTCTCTCTCTCTCTCCTCTCTTTCTTCCCCCTCCCTCCTTCTCTCTCCCTTTCCTCTCTCCCCTCTCCTCTCCCTCTCCCCATCTCCATCCCCTCTCCCTCTCTCATCTCTCCCCTCTCTCCCCTCCTCTCTCCCCCCTCTCTCTCCCTCTCCCTCTCTCTCCTCTCCCCTCTCTCTCCATTCCTCTCTCCCTCCTCCTTTCCTTCTCACCCTTCTCTCTCTCTCCCTTTCTCTCTCATCCCTCTCTCTCCCTCTCTCTTCTCCTCTCTCTCTCCTTCCCCTTCTTCCCTCCTCTCTTCTCTCTCTCTCTCCCCTCCTCCTCTCCTCCTCTCTCTCTCTCCCTTCCCTCTCTTCTTTCCCTCTCTCTCTCTCTCCCTCTCTCCTCTCCCTCCCTCTCTCCTCTTCCCCTCCTCCTCTCTCTCCTCTCCCTCTCTCTCTCTCCTCTCATCTCCCTCCTCTCCTCTCCCCTCTCCCCTCCCCCTCTCCCCCCCCTCCCTCCCCTCCTCCTCTCCTCCTCTCCATTTCTCTCTCTCTTCTCCCTCTCCCTTCCGTCCTCCTCTCTCTCTCTCTTCTCTCTCTTTTTCCTCCCTTTCCCTCCTTCCTCTGTTTCTCCTCCTCTCTCCTCTCTTATCCCCTCTCTCTCTCTCTCTCTCTCTCTCTCTTCCCCTCTCTCTCTCTTCTCCTCCCCTCTTCTCTCTCTCTCTCTTCTTTCCCTTCCTCCCCCCTCTCTCCCCTTTTCTCTCTCTCTCTCTTTTTCCCCTTCCTCCTCCCTCTCTCATCCCCTCTCTCTCTCTCTCCCCCTCTCTCCTCTCTCTCTCTCTTCTCGTCATCTCGTCTCCTCTCTCTCCTCTCTCTCTTCTCTCTCTCATCTTTCCCTTTCCTCCTCCCTCCTCTCTCTCTCTCTCTCCTCTCTCTCTCCTCTCTCTCTCTCTCCTCTCTCCTCTCCCCTCCCCTCTCTCGCTCTCTCTCCTCTCCTTCCTCTCCCCTCATCCCCTCTCCTCCTCCTCTCATCTCTCTTCTCTTCCCTCTCTCTCTCCTCCTCTCTCTCTCTCCTCTCCCCCCCTCTCTCCCCCTTCTCTCTCTCTCTCCCTCTCTCCTCTCTCTCTCCCCTCTCCCTCTCTCCTCTCACCCTCCTTCCCTCTCTCTCCTTCTCTCTCTCGCTCTCTCTCTCATCACTCTTCCTCTCCTCCCCCTCTCCTACTCTCCTCTCTCCCTCTCCTCTCTCCCCTCTCCTCCCCCTCTCTCCCCTTTCTTTTTCTCCCTCCCCTTCCCCTCCTCTCTCTCTCTCTCCCCTCCATCTTCTCTCCTTTTCCCCTCCTTCCCCCTTTTCCCTCCTCCCTCTCTCCCCTCTCTCTCTCTCTCTCACCCCCTCTCTCTCCTCTCTCTCTTCTCTCTCCTCTCTTTTCCCCCTCTCTCCTCTGTGTGCTTCATCTTCCTTGAAAAGGAGACCCTTTTTTTATCTACGTTTATAACGAACTCGAGCTGACCAATAATTTTCCTGTCTCCCTGACCAATGAATTTTCCAATAGATGTCTGTTCCTGCCTCTCTATGTGGTGTACGCGTTATGAACACAATGTAAAAAGGGAAACCCCCTCCAAAACCGCCTGAAAGCCTAATCGACCGACTTTGCCTGTGAGACTGTAATGTCCTAGTATTTCGTAACACGGCCAAACCGCACAGACAATGGGAGAGTGACTTGCTCAGATGCTACTGGAACCTGTTCGGGAATTCCCGTTAAGCGCATAGATTAATATTGCGTAAATAAGATATCGGGAATAACAAGGGAAGGGTTGGTTGGAAAAGACTTGGGTTACGTGGATGGGGGGGGGGGCTGGGAGGAGGAGGGGGGTGTGGAAAGGGTAAGGTGGGGGGGAGATGAAAGGCTTGGAAGCTTGAAAAGGTGTGTGGGTTTTTTTTTCCTTCATTAATGGGGGTTTTTCCAAAGCGATCTGATGTGGCATATGTGTGTGTGGGGTGCGTGTGCGTGTGCGTGTGCGTGTGTGTGTGTGTGTGTGTGTGTGTGGTGAATGTCTCAAAAACAAATCAAATAACATCAATTTATTCAGTTTTTGCAGGCCACAAGACCCATATGAGCACAATATGAAAAAGCAAGCATGGAGCAGTCGAGGTGATCTAATACAGTAAGCACGCAGACTTTTGTTGCAGGCACCGCAAGAGCTACACGTTTCTGATCTTGAGACATTCCAGGACATAAACTGCCAGGTTCACAATCAGTTTCTCAGAAGGATTTGAACACAGCATCTGAACCTTCAAGCCTGATGAAAACCTGTGATAATAAAGGGGGATATAATGTTTACGCAAAGCTGCATATCTTGGGGCATACGAGCAAAACCAAAAAAAAGACAAAAATCTTCACTGGCAGATCCATCACACTGAACACAATGAGGATTGGAAAGGCGTTTTTTTCATTCCCGAAGTCGGAATGCGGCTACCTTAACGGTGGGTCAAACAGTCGCCAACGCTGAATCTCAGCATTGGGTGACCTCGGAGCTCTAGCCGAGGAGAGGAACACAGTTTTCTGACAGTGTCCAATCACCTTTCAGTGGCAGCGTCTGACCTCTCCATACGCAAACATACGGTGGTGTTAATAATAATAATAATCATAAATGGAATTTGTATAGCGCTATATCTTGCAAAGACAAATCAGAGCGCTTCAAATGAATCCGTAAGTCCTACATGAGTTATACATTCTTTTTCTTCGCCGTCGAACGCTCAGACAGCAACTCCCGAGGCCCTGACAAATGCCGTGGTACGCTGAAGGCCCTCCCTCCAGGGGTCCGAAGAGTGTGTCCCTCATCGGCAGTAAGGTCAGTAGGCCAGATATCGGCCTTCACTCAGGTTGTGGTGTGTTGGACGGACAGGTCTGGATGAGGAAGTGTTCTTCCACTGTCATGGGAGAAGTGCCACCACAGGGGCACGCCTTAGAATCACCACTGTGGAGCTTGGAAAACATGGGATGTCTGAGTCTGAACCCCCACCCCCCGGCATCTCCGCGGGGAATGTAAAAGTATCAATGTATACAGGGTTTATACCACACATTCGCCCAAATGTTTATTCATTCATTTTAATTTCTTATTTATTTCGAGGATGATGGAATAACCACTCGTGCTCTTTTACATCCTGTCCCCGCGTGTATGCGGATTTGTCAATTTTTGTCATCCGTTCCCACCGGCACAATGGCCTACTCTTCAAAAAAGCGGAACCGGTTTTTAACGTGTGCGCAAGATGTTCTGCGTGGATTAGCACACGGAACCTCGGTTTATAGTCTCATCCGAAGGATGTCTGGGGAGAGTGGAGTCTGCACTGATGTTAACTCCAGGGAGAAAAAATATCCCCGTGGACGTGTGTGTGTGTGTGTGTGTAGTAGTAGTAGTTCTTCAGTTTAACGTCCTTCCACTAAATAGTGATATCAGACAGGAAAGTGTGTGTATGTGTGTGTGTGCGTGTGTGCGCGTGTGCGTGTGTGTGCGTGCGCACGCGCACGTGCTTGTGTGTGTGTAGGGGGGAGGGGTATGCATATAACTAATCAATCGTAATAAACAACTATTATGAAAAAAGCATAAACAAGAATTCTGGAAAAACAAAAACAAAAAACAAAGAAAAAACCAACAACCAAAAAAAATAAAATAAAATAACCAACCCCAGAAACATCAAACAGCAAAAATACCAGCTTTCCAATTCATATAACTTGAAGCTATCCTTATATCAGAGGAGTCTGAAAATAGGAGTATGGCTTAATGACAATACAATTTCTTTCATTAAAGGAATGTCTTTAAGAATTTGCTGCAAGCTACGGACTGGGAAGGCAGGTAAGATTTTTTCAGATCTCTGCATCGTATTCTTCTTTATGATCTTCCTCAGTGCCTCTCCAGTAATGCCATCCACGTCCAGTATGCTGATGACATTTGTATGTGGATGAATGTTACGATGAAAAAGAAAACACCAAAGAGGCATCTAAACTATATAAAAAATATGTATCAGCTTGAGCTAAACAAACTTAATGACTACATTTTTGAGAATGGTCTTTCATTGTCTCCTGAAAAGACTAATCTCGTACTTTTCAATAATGGCACTAACCCCCCAGTTCTACCTATTTTCCAAATAGATGGGAAAGTGTTGGAACATAAAACTTTGGTGAAGTTTTTAGGAGTATATTTTATGTCTACACTAAGTTGGAATTATCATATTGATTATTTAAATACTAAGGCTCGGAAAAGTCTTAATCTTCTGAAAGTTATTAGTAAACAAGTGTGGGCTTATGATGTAGCTGTTTTAAAACATTTGGCATTATCTTTAGTACGTTCCAGACTCATTTATGGCCAGGAAGCATTTTTCAGTGCTCCAAAATATTTATTACAGAAAATGACAAGACTAGACTGCAAGGCTTTTTTGATTAGCTCTGGGGTTCCTTTTCATGCATCGTCCATGGGTACCTATAAGGAGATAGGAATTTTGCCATTAGACGAATATCGACAACTGGCTGTGGCTAAATATCTCTTACGTTGTTCAACACAAGAAACCAATGTGGACAACGAAATTAGTATAAGATCTGATGTCAACTTTCCAAAAAGAGCACATTCTATTCGCTCTGTAACCACAGCTAGAACCTATACTTCTCAATTATTTGATCAAGCAGATATAAATCCCACAAAAATAGCTAAATCGAAGATTCACTCCTCGCCTTGTCCCCCATGGGAACTTAAGAGAGCTAATTTTGACGTAAATTATTCCTCTTTAACGAAAAAAGGTAATGAAAATATTCTTAGCGCATCAGTAAAAGAATATATACAAACTACATATCCAAATCATTTAAAAATTTACACAGATGGTTCCCTTTTGAACAATAGTGAGGCGGGTGCAGCGTTTGTCATACCATCTTTGAAAATAGAGAAATCATTTTATGTAGGAAAAAATCGATCTATTTTTACAGCTGAATTGTCTGCTATTTTGATGGCTTTGTATTATCTTTTAGATTTTCCTAAAGACATATTTCAAATACTTTTCTGTGTTGATTCCAGGTCAGTCTTACTTGCCCTGAGAAACTTCAGTTCAAAAGTGAGACAAGATTTCATAATTGAGATTAGTCATCTAATTCATTTTCTGATGATACGAGGCACTGGTGTTACCTTTTGCTGGATACCCTCGCACTGTGGTATTTACTTTAATGAAAAAGTTTACAGAAAAGCAAAATGTGGAGCTGAGCATATCGATGGGTCTTGCAGCATAAGTGTTCCTCTATCCATCCATGAGGGCTATAGCATGTTACAAAATGCATGTTGGAAACACTTTAAAAAGAAACTACAAAGTACCGGTTATTCCTGGAGTGATGATGTAGCCCATGTATTATCTTTTGATAAGATCAAATATCGTATTTACATGATATAGAAATGTTAGTATACCTTATAATACAGGTTTAAGCTCAATGCTTTTAGAACGAACATTTTTAAAAAAGACATGTATCGTGGTGAAAATCTTAACCAGTGTGTGTGATGTGTAATGTTTTTGTTGTTGATAGTAAATATGATTGTGTGTAGTGTGTAGTTTTATGTAGGTGTGGGTGTGTTGGTGTGTGTAATGTATTGTGTGTAAAATTTAAGTGTGTGTGTGTGTGTGTGTGTGTGTGTGTGTGTTGTCACTTGATGGGTCAATAGAAAAAGCCACCGTCAGCGCCTGGGCTTTATCACAGTTCTTGATTAAACCATTGACGCTGGGGGCAACAGCAAGGTGAGAGGCTGTATGACCAGTGGCTTTCTTTCCCACTCATGGAATTCCACTTTACAGCTTAGTCTTTAGTGATCGACTATGACTCTCTGACTAGGAGGCTTGACTCGCACAGTCCTTATGTGCTGCAGCCCTGGGGGCTGGTTGGCCTTTGGAGAGCATCTCCAACGCTGTCTGTCCTTATGCCCACTTGGCCGAGAGAGTGGGGATGTGCTGTGGGCAAGGCATCTCCACTATAATCAAATTTCTGCCCAGTTCCCAAAACAGCAGCTGCCTCCTCTGCTGTTTTGGAGGTCATCGTCGAACACGAAGGACAAAAAGAAGGAAAACAATAGAAAAAAGGGATACGTGCGTTTTTGAGCATGAGTGTTTGTCTGCACGTTTGTGTGCAAACATTCATGAGTGTGCCTGTGTGTGCTTCTTTGCTTGCATGTATGGATCTAAGTAAGTTCCTTATACACACACGCACAAACACACGAACATATGTGTGTTTGTGTGCGTGAGCGTGGGTGTATGTGCGTGTTTATGTTTGTGTGTGTGTGTGCGTGTGTCCATGAGAGCGTGCATGTGTGCATGTGTGTGTGTTGCGTGCGTGCGTGCGTGTGTGTGTGTGTGTGTGTGGTGTGTGTGTGTGTGTGTGGTGTGTGTGTGTGTGTGTGTGTGTGTGTGTGTGTGTGTGTGTGTGTGTGTGTGTGTGTGTGTGTGTGTGTTCGTGTGAGCGCGAATACTGTACATGCCTGATTAGAGACATACATGTATCAGCTAGCTGTGTATGTAGTGTGTGTGTGTGTGTGTGTGTGTGTGTGTGTGTGTGGTGTGGGTGTGTTGTGGTTGTGCGCGCGCGCGCTCGCGCACATCCTTTACCTCTGAATATACATACCGTCGTTTCTAGTAAACGCACCTATGCACACACAAACACACACACACACTTACACACACACACACACACACACACACACACACACACACACACACACACACACACACACACACACACACACACACACACACACACACACACACACACACACACCTACGTCTCCGCAAGCTTACATTCAAGCACGCACGACGCTCGGGCAAACATGCGTCTTTGCGTACGCGTATGTGGGTGGGATGGGCGAGATGGGACGGGTAGGAGCAGTTGACAGTGTAAACACTCCAGCCGGTGAGACTATGACTGTATCATGGGGTCGATAGGAGGACAGCAGAAAGGTAGGGGAATTTCCCTCTCTGTCCTCTCCAGGCGTTATCGGTTGTTATGATACTGCTGCTCTTACCGCCCCTCCACTTATTATTATCATCATCATCGTCGTCAGCGTCATCATCATCATCATCAGCGTCGTGGTCGTCGTCGTTGTCGTTGTCAGTGTCATCATCATCATCATAATCGTTGTTGTTCTTTACTTGTCCTAGCAAATAAGACCATGGTTGGTTGGTTGGTTGGTTGCTTGATTGGTTTGTTGTTAATTGTTTTGCCTTTTTCCACACACACACACACACAGAGGGAGAGGGAGGGAGGGAGGGAGGGACAGAGAGGGAGAGAGAGAGATTTCTTGCTATGTGACTGCATGTCGAAATAGTCAAACTCGTTCCATGGAAAAGTTTTCACTCCGACTCTGAGACAGACAGACAGAGACAGACAGACGGAGAGAAGGCAGACAAACAGACAGATAGACAGACAGACAGGCAGACAGACATACAGACAGATAGACAGACAGGCAGGTAGGCAGACAGAGATATGATAACAGGCAGACAAACTGGAAGATAATCAAGTCCGAAGCAGACTGACGACAACAACAAAAAATTTAATATGGAGACACAGTGATAACAAGGAGACGAAAGTTTATTTTCCAGAAATTCCTTTTTCAACGAACGCGCGCGCGCGCGTGCGCGCGCGCAACACACACACACATACACAAAGAGTTATGATTGTTTTCCCTGACCCATCAACAACAGTACAACATATTTTTTGACAGAGTAAGATTTTTTTTGTTTGCTTGTTGTTCTGATTTTATTTTTTGTTGGTTCTTTCCTTGTTTGTTTGTTTGTTCGCTTGTTTATAAATATTTTCTTTTTTGTTCCTTGGCTAGAGCTCAAGGTTCACCAAAGGAGAAATCTTGGGTCAGCATTTGAAAAAAAAAAAAAGGTTGACAGCGTAGGATTTGAGGTAAGCATATTAAATATTTCTTGACAGAGTAAAATCTGAGATCAGCACTTGGGGAAAAAATGGACAGTGTATACTGTGAGGTCAGTATTTTTTTTAATGAACAATTTTCGACCCCTGTGGGGATGCCAGGAGCCTATCAGTATAATTAGCCATGAATTCCTCTTTTCTATCACTCTCTTTGTTTCTGCCTTGTTCTTTTTCCCTCCTGTCACCTCTTTCTTGTCTATTTTCTGCCTTCTTGGTCCATTCTACTGCCTTTTTTCTTCCAGAAAGATTTAACCGATAACAATTCTCTCCTACACCGAAGTCAAGTCGTATGCGCTGGGCCTGACTTGTCAGGCGCATAACGGCAGTGCAACGCATTTTCGCTTAAATGATAGACAACAATAGTTGCTGTGTGAGCTTCAATGAAGAAGTACGAAGAGAAAACAAAACTGACTGTATGTAATTTGAGATCAACATTTGAAAAAAAAATTGAGAGTAAGATTTGAAGTCAGCATTTAAAAGAAATGATATAGTAAGATCTGAGGTCAGCATTTGAAAAAAATTGATAGAGTAAGATCTGAGGTCAGCATGTTTAATTAAAATTGACAGAGTAAGATCTGAGGTCAGCATGTTTAATAAAAATTGACAGAGTAAGATCTGAGGTCAGCATGTTTAATAAAAATTGACAGAGTAAGATCTGAGGTCAGCATGTTTTATTAAAATTGACAGAGTAAGATCTGAATTCATTTTAATACAAACTGACACAGTAAGATCTGAGATCAGCATTTGAAAAAAATTGACAGAGTAAGATCTGAGGTCAGCTTGTTTAATAAAAATTGACAGAGTAAGATCTGAATTCATTTTAACACAAACTGACACAGTAAGATCTGAGGTCAGCATCTGAAAAAAATACATAGTATAATCTGGGATCAGCATCTGAAGAACAAAGGGCAAAGTCTTCAGATGGCTTCATTCTGGCTGCTTCAACTTGAAGACAGCAGTCACAAGTTGTTTGGGGTTTTTTAAAGAAGACTGTATGTTCAATCCTCCTGAATTTGTGTAATGCTGACGTCATTGACAATATATTTTTAAACCCGAAAATTGTATACTTTTCCCCCCTGCAACAAGAAAAAACAACTCTACATATCTGAACTCCTTCGGATGAGACTATAAACCGAGGCCATGTGTGCAAACGCATGCAGAACATCTTGCGCACACGTTAAATCCTGTTCCGCTGTTCGAAAGAGTAGGCCATTGTGTGCGGGTGGGAACAGATGACAAAATTTAAAAAACGCATACACACGCATAAAAAAATATTAACTTTAAAAAAAGAAGAAAAAAATGTCATCTGAGCGCTTTGATTTGTTGCTTTACAAGATTCAACGCTATATAAATTCCATACATTATTATTATTATTATTTTATTATTATTATTATTATTATTATTAACTCCACATTGTTTTTGAGAAATGACCAGAGTTTGCGCGCGCGCGCGTGTGTGTGTGTGTGTGTGTAGGGAAGAAAATATGTATTTCTGGTGACGTTGACATTACTCAACCTCAAGGGGACTGACCATACGCCACGCCCCCACGCCAACCACCCCCCCCCCCCCCCCCCCCTCTAAAAAAAAAAAGATAGCAATGTGTAGCTGGTTGTCTCCACTATCAGTCAGGTTTGTTCTCCATTGTTTCTTATTAAAAAGAAAACCCACACTACCCCCCCCCCCCTCACCTTTCAATTACAGTCTCAATGTGCAGCGTTCAAAGGGGTTTGGCTGAGAGTAAAAAATAAAAAATAAAAGAAACAAACAATCAATTGGAGATTGTCACCCACTACGCATTAATTTCCATTCAAAGCCATCCATTACCTCATATTGTTGTGGCAATGGGACCCCATGGACGGGCAATATTTCCATCTTTTGCCGTTCCTAATTCGGTTTCGTTTTTAAAGTGGTTTCCCAGAAAATTGTAATGCTAAAGTGTGCCACTCTAAAGACAGACAGACAGACAGACACAGAGAGAGAGAGAGAGAGAGAGAGAGAGAGAGAGAGATAGAGAGAGATTTCAGACCAGAAGGCAAAATCATTTTCTGTCACACAAGTAACAGGAGAAGCTTGTGTGTAAAGGATTTGTGAGGTTCTCCCCATGTCTCCTCATAGTATGAATGACCCATACTTGAATTTCACCACACCACAATACAGTACAGGGGACGGGATAGCTCAGTGGTCACTCGCATTCCCCCAGCTAAGGTTAAGCAGCATAGAGCGTGGTTACCACTTGGATGGGTGACCGTTTGCACGTCTTGGTTTCAGTACAGTCCCCAAGTAAAATGGGTACCTGCCCTCTTTAGGGTCAGGGAAGGTAAAGCAGTGAGGGAGAGGAGATGAGCGCCGCCCTCAATATGCTGGCCCCTAGAGAAGTGAGGTCTCTGATGCCTCGCTCCCCTATGACCACATAGGTTATGGGACACCTTTACCTTCCCTTACAATACATTACCCCCAGTGTTGTGTGATCAGTCTCTTCATCTTCACCCATCCATTCCTTTTCGCTGTGCAGATCATTTGCATAGTTTGTTTTAAATTGTGTTTATTCATTATTAAGCATGGAATAAGCATAGCACGATGAACCGTAATCAGCATAGCTACAACAAGCTAGTAGCTTAATATGTTGTGCTCAAGTACAACATCAACATTCACAAGCAGCTAATGATCCAGACAATGACCAAACGAAGAAAACGGGGAAAATGACTGAATAGGATAACAGCACCATTAACATGTACAGATAATGAATTAATTGACGGTTTCTCCAAAAGATATGTTTATAGCATAAATATGCAAACGTTTGGAAACATTCCAGAATCCATTGCTGTTAAACCCATCCAAGCAATTAGCGCAGGAAAAGGTAAATGATGACAAAAAAACTAAGAACAAGACAGGCATATAAACACACAACAAGCTGCAGGATGAGATGAAGGAACCAAACGAACATATAAACAATTAGAGAAACAAATCAGCCAGCCAACACAACGACAAACAAAACATCAAACAACCAAACCAACCAACCAACAACTATATAAAGCAGACAAGGACCACAGAGATCAGTATTGGCATAGTGTCTTTGGGTCCACACCCAAGTAGGATGTGCGGGGCCTCACTTGTCAGGCGCTTAACGCAGTCCTACGCATTTTCGCTCATAGGACAGACAACAATGGCTGCTGTCTGAGCCTACCACAAAGAACAAAAAAGGATTATATAATTTCAGCGTACATCAGTCAGAGTCCAGCAAAAAGGTTTCACACACTTTCGTTCAGTTCAGCTTTGAAACACATGCATCATTCTACATAGCAATCAGTATCAAAATTGTAGCTTAAACCAAAAACACATAATCAGATAAGAATGATATTTTTTTTCGTAAACTCACAGATCAAATTTGATTTCTTGCGGCTGGTTTGACAATGAAATAAGTCAAGATAGGCAACACAATCAACAAGGACATAACACAAGGGAGAAAACTCATAGGAAGCTCTAAGAAACCAGAAAAACTAGATATAACTGGATGTGATTTTTGATGAAACAAATCATTCATTAAAAGAAAAAAGATGGTTTTGACAATTCTTTAAAACTGAAATGCAACAACGTGAAAATAAAATGTTGGACAATGGTCATGCTGCCGGGTATGTATAACATGACAAAAAATGGACTCACACCAAACCGTGTACAACAGAACCAGGAATTGGCCCCACAGAAATGCACTATGAATCAGAATCAGAATCAGAATCAGAAATTATTGATCGCCATAAAAGTCACACGGAGTTATTTGACACAACAAAAACAACTTTTCATAATTCAATACGTTTTATTCCACTGGTCAGCGTGTCTGAAATGATGTGCAAGATAACAACATGTTACTATCTTATTCTAAAAAAAATTATCTTCTTTACAAAACAGGTACAAACATAATTAATTATTTCGGTTTGTTGTTTATATGTTACAATAATCTTGCTTAATTTGTCTATGACGTTCATATTTACGTTGCCATTGGCATTAAGAGTTATCAAATAAGTTTTCTCTTTGTTTGTATATAAAATGCACTTATCCAGAAAATGAATCTCGTCTTTTATTTTGTTGCAGTACTGACAAGTTCTATTCTCTCTTGGTATATGAATGGCCGGCCACTGTCATGGAGTATTGGATGGCTGTGTCTGCTCTGTTCCACCAGCTGTCTGCTCTGTTCCACCTGCCTGAAGCAGACTGGAGGTGGCCATTACACATCAATCAATCAAACAATGCCCCACCAATGAAGAAGCCAGCTACGTCAGGTGTGTTGTGTTGGTCAAGGCCGGCCAATCCTCCTCTGTCCAGTTGTGTGTGGATCAGTCTAGCACTGTGCAAAAGCTGCTGATGGCGACACGGGGACCGCACAGTCCAGGATTGTCCTTTTTAATGATCGTGTCTTGGGTGGGCGCTTGTCCTCATTTTCCACCACTAAGGCAGCTGTCCCTACCCCTTGGAGATTTTTTTCCCTAGTGGGGGGTGGGGGTGGGGGCTGGTTTCAGGATGAAGGGGCGAGGGGTCCCAAGTTGGGTGGGTATATATGGAGAGAGGAGACGGGGGCCGCGAGGGAGGGGGGGGGGAGAAGGGTAAAGTTGAGACTCCCAGTTACCAAAATAAAAGGTTATCTACATTCTATTTAAAGGACATATAGATTCCTAGGCAGTGCTGAAGACAATCCGTGGACTTGACTATAATGCCGGATTTCCTGCGGTGGGTGGCCCTGCAGCGGTCCTAACCCAGCCTGTGATTGAAGGGTAAGCCTGTGGCTGCATCAGGGGCGCAGACAGGCAGCAGTGGCGAGGACGGAATTTCTGGAGAGCTCCAGCAGCCTGTTGTGATCCTCCCTCTACCGGCAGTCTGTCCGACAGTGGCCCGCGTCTGGTGCCGAGTTCAGCAAGAAAGAAGCTCGGGGGTCGTCCACCATGGACGGAGCAGAGGTGTCTGCGCTGAAGCGGAACAGAGAAGGTATGGACAGCTCCATCAGTTCTTCTTCTGTGATGGTCACCGTGCCGTCCACGGTCACATCAATGTCCTCCACTTCCCAGTCCCCCAAACCCAGCTGAGACAGCTCAGGGCACGAGGAGGCATTCAGCATCTCCAGCTCCATGGGAACCCTGTTCGGTTCCTTCAAAAGGCCAGCGACATCCCTGGAGGGTCGCAAGATTTCGAGTTTCTTGTGAAAGGCTCAGAAGAAGCTGACGCTTTCCCCAAGGCACGACACGACCTGACTGCAATCTGTGAGGCACATGCGGAGAAGGAGCTGCACAGCAAGGGGACTGGGGTGTCCACGTGGATCTCAAAGTCTCACAAGAAGTTCTTGGATACATGGCAGCGTCGTAACAGAGTGAAGAATGCCTGGCACTTTGGCACGTTGCAGATCCCAAAGCAGCGTCTGCCCAGGACGACCCTACTGGAGCGTCAGAAAGAGGCTGGTGAATCCAGGATTGAGATGGAGCCCAACAGGAGTCTGGCGGCGTGTTGAGGATGGAAGAGGGTGCCGTCCATGAAGCCTGTTCCTTGTTCACGTCGGAGACATAACTGTCGTCCCACAGAGGAACGCCCTTGAAGCAGAAGAAGAAGAAGCAGAAGAAGAGGCAGCAGTAGACACAGAGAGATTTGCCCCAGAAACACAAGGGTCAAAGAAACTCATCCCAAACTTACAACTAGGAGAAAACGCCGCTGCGGAAGAAGAAGGAGCGCGCGTGGACACACTGGTGTCAGGGTCGGTAGCTGGAGACGTGGAGACTTTCATTTCCGTGTCTCTGTGCGACAGTGGCCAGTGTGATGGAGGCGCACCCCGCGAGCTGGACAGAGGACGTGGAGCTGGCGTCTCGAGCTGTGAGTCACATGGAAGACGCACGGGAGCACCCACAGGACAGACTGGTGTGGCACCTGCACGGGCAGACTTGGCCAGGGGCCAGGCACGAGACGCCCCGACAGCGGCAGCAAGACCCCTGGTGACCGGGTCCCCTGCACGTCCCCGACCCCTCCTCGACCCCTGTGTACAGAAAGGACGGTGTCCTGATGTCACGTGAAGGGTCGTTCGTCTGCGATGACGTGTGTGTGTAAACTCGTTTCGATGATGACGTTTTCCTCTCGGTTATTGTTCCCGAGTGGCCTGCATTCAATGGTCGTCTTTCGTACGGTGTGGAGGAGACGGTCGCTGGCGGAGATGAAGCCTTGTCCAGCCAGGATCAAACGATGACTGCGCAGTCACCCTTTCGGAAGACACGGCATGACATTGTTTGCCTGATGACATCAAAGCCCTTTTGTGCGGTGACGGCACTGCGTGTTCCCATCTCCCGCCGCTGTTTCTTTCCGGCCAGGTCTCGGAACAGACTCGTGAAGGCAACTTCCGCTTCCGTCTGCTGGTACCTGACGTCACCTTGTGCGTTGCTGACGTCATTGCATCAGATGACGTCATGGAAGACGGCTTTGCTGGCGGCGTCAGTGTCTCCTTTCTGCCACATCGCATCGTGGGGGGCAAACCGTACTTCCGTACCGGTGTCGCCAACCCCCGCGCTGTTCGTGATGACGTCACAGGCTGTGACGTAGCTGTACATGACGAGGATGGCGGACACGAAAGAGAGGACAGCCGTGAGGAGAAGATGGAGTCAGAGAAAGAAGAAACTGCCTCCCTTTCTCCGTCAGTGTCATTCCTGTCGATCAAACATTCTCCTGATGACGTCATTTCCTCTATGCTGTATGCCGGTGGAAATGAGGTCACTGACGACGACGACGACGACGATGATGATGATGATGATGATGATGGAGGTGGTGGTGGTGGTGGTGCAGGTGGTGGTGGTGGTGGTGCAGGTGGTCGTTGAACTGATGATGATGATGATGATGATGATGATGATGATGATGATGATGATGATGATGATGATGGCGGTGGTGGTGGTGGTGGAGGCATTGTTGTTGGTGGTGGTGGCCTTGTTGCTAATGACGGTTGTGGTGGAGGCGATACGTGAAGTGGCCGTGGTGATGGTGAGGGTGAGTGTGAGGTTGTTGGGGGTGGTGGTGGTGGTGGCCTGGGAGAGTTGATGATGTTCTGGACATAGGCAGCTTCTGAGCTGAACTTGTACACCAGGTGACCAGGTACCTTCTCCAGCTGCCTCACCTTGTAATAGTACCTGCAACACCCAACAGGTCGTTCGGCTTTTATTCATGTTCGGTTGTTAGTTGTTGGTTGTTTTTGTTCATGTTCGGATGTTGGTTGGTTCTTGTTCATGTTCGGATGTTGGTTGTTGGTTTTTGTTCATGTTCGGATGTTGGTTGGTTTTTGTTCATGTTCGGATGTTGGTTGTTGGTTGTTTTGTTTCATGTTCGGATGTTGGTTGATTTTTTTGGTTCATGTTTGGTTTTTCTTTTTCTTCATGACCACTTTTGCTCCAATGTCTTGTATTGTGTTGTGTTGTTTTGTATTGTGCTGTCTTGCGCTGTCTTGCGTTGTATTGTAGTGTATTGTAGTGTATTATATTGCGATGTATTGTCTTGCATTGTCTTGTGTTGTGTTGTATTGTACTGTCTCGCATGGTCTTGGGTTGTGTTGAATTGTGTTGTATAGTATAGTATTGTATTGTACTGTTTTGCATGGTTTTGTGTTGTGTTGTGTTGTGTTGTGTTGCGCTATATAAATTCCATACATTATTATTATTATTATTATTATTATATATATTATTATTATTATTATTATTATTATTATATTTATTTTGTTGTTGTTGTTGTTGTTGTTGTTGTTGTTGTTGTTATTGTAAATACCCGAAGTCAGAATGCGGCTACCTTGACAGGGTGGGGGGGGGGGGGGGTAGGAGATGCGGTTGTATACGCAAAAATTTCATCATTGATGAACCTCAGAGCTCTAGCTGAGGAACGAAAAAAATTGTTCTGTATTGTCTTGTATTGTATTGTATTGCATACCACTTTAAATAACGGCAGATTTCTCTGCAAGAAATTCTGGCTGTTCTCTCCCCGAGAAGAGCGCGTCGCCACAAGCGCAGCGCCACCCATTAATTTTTTTTCTTTTCCTGTCTGTATGTGTACATTTGTTTTTTCTCACCACAGTCGGTTTTTTTCTACAGAATTTTACGAGAGACAACTCTCTTGTTGCCATGGGTTCTTTTACGTGCGCTGACTGCATGTTGCACACGGAAACTCGATTTATTACCTCTATTTAGTGCAGTTCTCCAATGATTCCGTAGATAGTTCAGGTAGAGGAGAAAATAAATAATTATGTGATAATAATTATGTGTTTAAAGGTTTTGAAAAAGCAGTTGCATACGGGTTTTTTCTCGTCTGGAGAGAGACAGACATACAGACAGACAGACGGACAGAGAGACAGAGAAACAGAAACAGAATGACAAAGAGAGAGGCAGACACAGACAGACAGACACACACACACAAAAAGAGAGAGACAGACAGAAAGACAGACAGACAGGCAGACAGAAAGACAGACAGACAGGCAGACAGACAGACAGACAGACAGACAGATAGACACATACACACACACTTACACACACACACACTCACTCTCTCAAACACATACACTCACTCACTCACTCACACACATACACACACATACACACACATACACACACACATCACACACACACACATCCACACACACACACACACACATCAACACACATACACACACACACCACACACACACACACACACACACACACACACACACACACACACCACACATCGACACCAACAAACAAACAAAAAAACAGACCAAAAAACCTTTTAAAAAATCACACAGCAAAACAGACACAACAGATTCTTTTTTTTTTTTGAACCCCCCCACCCCACACCCCACCCCCACCCCACCCCCACCACCCCAAAAAAACAACAACAACACCCAACAACAACAACACCAACAACAACAACACCAACAAACACAACCAACCCTCTCACCTGAGACTGCGGCTGAACTTCTGGTAGGTCATGGAGGCGTTGTGTTTGGCCCTGCCCCACTTGGCGGCAATCTTCTCCTTGTCAAGGATGCGGAACACCCCCTGCTCCCTCTTCACCCACTCCAGAAGCCGCTCCCCCCTCCCTCCTCCGCTGCCGCCGCTGGGGTGTTCCAGCTCCTCCAAGAGAAACCGATACAGTCGCACAGCGCTGCTTCCTTCTGGGGAGTCTGGAACAGAACATCGAACACCCAACACTGAAAAGGTTGCTCTTGTACGTGGACCTTGGGGGTACTTTTCAAAATATGATTGGGGGGGAGCAGGGAGAAGATAGGCGTTATAAGCAACAAAACAACAACAACAAAAGCACACAGAAAAAATACTGAACAAAAACCGTTTTTATCCATTTCGCATTTTCCAGTTTTGTTAGTATACACACTCAATGTCTTGTAGTTATCATTATCAGCTTCAACGTCTACATGAAATCATCGCCATCAGCGTCTTCCTTTCTCTGTAAGCAGCAAAAGTAAAAGCAGCAATCACTATTCTTACTTACTTTCATCAACTATGTCATCATCATCATCATTGTCAATATCATCTTCTTTGATGATGTAGATCTTGAAGGTGATGATCTCAACGATGATAATTTGAACAGGTTGAAGAAGATGATGATAGTGTAGAGTCTGGAAGAAAGAAAGAAACATAGAAACAAAGAAAGAAAGAAAGAAAGAAAGAGAGAGAGAGAGAAAGAGAGAGAGAAAGAGAAGAGAGAGAGGGGGGGGGGGGAGAGAGAGAGAATTGAATGTGAATTTGATTGCTGTTAAGCTATACAGAGAAAGCTATACACACAGAGAGAGAGAGAGAGAGAGAGAGAGAGAGAGACAAGACAGACAGAGAGAGAGAGAGAGAAGAGAGAGAGAGAGGGTAATTTGAATGGGTTGTGTGTGGCATAGCGGTTTGTTCTTTTTTTTTTGTTGGAAGTCGGGGGATGTGTGGCTCAAGCCTGTTTGATTTTCTTTTCTCCTGTTTACTTCATTCACCGTTCTAATTAATACACGATTCTTATTCGCAGAACCCACCTCCGTGGTGATACTCCTGGGGAACTGTCTGTAATATATAGCCTCCCTATATTCTGTGCTAGCAATTCCCTCTTTTCTATCCCTCTCTTTGTTTCTCTTTATCTTCCTGTGACCTCCTATTTGTCTTTTTACTTTTTTTACCTTCTTGGTCCATTCTCCTGCCCTTTTCTACCAGAAAGACTTAAAAGATAACAGTTCTCTCTCACGCCGAAGTCGGATGTGCTGGGCCTGACAAGCTAGGGTTAAGCAGCATTGAGCGTGCTTACCACGTGGATAGGTGACCGTTTGCGCGCCTTGGCTTCAGTACAGTCTCCCGGTTCACCCAGCTGTAAATGATACTAAATAGGTCAGGGAAGGTAAAGCGGCGAGGGAGAGGAGATGGGCGCCGC
>CM054158.1:5134327-5169327 GCA_028751875.1 Rapana venosa
CTTGTCTCTCTCTCCTCTCTGATGCGGGCTTCCCTAGATCTCCTGCTGTCTTGTAGCACGGTTGAGTTCCACTCTAAACTCCTCTACAGGAAGGCCCTGCCCTGCCCTGTCCTGCCCTGCCTTGCTTTGCTTTACCTTGCTTTACCTTGCTTTACCTTGCTTTGCCGGTCACATTGGACAATCTACAGCGTAACTTCCTAGTACCGCCCTGCCTGATGCCCCCGTGTGATGCTGTTGTCCTTGCTTGAAGAGGCACGGTATGGGGTAGCTTGCCATTATTTTGGGAAACAATATGGTTTTGGGGGGTAGGGGTGGGGTGTGGGGGGGGGGGGGGGGGCAGCTGTGAACAGTCACACAAAAAAAGTTGTCTACGGTCACAGTGTGTCCAGGCGAAGTTTGGCGTTGGAAATTGACTTGGAAGCCCCTGGGGTCGACATTATTGGAGAATCTGTCGTGTTTTGTTCTATGAAAACAAGAGTGTTTCTGTTAGCGTGATGGTTGTCCTTACAGGGTGTCAGTCAGGCGAGTGTGTCACCTGCTGAGAACAGCTGTGGCCGTCAGAATACAGTGTTTAGTTTATTGGGGGGGGGGGGGGGGAAGGAGAGGGAGGTGGTCTGGTTTACTCAAAAGGTAACCATGGTTGTTGCTACTGCCTTGTCTGTGCTGACTACTACCGTTGTCCTACACAATGGCGTATATAAAGAAATAATCTGGCTCTAGTTCATCCGCCTCACGGTTATGGATCACAGCCTCTCCCCCCCCCCCCCCCCCCCCCCCCCCCCCCCTCCGCACCCCCACTCCACCCCCAATACTGTGTTTGTGGTGAATAACCTGGCTATGCGAGATGGCGAGCCAGACTGAATAATTAGATGTGAACCAACTCCGTCAGCATCTGTGCAGGGGGTCCCTGGCCCCTGATTCACTTCAAACAGGAAAAAAAACCACTTTCATTAAAAGGACGACTTTCAGCGGGAATGGCTTCTGGATTCAGAAGAAGAAGGAGGAGGAGGAGGAAGAGGAGGGGAGGAGAAGAGAAGAAGAAGAAGAAGAAGAAGAAGAAGAAGAAGAAGAAGAAGAGAGAAGAAGAAGAAGAAGAAGAAGAAAGAAAAGAAGAAAAGAAAAAAGAAGAAAAGAAGAAGAAGAAGAAGAAGAAGAAGAAGAAGAAGAAAAAGAAGAAGAAGAGAAAAATAACAACAACAAGAGAGAGAAGAAGAAGAAGAAGAAGAAGAAGAAAAAGAAGAGAAGAAAGAAGAAGAAGAAGAAGAAGAAGAACAGGAAGAAGAAGAAGAAGAAGAAGAAGAAGAAGAAGAAGAAGAAGAAGACAGGAACAGAACAACAACCAGTTCACACACATATACACACACACTCACACATATATACACACAACACACACACACACAACACACACACAACACACCACACACACACACACAACACACACACAACACACAACACACACACACACACACAACACACACCACACACACACACACACACCACACACACACACACACACAACACACCAACACACAACACACACACACACACACACACACACACACACACAGCCTACCACACAATCTGACCTTCTTCAGAGCACGTGGTCTCGCCATTTTCCTTTTTCCCTCTCTGTGACCTTGATCCCTTTCCGTTCTCCCTAAGTGACCTTGACATTGTTGCCCCACTCTCCCCAGATGACTTTGACGTTGGTGCTCCTCTCTCCCCAAGAGGCCCCGTCTGCTCCATGGGACTCCTCCAATGGCGTCGCAGCATCCCGTCAAGTGGGTGGTAATGATGAAGGAATGAAGACGGCAGTTGTTGCTGCTGCTGCTGCTGTTGTTGGTGCTGCTGCTGCTGCTGTTGTTGTTGCTGCTGCTGCTGTTGTTGTTGCTGCTTGCTGCTGCTGCTGCTGCTGCTGCTGCTGCTGCTGCTGCTGCTGCTGCTGCTGCTGCTGCTGGTGCTGGTTGTGGTGCTGGTGCTGGTAGTTGTTGTGAAGGTAAAACTGGTCTTCAATCTCCCATGTGTAGTCATCCACTTGCATAATGAACTCGCCCTGCTGCTGCTGCTGCTGATACTGTGCCATCAGCAGCTGCTGCTGTTGCTGTTGTTGCTGTTGGTGTTGCTGCTGCTGTTGCTGTTGTTGCTGCTGCTGCTGTTGCTGTTGGTGTTGCTGCTGTTGTTGCTGTTGTTGCTGCTTCTGCTGGCTGTTGTTGTTGTTGCTGCTGCTGCTGCTGATGATGATGATGTTGCGGATAATGAGGACTATGAGGAGACTCAGGCATCATCGGCTCCTGTTTGTGGTGAGACAGACTGAGCTGAGAAGCCAGGTCCGGGGACTGGAGTGTTGAACGCCGCGAGGGGTCACCGGTCTCGCTTCTCTTGGACAATGGTGGTGTCACCTCATAGTGCTCCTGCTTTCTGCTGTATCGACGCTGCTGATGTTGTGTTGCTGTTGTTGCAGTTGCAGTTGCAGCTGTTGTTGCTGTTGCAGCTGTTGCTGCTGCTGCTGTTGCTGATGCAGCTGTTGCTGTTGTTGCTGTTGTTGTTGCTGTTGTTGCTTGTGCTGCTGTTGCTGCTGCTGTGTTGCTTGCTGTTGTTGCTGCTGTTGATGATGATGATGCCACGATCTTCGTAAAGAGGCCTCAGCGAGGGCTGGGTTGTTGACTAGGTAGTCTACGGAGTCTGAGGAAACAGGGAGCGTGGCGGAGACATACCTGGATGAGTTTCGGGAGTGGGGAGACAGGGAAGGGGGGGTGGAAAGGGTGTGTGGGCGGTGGTGCGTTATGGTGGGGGTGGCGGGGCCCTTGACTTGTAACAGCAAGTGTAGGTTGGGCACGTTGGCTGGAAGGGATGCTGCTGATGCTCTTCCTGTAGGAAACAGGGGGAAAATCCGCGGATTAGTCGTTGAGAGACCCTGGCCCTTAGTTTAATAGTGATTTATTCAATACACATACAAGGTCAAGGCAAACATCAGTACAGCAGAGGAAAGGCATCAGGCTACCTACAGCTAGGTCCTTGTGATTATATCCACGTATACACACTGATGTGGTTCCTATCTTTAGATGGAAAATCATGGTGCTCTCCATTGGGGATGCCGGGAGCCTGTCAGTATAAATAGCATCCCCACATTCTGGAAAGTCTGTGCTAGGAATTCCTTTTGTTCTATCCCTCGCTTTGTTTCTGTCTTGTTCCTTTTCTTCCTGTCACCTCCTTCTTGTCTAGTTTCTGCCTTCTTGGTCCAGTCTCCTGCCTTTTTTTTCCCCAGAAAGACTTTTAAAACATTTTCTCTCCCATGCTGAAGTCGGATGTGCTGGGCCTGACTTGTCAGGCGCTTAACGGCAGTGCAACGCATTTTTGCTCAAATGACAAATAACAATAGTTGCTGTCTGAGCGTTCGACGACGAAGAAGAAGACGAGGATTATCACGGTGTATTTATCTATTAATTAAAGTATTAAGTCAACATGTTATTGCATTCTTGGTTTACTAAATATATATATATTTTTTGCATTCATCTAACAATTAAAGTATTAATTCAATATCTTATTGCATTTGTGGTTTACCAGATATATACTTTTTTGTCTCTTATAAAGAGACCTGTTGCGGCAACCACTTAAACGGGCAAAGACAAAGGTATTCAGAAGCAGGATATGACATGCAACCTGGCAATACCCAATAGCAGAGCAATACCTCTTTCTCCCTTTAATGCCAGACACATACAGATTTATTACTTTTTTTTCGCTCCTCGGCTAGAAGTTTAAAGTTCACCAATGGTGAGAATTTGCGTCTGTGGCCGGGTGGGTGGTGTGTTTTTACACACTGAAGGGAGCCGCATTTCGACTGCGGGGATAGCTTTGTGACATGAACTCTTGCCTGCAAAATGTTTAAGAGGCAGGTCAATATTTTACACAATGCAAACTATTGTCCTTTAACAGAAAATATATCCTCAATGTTGCTGATTTCCACAAATCCTGCACAATCGTTTAGAGCTGACGTTATGTCTGTTAATGTTCATTGCTATCTTTTATGTTGTCGTGGGTGAATGTGGTTTTATTCTTTCTTTTTTTTCCGGCTAGCGCTCCAAGGTTCATAAACAGTGAGATTTTTGTCATATGCGACTGTTTTTATCTCTATTAAGGTAGCCGCATTCTGACTTCAGAGATTTACGGTTTTTGTTACCTCTACACTCCAAGAGCAATGAAGAACAGGAATAAACGTTTTCAATGTTCAAGTTTTGCACAGACTCGTACACGACATGCCTATACCAACACACACACACACACACACACACCACACACACAACACACACCACAACCAGACCATGCAAATACACAGACACGCTTGCAAGCTACTCTCTCTCTCTCTCTCTCTCTCTCTCTCTCTCTCTCTCTCTCTCTCGTCACACATACAATATAGATAAATGGATTTGTATTTTAGGCAAGAAAAATACAACTGAACATTGAGAAATCAGCAAACGATCTGTAAAGTTACTGTAAATGAATACCTAGATTATAGATATATAAATAGAGCATGCATGCCTTCTATAAATAAATAATAAACTGTTTTTAAAAAATGATGCTGATGATTTAATGAATGAAAAAGCAAATACTGTTTCCATACCAAGAACATGGCGCTCAATGGACGCTTTGCTTTCTGCGCAGCTTGCGTCCTTTGCTTCCGGCATGTTGACTGTTGTATGCCGGGATAGGCTTGCAGGCTTCTCCTGTCACAGTGACCTCTTGTGGTGAACCCTGAACCCGTGCGAGATAAAAAATATATAAAAATTCGTTATCATCACTAATAATTATCACTTCTATCATCGTCATCATTATCATCATCACTACCACCATTACTGCCACTACAAGGCCTATCCTCGCCTCCACCATCACTACTGTCATCATCATTGTCGTTATCGTTGTCATCCTCCTAATCTTTATCAGCATCATCGTTACCACCACCACCACCACCATCTTCTTCATCATCACCACCATCATCATTATCATTATCATTATTGTCATCGTCATAATCATCAGAAACAAGAACAATCATTTCGACTTACACAAAAGACATTAGAAGGCTGAGTCTCTTTCCATATCCATATTAACAGTATTCCTAATAGTAATGCTGTGCTAGAAATTTCCCATTTGCTGTTACACTCTTTGTTATGTCTTTTCAGTACCCCTCTACCCCCCCCCCCCCCCCCCCCCCCCCCTCCTTCTCTTGCTTATGTTTGCCCTGATGTGAACCTTTTGTATTGTATGCCCCCCCCCCCCTTCCCTCCCGTGGGGATGCCAGGGGTCTGTCAGTAGAACTAGCTTCCCCACCTTCGAGACATTCTGTGCTAGGAATTCCCTCTTTTCTATCCCCCTCACTCTCTCTCTCTCTCTCTCTCTCTCTCTCTCTCTCTCTCTCTCTCTCTCTCTCTCTCTCTCTCTCTCTCTATCTCTTTGTTTCTGCCTGGTTCCTTTTCTTCCTGTCACCTCCTCCTTGTCTATTTTAATAATAAATAATAATAATAATAAATGGAACTTATATATATAGCGCTAAATCTTGCAAAGACAAATCAAAGCGCATGCATTCGACCTAATCTTACACAGTCATACAACCAATGACAAATAATCAATAGTTCAAACAGCTATTACAAAATGGTACTGCGGACCAAATCTATGAAATAAATGCAACAGTCGAATGTTTATGTTGTACCTTTTTGATCCATTCTCCTGCCTTTTTTTTTCTTTTTACTCTCTCCTACAGAAAGACTTAAAAGATAACAGTTCTACCCCATGCCGAAATGGGATGTGCTGGGCCTGACTTGTCAGGGGGGCTTAATTAACGGCAGCAACCCAACGCGTTCAGACAACAATAGTTACTGTCTGAGCGTTCGACGACGACGGAGAAAACAGTTTCAGCCTGGGCTGCTGTGTCTGTAAACAGCTAGGCCAGTTCAGAGAATGAGACAAGGAACGATGGAATGGCTGGAAGAGGGTAGTGTGGGAGGGGGGGGGGGGGCAGTTGTTGTTGTTGTTGTTGTTGTTTTTAAAAGAAAAGAAGAAGAGGGGAGGAAGGAAGGAAGGAGAAGAACTATGGTGTGTTGATCTGTAAAATCATGATAAGAGACAAGGCAGCTTTTTTTTAATTACAAAAAAATTGCATGATGATCAATGATAGTGTGAGGATATTGTAATGATGCTGCTGTGGAAGTGCATATGCTTTGAGACTACTTGACAGGGTTGTATTATCCTCGAAACAAATAAATAAATAAATAAAAGTACTCTACTATTATAATATATACCGGCATCAACCAGGGCCCGAGAGATACAGACACCTGCAGTGTTGGTCAGGTTATTCGAGCAACACTCTCAAACTCGCATCACTAAAGGGGCGCTAAATCCCTGATATGGCCTCCGAGGTTTTGAGGGGAAGGGAGGTGGGGAGGGGAGGGGTGGGGGGGGGGGGGAATAGGAGGGGGGAGGAGGGGGCGAGGGGGGGGGGAGGGGGGATACCACTGAAGCATCACAACAGGGGTGGGTTGCATATTTCTTGCTTTCCTAGGTTCGTCAGCCCTTTCTTGATTTTTTTAAAACTTTTTTTCTTTTGGTGGTGGTGGTGGTGGTGGTGGTGGTGGTGGTGGTGGTGGTGTGGTGGTGGTGGTGGTGGTGTGTGGGTGGTGATGATGATGATGGTGGTGGTGGTGGTGGTGGTGGTGGTGGTGTGTGCGTGTGAGTGTGTGCGTGTGTGTGTGTGTGTGTATGTGTGTGTGTGCGTGTGTGTGTGTGTTTATTTATTTATCTATTCTATTTATTTATTCTTTTATATCGAGGATAATGGAATAAGCACTCACGTGCATTTTTACATCCAGTTCCCGTGTGTATGCGGTTTTGTAAATTTTGTCATCTGTTCCTACCGGCACACAATGGCCTACTCTTTCGAAAAGCGGAACAGGATTTAACTTGTGCCCAAGATGTTCTGCATGCGTTCGCACACGGGGCCTCGGTTTACAGTCTCATCCGAAGGACTTGTGTGTATGTGTGTGTGTGTGTGTGTGTGTGTGTGTGTAAGTATGTTCTTTCGAGCCATAAGGCCCATAGAGCCGGAGCTTATCCCGGTTTCTGTAGCGTTAAGCGAACTGATGGTTTTTCACCACCCCTGTGACAGGACGCTAGTCTGTCGCCAGATACTTCCCCAGCAGAGCTGGTACCCACTTGTACACCTGGGTGGAGTGAGGAAAATAGGAGTAAAGTGTCTTTCCCAAGGACACAACACCGAGCCGAGCGGGGATCGAACCCGCGACCTCTGGATCACGAGTTGACCGCCTAAACCACTCAACCACGGTGCCTCCGTGTGTGTGTGTGTGTGTGTGTGTGTGTGTGTGTGTGTGTGTATTCGGGTGTGCGTGTGTGTGTGTGGTGTGTGTGTGTGTGTGTGTGTGTGTGTGTGTGTGTGTGTGTGTGTGTGTGTGTGTGTGTGTGTGTGTGTGTGCGTGAGCGCGTGAGCGCGCGTGTGTGTGTGTGGTATGCTTGCGTGCATGCCTGTGTGTGTGAGAGTGTGTGTGCGTGAAGTAAGACCCAGACACTAGGGGACTTTTGTGGTTGTTGTCATTGTTTAACGGAAAGAATGTGAACTACACTATACAGACTTAAGATATCACCAGTAGAACTAACGACTGATGCACACACCTCCTTCTAGGGGGATAGAGGTGGAGTGGGGGAAGAGGTGATGGGCCAAAGAGGGAGAGTGTGATTACGAGAGAGAGAGAGGGGGGGGGGGGTAGAGAGTGAGAGAGAAAGGGAGAGACAGACAGAAAGAGAGACAGAAAGAGACAGAGACAGAGAGAGAGAAAAGGAGAGACAGACAGGGAGACAGAAATAGACAGAGACAGAGAGAGAGAGAGAGAGAGAGAGAGAGAGAGAGAGAGAGAGAGAGAGAGAGAGAGAGAGAGAGAGAGAAAGGGAGAGACAGACAGGGAGACAGAGAGACAGAGATACAGACAGAGAGAGACAGAGAAAGAAAAACAGAGAAGAGACAGAGAGAAAGAGAGATAGAGACAGACAGGCAGAAACAGAGAGAGGGGTAGAGAGGAGGGGGGGGGGGAGAGATAGAGATACAGAGAAAGAGAGACAGAAACAGAGAGAGAGAGAGGTAAGTGACTCCATTTCGGCAATTCCCGCAATGCACATTCTCTTATCGACTACTTCCCTGAATGAGACAATCGGGGAATCCCGATAACCCTTTCCTTTCCGGAACACGGAAGACGGGGTTTCGGTACCTGTCTTTCGCAACAGTGAGGCAGTGGAGCCACTTGTTGCGTTTGTGTGTGTGTGTGTGTGTGTGTGTGTGTGTGTGTGTGTGTGTGTGTGTGTGTGTGTGTGTGTGTGTGTGTGTGCTGTGCGCGCGCGCGCGTGTGTGTGTGTGTGTGTGTGTTTGTGTGTGCGCGCGCGCCTCTGTGTTAGTAAGTTAGTTTCTTGGTTGGCTGGTTGGCTAGTTTAACGTCTTTCCACTAATTAGTGATACCAGACGAGAAAGTTTGCATGGGTGAATGAGTGTGTATGTGATTGATGGGGTGGGGGGAGGGGGGAGGTGTACACATAGTTCAATATCCGCATTAAACAACTATAACAAACAAAAATAAAATCCAATAAACAAGAACGTTGAAAAGAAAGAAAGAACTGCTTAAATACTAACTTTGTAATTTCATATAACTACTAAACATCATTATACTATAACAATCTGATTAAACACTAACTTTGCAATTCATATAACTAGCAAACATCATTATATTATGACAATCTGATTAAACACTAACTTTGTAATTCATATAACTAGTAAACATCATTATATTATAAGAATCTGATTAAATACTAACTTTACAATTCGTATAACTAGTAAACATTACACTATAACAATCTGATTAAATACTAACTTTGTAATTCATATAACTAATAAACATCTTTTTTTTAATCTGATAATAGGACTGACTTAATGACAATACAATTTCTTTCATTAATGGAATGTCTTTTAGAATTTTCTCTAAGCAACAGACTGTGAAAACAGGTAAAAAGATTTTTTTCAGATCTCTGCATTCTAAAAGAATGAGAGCAATGGTGATATTTTCGCCACAGATACATGTTGCCTTTTTGGAAAATTTAGTTCTAAAATCATTGTGCATAAACCTGTAGATAAGAGATACAACATTTCTATATTCATGTGAGATACGGTATTTGATCTTATCAAAAGATAATTAATGGGTTACATCATCATTCAGGGAGAACCATATCTTGTAGTGTCTTTTTTATAATGTTTCCAACATGCATTTTGTAACATGCTATAGCCCTCATGAATGGATAAGGGGACATCTATGCTGCATGACCCATAGTACGCTCAGCTTCACATTTTGCTATTCTGTCAACTTTTTAATTCAGGTAGATGCCATAATGCGAGGGAATCCAGCAAAAAGTAACACTAGAGCATGCAGGCAAAAAAAACTGGAAATTCCTATTCTACTTTACGATTTCCAACAATGGATATTCCACAGGGATCAGTGATTGCACACATCTTTTCAATATTCTTCTTTATGACCTCCCTAAGTGTCTCTCCAGTAATGCCATCCATGTCCAGTACGCTGATGACATTTGTATGTGGATGAATGTCACAATGAAAAAGAGAACACCAAAGAGGCATCTAATTCATTTGGAAAAAAAAGTATCAGTCAGAGTTTAAACAAACTGAATGACTACATCTTTGAGAATGGTCTGTCACTGTCTCCTGAAAAGACTAATCTCGTACTTTTCAATAATGGCGCTAACTCACCAGTTCTACCTGTTTTCCAGATTGATGGGAAAGTTTTGGAATATAAATCTATGGTGAAGTTTTTAGGGGTACATTTTACATCGACACTAAATTGGAATTAACTCAAAGACATTTTAAATACTAAAGGTCGGGAAAGTCTTAACCTCCTGAAAGTTGTGTGTGTGTGTGTGTGTGTGTGTGTGTGTGTGTGTGTGTGTGTGTGTGTGTGTGTGTGTGTGTGTGTGTGTGTGTGTGTGTGTGTGTGTGTGTGTGTGTGTGTGTGTGTGTGTGTGTGTGTGTGTGTGTGTGTGTGTGTGTGAATATGTATGTGTGCGTACGCGCGTCCTTTAGTCTAAGAAAGATTCAACAACTCCAATAATCGTTCAGTCATGATGTATTAGTTATCTTTATGTTATCCATTTTATTCCATCTTTGCCATCAGCCATTTAAACAAAATTAAGCAACAACAACAACAACAACAGAAAATAATAATCATCATCATCATCATCATCATCATCATCATAATAATAATAATACCTCAAATCTGCAAACCGATTCCACTGTATCTCCAACCTCTCAGCTACACACACAAAACCCACAGACACAGACAGACACACACGATGGTCTGTCTGCCTCTCTGTCTCCAACTGAAGCCGAGGATATCAAATCGTCCAACTGCAATCACTGACACGGTTTTCCGACATTTATATAAACTTTTTCTGCACCCACGTTCAAACCGTTCTCCGCACACGCACGCACACACACACACACACACACACACACACACACACACACACACACACACACACACACACACACTTTCCTCGACAAGAAATAGCACAGCCCCACGAGGAAACCCCCTCACTTTCTGCCAGTAGCTCAATAAATCCAACCCGCTGATTGGCTGAAAGGGCGCTTTTCTATAAATAGACATAAAACCAGGACGAAGGGAATTTCCCTCTGTTGCAATAATAATAATTAAGCAGTCTTTACCGCAAAAGCAGAGTTAGTGAGGATAGACCCGGATCTGATGGCATAACAAAAGCAGGGGTTGACAGCCAGCTCGACTCGGTAGGCCTAGGTCCCGTTTCAAGCTGTTTGTGAGGAAAAGCACAGACAGACAGACAGACAAATGCACTATCCGTTGTGTCGTGTGGGAGTTGCGTTGTGGGCGTGTGGGCAGAAAAAACAACACCCTATATTCTGAGCGTGGGTTGACTCGTAAAACTCTTAGTCTTCTCACTCACAAATCATTCTTAGGGTGGGGGAGTTGGGGTGTTGGGGTGTTGGGGGGTTTCTGGGATATTGTCCTCAATGACTATGGAAGAAGGTGCCAGACAATGTTGCTTCGGGTGGAATGTTTGCTAAAGGGTGATTCTTTTGGAGTGGGGGTGGGGGTTTGGGGTGGGGGGTGGGGGTGGGGTGGGGTGGGGTGTTTTGTTGCTTCAGGAAGAGATGGTGAAACTGTGCAGAATCACGTCATTCGTTATCTATAATCGGAAATTTCCTGTTTTTGTTTAAAATATTCCCCATTCCCTCAGCATGGTTTATCAGTTTTTGTTTTTTTCATCTTCTTCTTCTTCTTCTTCGTCTTCGTCTTCGGCTTCTTCTTCTTCTTCTTCGTCTTCGCGTTCTTCTTCTTCGCATTCTTCTTCCTCACATTCTTCTTTGCATTCTTCTTCTTCGCATTCTTCTTCTTCTTTGCATTCTTCTTCTTTGCATTCTTCTCCTTTCTTCTCCTTCATCATCATCATCATCATCATCATCATCATCATCATCTCTTCTCCTTCTTATTCATCATCATCATCATCATCATCATCTCCTCCTTCTCCTTCTTATTCATCTTCATCATCATCTTCTTCTTTGTCATCTTTTAGTTCGCGATGCTGGAATTTTACTAAATAGATTTATTGACATTTTCTTTGTTTTGTTGTGTTGTTATTTCTTTTCTTTTCTTTTCTTTCTTCCTTTTTTTCTTTTCTTTATCCTCATTTTTCAATTTTTTTTAAAGATTCTGTATATTCATACTTATATTGTCTTTTGGAGCGTTGTCGGCAGAATTGTATAAAATCAAGACAGTTTATTGCAAATTTTGATATCTGTTTATCTTATTTATGTGCGATCACATATGTGTAAATGATTTGAATGCAAGCGCTTTGATTTGTTTGCTTTACAGGATTCAGCGCTATATAAATTCCATACATCATTATTACTATTATTATTATTATTATATGATATTATTATATGATATTATTGTTTTTGTTGTTGTTGTTATTATTATTATTATTATTATTATTATTATTATTATTATTATTATTATTTGGATGCCCTAATTTCCGGCCCGTGAAATTTCAGTGAGTACTCATGTCATTTTCTTCATTTCGTTCTTCACACAAATTATACGATTTTTATTTGCTATTCATGGGTTTTCACATTGCTCTCTTCTTCTTCTTCTTCCTCGCATTCTTCGCATTCTTCTTCTTCGCATTCTTCGCATTCTTCTTCTTCTTCTTCGCATTCTTCTTCGCATTCTTCTTTGTATTCTTCTTCTTTGTATTCTTCATTTTCTTTGCATTCTTCTTCTTCTTCTTTGCATTATTCTTCTTTTTGCATTCTTCTTTTTTGCATTATTCTTCTTTGCATTCTTTGCATTCTTCCTCTTCTCCTCCACTATCTCTTCCTCCTATTCCTCCTCCTCCTCCTCCTCCTTCTTCATCTTCTTTTTCTTCTTGTACTTTCTCCCCCTCTCCTTCCTGTCTCATTATCTTCCTCCTCCATACGCTGCTATCTTCTTCATTTTCACTCCTCTCCTCTTCTTCTCCTCCTCCTCCTCCTCCTCTTATTCCTCCTCTTCCTACTCCTCCTCTTTTTCCTCCTTCTCTTCTGTCTTCTTGTCATTCTCCTTACCAAAACGAAATTAATTAGGCCGAAGGTTCAGGAGGAAAGCGTAGGCTAGTTGGTGCTTATACTCCCAGCCCAAAGAACATTCGCTCTCATTCCTCCTCCTCCTCCTCCTCTTACTTCCTCCTCCTCCTCTTCCTCCTCTTTCTCCTCCTTCTCTTCTGTCTTCTTGTTATTCTCCTTACCAAAACGAAATTAATTAGGCAGAAGGTTCATAAGATAATCGTACGCTAGTTGGTGCTCATACTCATATGAACTCCCAGCCAAAAGGGACATTCGTCCTCATTGTCTACCCATGTTGTTAAGGGGGGAATTTGTCATCCACGTTATATGCTTACAACGCTGCTGTGCTGTGCTGTGCTGTGCTGTGCTGTGGGTGTGGCTGACAGCAAATCTTTGTAGTGTCATTACAAGTGTCTTGTCTTTTGTAAGTTCTGTAAGAAAATGCTACAGTCATTGGCTGGTGGGTGGATAGGCGGATGGTTGGGTGGGTGGTTGGGTGGGTGGGATAAGTTCGCTGGTCCTTTCCATAACACAAGTCATTGTGGTGCTGGTGCTTTCGCTTTTGTTAACGATTACACGTGTGTGTGTGTGTGTGCGTGCGTGCGTGCGTGCGTGCGTGCGTGCGTGCGTGTGTGTGTGTGTGTGTGTGTGTGTGTGTGTGTGTGTGTGTGTGTGTGTGTGTGTGTGTGTGTGTGTGTGTGTGTGAGAGAGAGACAAACAGACAGACAGACAGAGACGTAGACAGAGACAGACAGACAGAGAGACAAAGGGAAAGACAGTGAGATAGAGAGAGGGACAGAGAGAGACAGAGAGAAAGAGGGACAGAGAGAGAGAGAGAGAGAGAGAGAGAGAGAGAGAGAGAGACAGAGAGAGAGAGAGACAGAGAGAGAGAGAGAGAGAGAGAGAGAGACAGAGAGAGAGAGAGAGAGAGAGGGTCAGAGAAAGACAGAGAAGTTTATTTATTTATTTTATTTCGGGGATAATGGAATAAGCATCCATGTGCTTTCTCTCATCCAGTCCCCGTGTGTATGCAGTTTTGTAAATTTTGTCATCCGTTCCCACTGGCACACAATGGCCCTACTCTTCCGCAAAGTGGAACGGGTTTTAACGTGTGCGCAAGATGTTCTGCGTGCGTTCGCACACAGGAACTTTGGTTTATAGTCTCATCCGAAGGAGAAAAGCAGAGAGAGAGAGAGAGGAGAGAGAGAGAGAGAGAGAGAGAGAGAGAGAGAGAGAGAGAGAGAGAGAGAGAGAGAGAGAGGAGAGAGAGAGAGAGAGAGAGAGAGAAGAGAGAGAGAGAGAGAGAGAGAGAGAGAGAGTACTGATGTTGATATAATGATAGTACTCGACATTCACAAAATACGATGACTGGACAAGGTGCTGCGACTAAACATGGCTATGCAAGACACAACAACAAAACACAACAACACAGCACACCACAAAACACAAAACACATATCACAAAACAAAACAAAACGCACACCAACCCTACAACACAAAACAAACCAAACCAAAGCTGCCCATTTACGGGCGTGGTATAGTGAGTAACTCAGTTTCGGTTTTGCCTTCCTTTTTTTGTTTGTGTTTGGTTTTGTTTGGTCGTGGTTAATTAATTGTGGTTTTGTTGCTGATGTTCCTCGCGTGATTTCATTTGTTGTTGTCAGTTAAATAGTGTCTGTGTTCTGTTCTGTTCTGTTCTGTTCTATTCTATTCTATACTATTCTATTCTATTCTGTTCTATTCTCTTTCCTGGTCTGTGCAGGAGGCCTGATAAGATCACTGACGTCGGCATATCCTCATACCATGTAAGGAAAAACATCGGAAGAGCAGGACATAGAAGAGCATTCACACGCGCTCGCACACGTGCACACATCCGTGCACGCCCACGCGCGCGTGTTCACACACACACACACACACACACACACACGTATGGACGTGCTCTCTCTCTCTCTCTCTCTCTCTCTCTCTCTCTATATATATATATATATATATATATGTTTATATATATATGTATATATATATATATTGTATATATGTGTGTGTGCGTGCGTGCGTGTGTATGTGTGCAAAATAAGAGGTTCATCCCTCCTTTATTTTGTAGAGTAAGGTTTTAATGTTTGTGCTTATGAGTAAGTCATAACCGAACGTTAGGGAATGCAACAGGTCAACGGGTTACCGTCTTTTTAAAAAAAATATATATATAAGAGCTCTGATTGTTCTGTCTGAAAGTAACATTCTAAAGCTTTTCCAATGAGTTTGTATTTAGGCTGCGTCGAGCATGGTTACCAGTTGGATGGGTGACCGTTTGCGCGCCTTGGCTTCAGTACAGTTCCCCCAGTTCACCCAGCTGTAAATGGGTACCTGCCCTCTTTAGGGTCAGGGAAGGTAAAGCAGCGAGGGAGAGGAGATGGGCGCCGCCCTCAATATGCTGGCCCTAGAGAAGTGAGGTCTCTGACGCCTCGCTCCCCTACGACCTTATAGGTTATGGGACTCCTTTACTTACTTTTACTTTACTTTGTATTTTAACAGTTGAGTTAAGAGTAACTGCTCGAGTATATCGGTTTTTAGGAGTTAGCGGCATTCTTGTGGCGTCTGCATAGAGTGTTTTTTTTAAATTTAATTTAATGGGCACTACAACGTCATTGATCTAAATCAGAAACAAGAGAGAACTAGCACTGAACCTTGTGGAACACCAGCAAGAATCTTGCTGTAATCTAATATGTTGTTTGTCATGACAACTGCCTGCGTCAGAAATAAATTTTAAAAGTTCGCAAATCAGTCTAGCAGCTTTCCTCATGTTTCTATTGATATATTTTGTGCAGAAGTCCTTTTTGCCAGAAAGCTCGAAAGCTTTTGGTATGTTAAAGTGAACAACCTGTGATGTCATTCCATATTCAAAGGAAGAACATAGATTGTGGATACATAATGATGAATCAAAAAGAAATAAAAAATGAATAAAGTAGAATCACCAAGGATGAATCCAGACTGAGAGAGAGACAACAGAGAGAGGAGAGAGAGAGAGAGAGAGAGAAGAGAGAGAGAGAGAGAGAGAGAGAGAGAGAGAGAGAGAGAGAGAGAGAGAGAGAGAGAGAGAGAGAGAGAGAGAGAATGTTCTTAGATGACAGGCATAAAAAAAATATCTGCTTATAAATACATGTTTCTGATATTTTCAGTAGGGTTATTTGGCAATAATCTCTACACAGTTCTGTTGATATTTTTTAATGCAGAGGAGTAACATTGAGTAGTTTTGCATAGCGGGGGGAAATATAGTTTCAAAATAGCTGTCAATGTGCCCTATATTAATGATGGTGATGAACTTAACAGTTTATTATGAATTTGGCCACACCCTTCTCTTAGCTTTATTTGAACGTAGGATGATTTCTTCAGATTCAAAACCAGACAACACAAGTTCCCTACACTCTGTAGTAAAGCATGGTATATCTAGTGGTTCTCATATTCTCCAGTGGATTGGGAAATGAAGAAATGACTCAAAGGCCTTCGCCTTTTCTTCCTCTGTCTGACAGTGAACACCGTCAGCTATAAGTAGGGGGAACTAAGTTGAATCAACACCCTGGTTTTTGAGAATGCCTTCACCCGTAACTTTTTTCTCAAAGTGTGTACAGTGCGCAAACTTTGTTTTCAAGTTCAGAGTAATAATTATCATAGTATTCTCTGTTGTTGTTGTTGCTGCTGCTGTTGTTGTTGTTGTTGTTGTCATTCCATGTCACACAATTTCTGGGTTGACTGGGACGGGATAGCCTGGAGGTTAGAGTGATGCGTTCGTGATCTGCTGAACCAAGCTCGATTCCCGTTCCAGAGGATTTTTCCTCTGGAGTTCACATCAGTGCCGACTCCACTGTCCCACAAACGTCCTTCGGATGAGACGATACACCGAGGCCCCTTGTGAGAACGCACGCAGAACATCTTGCGCACACGTTAAATCCCGTTCCGCTTTTTGAAAGAGTAGGCCATTGTGTGCTGGTGGGAACGGATGACAAAACTGACAAAACTGCATACACACGGGGACTAGATTTTTTTTTTTAAAAGCACAGGAGTGCTTATTCCATTATCGTCAAAATAAAAGAAGAGAAGAAAGAAAGAAAAGGTGGTCTGAAGCAGAGTCTGCCTTCTGTTTTATCACTAAGTTTTGCTGCCTTGCTTTATTTCCACCACAACAGCATTTAGCTTTCATCTTCTTCTTTATTCTTTTATTTCAAGGATAATGGAATAAGCACTCATGTGCTTTTTTTTCATCCAGTCCCCGTTTGTATGCAGTTTTGTCAATTTTGTTCCGTTCCCACAGGCACACAGTGGCCTATTCTTCCGAAAAGCGGAACGGGATTTAAGGTGAAGTATGAAGTAGCGAGATAAATTGTCAGAGCCTTGACGTACTGTGATGAGGGAAATAGGAAACTCCATTTCTAAAGTCTTTCCGCCACATTGTTCAGAAATGTACCACGGTCTTTGTTTGGTATTTTGATTGGATTCTTCGATTATTGTTCTAATAAATGATTATCGTAAGTCTGGGGTATTGAGAGGTGATCAATCAATGATCTAGATCCTTTCTCACAATTTGCACCCCTTTCGGCAACTCCCTCAGCCCACTCATAATACTAAAATCCCTGACGAGAGGGGACCTCCCTCCACCAAAAATAATAATGAATAAATAATAAGATAAAATAAAAGTTTTGCTACTCTCTCTCTCTCTCTCTCTCTCTCTCTCTGTGCGTTCTTTTTGATGATTCACAGTCTGATTTCATTGGTCACCCAAGGGACATCACCAGGATGCACAGGAATAGTTGTTGTTTTTACGTGCGCATTAGCGCTTTTTCCAACAGGATTTTTTTTAGAACGGCCCAGCGCTTTCATCATTGATCTCTTACGAATTATGTCACTCCAGCTTGTTCCACTGAGTGGCTTACATAGCCTCTGACCCTCTGTCTAACTTAGGGTCATGATACACTGCTCAGTTGAACGCTTTGCTGGTTTGAGTGCTTGTAAAAGTCGGACAAGGGGACGGGATAGCTCAGTGGTCGGAGCATTCGCTTTACCCCAGCCAAGTTAAGCAGCGTCGAGCGTGGTTACCAATTGGATGGGTGACCGTTTTGCACGCCTTGGCTTCAGTACAGTTCCCCCAGTTCACCCAGCTGTAAATGGGTACCTGCCCTCTTTAGGGTCAGGGAAGGTAAAGCAGCGAGGGAGAGGAGATGGGCGCCGCCCTCAATACGCTGGCCCTAGAGAAGTGAGGTCTCTGACGCCTCGCTCCCCTACGACCTTAATATAGGTTATGGGACACCTTTACCTTTCTTTTTTTTTAATAGTCGGTCACAGTACAAAGGGGAACACGAGGATCGCTACAAAATAGCTGGCCATATTGTTGTTGTTGTTGTTACAATGTTAGGGCTTTGGATAACAATCATTGAGCGTAGGCCTGATTCCCTAGCGTCAATAGGCCCTGGTTGGGTCGGTGAAGCCCCTGAGTAAGCTGGTGACTGCAGTTTGGGGTACCTTATTGTTGTTGTGACCTTATTGTTGTTGTTGGTGTTGTTGTTGTTGTTGTTCCTCGCTTTCAGCTCAAAGGGTTAACCATGATGAGCTTTTGCCCACGTGACCGGTTTTTACCCACCATTAAGGCAACCGCATTCTGACTGCGGAGGATGGTATCTAAACCCAACGCCAGTGTGCGTGAGTTTTTGGTGGGTTTTTTTTTTAATTGTCCTCCGTTTCTACAATGGCCTACTCTTCCGAAAGGCAGAAGGGGTTCAGCGTGTGATGTCTATGAATCTAAGCTGTTCTGTTGGGCCTCTCCCAGCTTGACACTCTGGGGGTCACCCAGAACGCACACTCCGAGTCAGTCCTCCCGCCTGGGAATCAATCACTGGGGGGATTGTAGATCCACACGCACACTGGAGGAGAACATCTTGCGTGTCGAGTTCCTCGTCCCACAGGCAACCCTACTCCGACTTCCGAGGATATTTCTAAGGTCTGATCCGCTTTGGTGCCGAGGGAGGAACAGGGGAGCCTGCAAGTTAAAGCGTTGAACTTGGTCGTGTGAGGGAGTCTGAGGGGTAAGGGTTTAAATCTCCCCTGCGGTGTCTGTTTGAGAGGTGGGGTGACTGGTTTGGGTTTTGCTTCTGGTTTGGTTTTGGTTTGGTTTTGGTTCTTGTTCTGGTTTGGTTCTGGTGTGATTCTGGTTTTGGTTCTGGTTTGGTTTTGGTATTGGTTTGGTTCTGGTTTGGTTTTGGTTTTGTTTGGTTCTGGTTTGGTTTTGGTTTTGTTTGGTTCTGGTTTGGTTTTGGTTTGGTTTTGGTTGTGTTGTGGTGTTGTGTGGTTTGGTTTTGGTTTGGTTTGGTTTTGGTTTGGTTTGGTTCTGGTTTGGTTTTGTGTTTGTTGTTTTGTTTGGGGATTTTTTTTACACAGAGTTAAGATTGATGCTGACACTATTCCCGTGAATGTCCTTTGGATGAGACGAGAAATGATGGCTTCGATTGCAAAGGCATGGAGAATATATATCACACACGTTAAACATCCAGCTATCTTTAGTAGAATAGACGGGATAGCTCAGTGGTCAGCGCACTCACTTTCCCCAAGTTAAGGTTAAGCAGTTTGAACGTGGTTACCAAGTGGATGGGTGGCCGTTTGTGCGCCTTGGCTTCAGTACAGTCCCCCAGTTCGCCCAGCTGTCAATTTGTACCTTCCTCTTTAGGGTCAGGGAAGGTAAAGCAGCGAGCGAGAGGAGATGGGCGCCGCCCTCAATATGCTGGCCCCTAGAGAACCTGAGGTCTCTGACGCCACGCTCCCCAATGACCGCGTAGGTTATGGAAAGACCTTTATCTTAACCTAGGCCAGCGAAGACCGGGAGTATGGACGACACGAACATACCAAGCATGCATCCTGTACTTAGAGAGAGAGGTGGGCTCCGCCAGGTTAAAGAAGCTGAGACGCCCTGGCTGAAAAATTCAGTGCCAGCGTCCCAAAGACTCCTTAAGGTGGGACATGCTGGCTGAAACTGATCAATCTTGTTTTACAACCTCACGTCAGAGGTCGAACCATATATTGAAAGGGCATCTCTTGTAAAGTCTTAAAAATCCATACATGAACTCAGTGTTGTGCGCTGTTGCCGTGGAAACAAATCAATATGGCCGCCAGAACTCAACTTCTAAACTTTTTCTTTTCAGCTCTTAGAGGTAGAAGAAACCTGTGCTTTCCAGGTGTGTTCTATCAACATCATGGTTTAAAAGAGAAATCTCCATATTTGCATTTAGCAACTTTCTGATTTTTAAAAGGATGAGTCAGGCGCCTTTAAGAAATCTGGTTGTTGTTTGTTTTTTTAACAGACATGTTCTACAAACCTACATATTTTAAAGGAAAGTCTCCATATTAATTAGTTTGCGTTTAGCTACTTTTTTTTAAATAAATGAATACATTGGGCGCCTTTAAGAAACCCGTATCCACAAGCATGCTCTACAACATCTCCAAAATACTTGCATTTAGCAACTTTTTATATTTAAAAAAATGACTTGGGCTCCTTTCAAAGCCGTGGTCAAGCAGTGAGGGAAGCGGTCTGTCTGTCGGCCAGTCTGTCGGTCAGTCTGTCGGTCAGTCTGTCGGTCAGTCTGTCGGTCAGTATGTCGGTCAGTATGTTGGTCAGTCTGTCGGTCAGTCTGTCGGTCAGTCTGTCGGTCGGTCTGTCGGTCAGTCTGTTGGTCAGTCTGTTGGTCAGTCTGTTGGTCAGTCTGTCGGTCAGTCTGTTGGTCGGTCTGTCGGTCAGTCTGTCGGTCAGTCTGTTGGTCAGTCTGTCGGTCAGTCTGTCGGTCAGTCTGTCGGTCAGTCTGTCGGTCAGTCTGTCGGTCAGTCTAGTCCAGCCAGTGACGTGGCAAGTCTCTGTCCAAGTTTGCCAAGCTGTCGTTCTGTGTCTGGTTTGGGTTTTTTTCTTTTCAAAATAAAGGGTGGCGCTGCTCTTGTGGCGACACTCTCTCCCTGGGAAGAGCATCCCGAATTGCACGCAGAGAAAAACGCCGTGACTTAAAAGTGGTGATGGGGATGATCTGACTTATGGCTGCATTGCTGGTCCAGGCTAAAAGCTGTGTCTGTCAGTTACTGATGTCAGGTAAGCGCCAAGGCCTTTATTAGCATGTCGTAATGTTGTCAAATGTTGTGTTGAGATTGCCTTCAGCCATGTCAAGCTTTAACATTACAACAACGTGCGTTCATCTTCAATGGAGAGAGAAAGAAATCTTCTGAAGTTTTGCAGTGTCACCTTCACCTATCCCATAGTCCCACGGACCGTGGGGGCACCAGTAAAGATTTTGCAACCAGCTTCCTCCACTCCTCGCGGTCCTCAGTTTTCCGTAGCAAATCGTTCCAATCAAGACCAGTCTACTCTCTGATGTTGTCTTCCCATCGTGTTCTCTGTCTACCTCTTCGTCTCCCTCCTTGTACTGTTCCCTGTAGGACAGTCTTGGTCAGTCCACATGTTCGTGTGACGTGCCCGTACCACTTTAGTTTGCATTTTTTCCTGAAGTCAGGAGCTCTTCATATGATCCTATGGCGTTTTTGGTTCTGGTTTTCACTTCCTCACTAGTGATGTGATCTCTGTATGAGATACCAAGAGTTTGAGAAAGCACCTCATCTCCATTGCCTGTATCCTTCTTTCAATGTCTGCTGTTATGGTCCACGTTTCACAGGCGTACAAAACATGGACATGACCTGGGAACGCGTCAGTCTGATTTTGGAGCTAATGGCGATGTTCTTGATGTTGCAGAGGACTTTCAGTTTGGTCATTGCAGCTGTGGTCTAGACTATCCTGGAGAGAATTTCAGGTTTTGATCCTTCATCCGAAACTGTAACTCCTAGATATTTGAAGCTATGGACGGTCTTGATTCTAGCTTGCCGTCTATAATTATGTCAGTGCTGATGCCATTGGCTCTATTTGTCATCAGCTGGGTTTTAGAGGTATGACTGTCCCTCATTATTGCGAGGTACTTGAACACAGTCATAGTCGCACATGTCTTATTCTTCGGTTTCAGAGCGATTCTGTGGTGTGCTGTAGTGAGACAGAGTGCATATTCTGGGTGACTACCCAGGGTGTTAAGATGGGGTACGTGTAACAACAACAACAACAACATACTCGCATTAACGACGACGACATACACGCAAAAAAGCACACACACACTCACACTCACACACACACTCACTCACTCACACACACACACACACATACACACACAAAATACAACACAGCAAATATTTCTTTACTTTTATTATCGTCATAATAGTTATCACATCATCTATACACACACTTTCCAACAACAACAACAACAACAACAACAACAACCTGAACCCGGGCCGTCAGATGATCACGAGCTCAACGCTCTAAAACCACTAGGCTACCCCCACCCCACCCCCCACCCCAACCCCCCCACCTTCCCAACCCCCAACCCCAAACATCCCAAGAGACTCGCCTGAGAGAGACAAACAAAATAATAATAATAATAATAATAATGTATGGAATTTATATAGCGCTGAATCTTGTAAAGCAACAAATCAAAGCGCTCAGATTTGAATTCGGGCTGCTCTCCCCGGGGAGAGCGGGAGAACGCGTCGCCACTTAGCGCTGCGCCACCCTTTCACCCTTTTTTTTTTTTTTTTTTTTTTTTTCTGCAGCTGTATTTGTTTCCCTATCAGAGTGGCTTTTTTCTAAGAATTTTGCCAGGGACAACTCTCTTGTTGCCGTGGGTTTTTTTACGTGCGCTAAATAATTACGTGTAACACACGGGACCTCGGTTTATCGTCTCATCCGAAAGACTAGCGCCCAGACCACCACTCATGGTCTAATGGATGGGGGAAAAATTTCCGGTCCAAACGGGGTACGAACCGCCGCACACTTCAGACCCGGACTTTTCGCTTTCTAGACAGGCGCGTTACCTCTAGACCACCGATCCACATAACATCCCGAAAACAAACAGACACAACCAACCAAACAAACAAACAAACACGACACATCCACGAACAGACACAACACAACAAACAAACAAAAACGGACACATCCACGAACAGACACAACACAACAAACAAACAAACACGACACATCCACGAACAGACACAACACAACAAACAAACAAACACGACACATCCACGAACAGACACAAACAACAAACAAACAAAAACGGACACATCCACGAACAGACACAACACAACAAACAAACAAACAAACAAACAAACAAGGACACATCCACGAACAGACACACAAAACAAACAAACAAACACCGACACATCCACGAACAGACACAACACAACAAACAAACAAAAACGGACACATCCACGAACAGACACAAACAAACAAACAAACAAACACGGACACATCCACGAACAGACAAAACCAACCAACCAAACAAACAAACAAGAAACACGACACATCCCACACACTTGAACCCAGTCATCAGTGTAAAGGTTTGGATGTCAAGTTTGCACTGACGACAGCGAAGCGTGAGGTCACTGAGCGTGACCTTAATAATGATCAACAACAGCTCGTTTCGCTTTTAGGAGTGGGCTGAGGGGGGTTCCCCTTTATATTTTGGTTATGAAATTGTGTTTCAGTTTGTATGTCACTGCAATGTTTCTTCCTGAAGTGCAAAGTTTGGCTCGATTTGTTTTGGTCTCTCAGCTTGATAGTTATTTAGTTTATTTATTTATTTATTCTTTTAGGTAGAGGATAATGGAATAAGCGCTCATGAAGGTTGGTTTTTTTACATCCAGTCTCCGTGTGTACTGCAGTTTTGTCAATTTTGTCATCGGTTCTCATCTACACACAAATAGCCTTGATAGCAGTTTGGTGTCTTTTTTCGTCGTTGTTGTCGTTGTTGTTGCTTTTGTTGTTGGTATTCTCATTATCGGCAGAGATATATCAACTAATATGGGAATGTGTATGTCTTGGTAGATGCTGTCCTAATTTTTTTTAAAGCAACCCAAAAAAAAGCCGTTTTATTCTTCGTCGTCAATTTTTTTCATCATACTCTTTGGTATTGATTGTGTTTAGTTTCTCATTCACAAGATAATTCATTTTGTTAGTCTTGATTTGTTTCCCACTTTTAACAATATGAAGCAAATACAAACATGCAACAACGCATAAAAACTAAAACAAACTTTGCAAGCCTACACATATGCTTACTTTGTGATTACACCAAATTATTGAAATGCATAGTCTTCTTTTAAAGAGAGAGAAAGGGGCGTATGGATGAATGAATGAATGAATGAATGAATGAATGAATGAATGAATGAATGAATGAATGAATGAATGAATGAATGAATGAATGAATGAATGAATGAATGAGAGATACGACAAGCACAGAGAGACAGAGAGATGAATAAATGAATGAACGAAACAATGAGAGAGAGAGAGAGAAACAGACAGACAGACAGACAGACAGACAGAAAGTATAAACAAAAAAGCAAATGAAACTGTTTAGTCTCGCAGATGTAAAATTCACAAATTTTATCGCAGATTGATAACAGTAACAGAAACAACACATACACACACACACACACACACACACATACACACTTACACTTACAACACTTACACTTACACACACTTACACACACTTACACACACACACACACACACACACACACACACACACACACACACACACACACACACACACACACACACACACACACGCACGCACGCACCGTCTAATATCACAACTGTGAAAAGACGTTAAATGAATTTGAACGCACGCACGCACACACACACACACACACACACACACACACACACACACACACACACACACACACACACACACACCGGTTTGTGTATACATTGGGGCAACAACAACAACAACAACAACAACAACAACTAAACACCACCTTCCAATTCTCAAGAACAACAGAACTCTTGCATCAATGCATCATAAACAAATCGAAATACGCGATGTCAGTCCCTCGGGAAAATCGGAAATCTCCGCTAGGACGTCATTATAATCACGACAACAATAACATCACAATGAGCAGATCCTTGATTTACATCTTCGATAACGACAGTGGTACATTAACTTGAATGTTATTGTCATCCTTATTCATCATTACTGCTCCTGCTCTGTCTGTTCAACATCCTTCATAATGATTTCTTCCTTGTTCCACTCCCGCCCCCTCCTCCTCCTCCTCCTCCTCCTTTTCCTCTTTCATTTTCTCCTCGTGTTGCTCGCTTTAGGATTCGCTTATTTCACGTACATGTAGTTTTCCCTTCAAAGCACCATGAAATAATTGTGTAGAAATATTGATGTAGATAATGTAGCACAAGAACAGAATTGTCTTATATCAACTTTTTCTCCCGACGTGGGGGATGCCAGGGGCCTGTCAGTATAAATAGCATCCCCCACCTTCCGGAAATTCTGTGCTACGAATTCCCTCTTTTCTATCCCTCTCTTTGTTTCTGCTCTTTTTCTTCCTGCCACCTCCTTTTAGTCTATTTTCTGCCTTCTTGGTCCATTCTCTTGCCTTTCTTCCAAAAAGACTTCAAAGATAACAATTATCTCCCGCGTCGAAGTCGGATGCGCTGGGCCTGACTTGTCAGGCGCTTAACGGCAGCGCGATGCATTTTCGCTCCTATGATAGATAGTGATACTTGCTGTCTGAGCGTTCCACGAAGTAGAAAAGAAGAAGAATGTCCATATTTTCGACGGAAAGGTTATGATTAAACTAGTTATTTGGTGGATGGACGGTTTTCCTTTTTTGATTCAAAACAGAAACAACCACACCTATCCTTTTCGGCGCTCATGACTTTCCTGTCTTGCTGTGTGTGTGTTTGTTTATTTTATTTATTTATTTATTTGTTTATGTATTTATTCTATTCTTTCATTTCGAGGAGAATGGAATATGCACTCACGTGCTTTTTTTTTTTTTTTACATCCAGTCCTCGTGTGTATGCAGTTGTGTAAATTTTATCATCCGTTCCCACCTGCACACATTGGCCTCCTTCTCCGAAAAGTGAACTCTGCGAACTTTTCTGTTTACATATGAGAGTGGGGGGAGGGGGGAGGTGTGGGGGGAGGGGGGAGGTTTCGACTGATTTTCGCCCGGGGACAGCTCTCTTGTCGCTGTGGGTTCTTGTACTGCGCTAAATGCGTGCTGCACCCGAACGAAACTCTGGTGAATCGGTTTCATTTTGAAAGACTAGCACCTGAGCCACCACTCAAGGTCTAGCGGATAGCGGGAGGGGGTGGGAGGTAGGGGGGGAGTTCGGGATCAAACTGGGGGATCAACCCTACTCTTCTCGCTTTCTCGGCGGATGTGTGGGGCGTGGAACCACTCTTACCACTCTCATCCCCGCTAGCGATCCTGGCTAGTGTTTCAGTGTGTCTTTTTCCGTCTGAGGGATGCTGCACGGGTAGAGGTGTAGGGAGGGGTCTGTCGCTTCCACATCCTTTCGTTTGTCCTGTCTTTTGCAGAAAATAGTTGCTGTTTTGTTCTATTTCGCCTCTGTTGTCAACAGAGTCAAAGCCTTCTACTCTGTTCAACCGATTTAAGAAAAAAATATATAAAAAGTAAGAAAGCAAGAAAGAAAGAAAGAAAGAAGAAGAAAAGAAAAAAAAAGAAAAAAAGAAAGAAAGAAAGAAAGAAAAGAAGAAAGAAAGCAAGAAAGAAAGAAAGAAAGAATGAAAGAATGAAAGAAAGAAAGAAAGAAAGAAAGAAAGAAAGAAAGATTGAAAGAAAAATCCCTGTTTTAACTTATTCTGTTTTGCTTTTTTTTGTGTTGTATGTTTGGTTTAGGTTTGGTTTAGTTTAGTTGGTTTTGGGGAGTTTTGTTTGGGGAGTGGGGGAGTAGGGGTATGCTTTCCTTTAGTCTGTTTTTTGCGTTTTGTTTGTTGGTTGGTTGTTTTTTTGGAGGGATCGGCTTTTTTCTGCTTATGATTTTTATCGTGACTTTTATCATTGTTTTCTGCATGGTATTTGTAGGACTCTATACATTGGCATAAATCATTAGCTTTTTTCTTGATTTGTTGTTATTTTATCATTGTTTATTCTTTTTTGCTGTCGACGTTCTTGTTCTTGTTGTCTATTTGCTTATAACAACATTATTCTCATTTCATGTTGCGGTGAGAAATATTTTTATCGACACTTTTGACAGTTGTGAACAATGTTTTCAATCTTGAACTTTGTTTTGTTTGTTGTTGCTACTGCTACTGCTACTTCTTCTTCTTCTTCTTCTTCTTCTTCTTCTTCTTCTTCTGCTGCTGCTGCTGCTGCTGCTGCTGCTGCTGCTGCTGCTGCTGCTACTGCTACTGCTACTTCTTCTTTTGCTGCTGCTGCTGTTGCTGCTACTACTACCAACTACTTCTTTTTTGCTACTAGTGCTGCCACTACTGCTGCTACTACTGCTGCTGCTGCTACTACTACTACTACTACTACTACTACTACTACTACTACTAACAACTACTACTACTACTACTAACTACTACTACTACTACTTCTACTAACTACTACTACTACTACTAACTACTACTACTACTACTATTACTACTAACTACTACTACTACTACTACTACTACTACTACTACTACTACTACTACTACTACTACCACTTCTTTTGCTGCTGCTGCTGCTGCCGCCGTCGCTGCTGCTGCTATTACCCCACTGCTGCTACTTCTAATACTTCTGATGCAATGACTGCTGCCATCACTACTGCTAATGCTGTTTTCTGTTTCTGTTTCTGCTGCTGCTGCTGCTGCTGCTAGTGCTGCTGCTGCTGCTGCTGCTGCTGCTGCTGCTGCTGCTGCTGCTGCTGCTGCTGCTAGTGCTGCCTTTTCTTGTGGAAAAGTGCTGATGGTGGGGATGATGTTCTTGTGTCGCTGATAACTATGTACAGCTGTACTGTCATCAGTATCGGCGATGTGGATGGAGGCTGGCCATCAGTACAGGGAACGATCAGGCTCCCAGTTGGAGTGCTTGGAGGGTACTAGCACACTGGCACGTGCTTTCATCTCTGTGACAGAAACAGCATTATCATTATCGACATCATCATCATCATCATTATTGTTGTCGTGGTCGTCGTCGTCGTCATCATCATCATTAATCAGCATCAGCATCGTCCTTGTCGTTTTTGTCATGGGTATCATCATCATACTCATCATACTCATCCTCCTCCTCCTCCTCCTCCTCCTCCTCCTCCTCCTCATCATCATCATCATCATCATCATCATCATCATCTACATCATCGTCAATATCGCTGTCGTTGTTGTTGTTGTTGTTGTTGTTGTTGTTGTTGTTGTTGTTGTTGTTGTTGTTGTTGTTGTTGTTGTTGTTGTTGTTGTTGTTGTTGTTGTTGTTGTTGCTGTTGTTGTTGTTGTCGTCGTCGTGAATATCGACATTGTTATCATCATGGTCTCCGTCACAGCGATGATTAAGCTGGGGTACTTCGATTGTCATTGGTCATAGTGTTGTGGCATGGTGGTTATCTGTTGTTGTTGTTGTTGTTGTTGTTGTTGATAATAATAATATTATTCGCCTTGATAGCTCTGTCATCGTTATGAACAACAGCCATTTGTCAGGTTTGGCATCTGTCTCTGTTTCTGTTTCTGTTTGTGCCTGCCTGTCTGTCTACCTGCTGGTTGGCTGTCTGTACTGTCTGTGTGTCTGTCTCTGTGTGTGTGTATGTATATAGATAGATAGATATAGATATAGATTCTTATACATACACGTACACACTCACACTCGCAGACAGACAGACAGACAGACAGAGACAGAGAGACACACAGACAGAGAAATCGCTGCTCTACTCATACCTCTTCGTCGTTTCCCAGTAGATTTCTTTTCCTCGTTCACGTTGTAAGCCGTGGGGGATGCTCTGTAGGATAGACAGACAGATAAACATAACAAACGAATCAGAAAATGGACAGATAAATAAATTAAAGACTATATAACTAAAGAAACAAATGGTCAGGACACATGCACACAAACTAAATGACATAGGTAAAAGGTAAAGGTGTCCCATAACCTAAGTGGTCGCAGGGGAGCGAGGCATCAGAGACCTCAACTTCTCCAGGGTCCAGCATATTGAGGGCGGCGCCCATCTCCTCCCTCGCTGCTTTACCTTCCCTGACCCTAAAGAGGGCAGGTACCCATTTACAGCTGGGTGAACTGGGGGAACTGTACTGAACCCAAGGCGCGCAAAATGGTCACCCATCCAGGTGGTAACCACGTTCGGTGCTGCTTAACCTTAGCTGGGGAGGAAAGCGAGTGCTCCGACCACTGAGCCACCGCGTCCCCTAACAAAGGAGAAAGACGTGGCAGGGGCCGACAGACAGACAGACAGACACACAGACAGACAGACAGGTGAAGAACTGGATGATGCAGAACTAGCATCAAAGGCTGGACCAGCCTGGACATGGAGAGCTGTGCTGTGTTGTCTTGTGTTGTGCTGTGTTGTGTTGTATTGTGTTGTGTTGTGTTGTGTTGTGCTGTGCTGTGTCGTGTTGTGCTGTGTTGTGCTGCATTGTGCTGCGGTGTGCTGTGCTGTGTTGTGTTGTGTTGTGCTGTGCTGTGTTATGCTATGCTGTGCTGTGTTGTGTTGTGCTGTGTTGTGTTGTGCTATGTTGTGCTGTGTTGTGTTGTGCTGTACTGTGCTGTGTTGTGTTGTGCTGTGCTGTGTCGTGTTGTGTTGTGCTGTGTCGTGTTGTGTTGTGTTGTGTTGTGTTGTGTTGTGCTGTGTTGTGTTGTGCTGTGCTGTGTTGTGCTGTATTGTGCTGTGCTGTGTCGTGTTGTGCTGTGTTTTGTTTTGCTGTGCTATGTTGTGCTGTGTTGTGTTGTGCTGTGCTGTGTTGTGTTGTGTTGTGCTGTGTTGTGTTGTGGTGTGTTGTGTTGTGCTGTGTTGTGTTGTGCTGTGTTGTGTTGTGCTGCGTTGTGCTGCGTTGTGCTGCGCTTTGTTGTTCTGTGTTTTGTTGCGCTGTGATGTGCTGTGCTGTGTTGTGCTGTGCTGTGCTGTGTTGTGCTGTGCTGTGTTGTGCTGTGTTGTGTTGTGCTGTGTTGTGTTGTGCTGAATTCTGCTGTGTTGTGTTGTGTTGTGCTGTGTTGTGCTGTGCTGTGTTGTGCTGTGTTGTGCTGTGCTGTGTTGCTGCGAAAAACTGAAGACAGACAGACATACAGACAGACAGGCAGACATACAGACAGACAGACAGACAGACAGGCAGGCAGGCAGGCAGGCAGGCAGACAGACAGACAGACAGACAGGCAGACAGACAGACAGACAGACCTGCCAGCCTGGAGAACACTGCCGGCCTAAATGTCACCTCGTTGGTCTCTCCGACGACAGTCAGGGAGTGAGGTGATGATGTGAATGGTGATGATGATGATGAGATGATGATGATGATGAGACGATGAATGACGGTGGTGGGGGTGGTGGTGAGTGGTGGTGGATGAAGAGGAGGATAATGCGTGGTGGTGGTGGTGGTGGTGGTTGGTGATGGTGGTGGGGGTGGGTGGTGTGGTGGTGGTGGTGACGACGACGACGACGACGATGATGATGAGATGAAGAATGGTGATGTTGATAAATAGAGACGATGTGACGATAATCAAGTTAGGATGACGACGACGACGAAACGATGATGATGATCATGAAGACATCCGATAACAATGATAACATGACGGAGTGATTAATGCAGGGGGCAATGAATGGTAGGTAGAACTTAACCTTGGGGTTGGGGGAGAAAGGGAGGTAGTCTGTCCACAGCAAACACAAGCAATCACAATAAAACACCAGTTCTAACAGTATTACACCTAACCCAGCAATACATACATAAATAATAGATAAGAAATCATAAACAAATAGATATATACTAATACGTAAATCTACACGTCCAAGGTGGAGGGGACGCAGACAAAATAATCGTCACAGAGAGAGAGAGAGGAGGGAGAGAGAAAGAGAGAGAGAGAAGAGAGGGGGGGGACGGAGAGGAGAGAGAGAGGGAACGGGATGGGGGAGAGAGAGGGGAGAGAGGGAGAGAGGAGGGAGGAGAGGGGAGGAGAGAGGGGAGAAGAGGGGAGAGAGGAAACAACCACCGCACACACGTGGAAGGACATGAGGTTACAGGTAACAACAACACACCTGCACCACAACGCTCTAAAAACAACAAACACAAAACACACCTGCACACCATACTTAAAAACAACAAACAACAACACACCCTGCACACCATACTCTAAAACACAACAACAACACACCCTGCACACCACACTCTAAAAACAACAACACACCCTGCACACCACGCTCTAAAACAACAAACACACCCTGCCACACCACGCTCTAAAAACAACAACACACCCTGCACACCACCTCTAAAAAACAACAAACAACAACACACCCCTGCACACCACGCTCTAAAACACAAACACCCTCACACCACGCTCTAAAAACAAACCACACCCCTGCACACCACGCTCTAAAAACAACAACACACCTGCACACCACGCTCTAAAAAACAACAAACACCCTGCCACACCACGCTCTAAAAAACACAACACACCCTGCACCACCACGCTCTAAAAAACAAACACACCACCCTGCACCACCACGCTCTAAAAACAACAACACAACACACCCTGCACACCACGCTCTAAAAACAACAAACACAACACACCTGCACACCACACTCTAAACAACAACAAACACCCTGCACACCACACTCTAAAAACAACAACACACCTGCACACCACACTCTAAAAAACAACAACACACCCTGCACACCACGCTCCTAAAAACACAACACACACCCTGCACACCCACACTCTAAAACAACAACAACACACCCTGCACACCACGCTCTAAAAACAACAAACAACAACACACCCTGCACACCCACACTCTAAAACAACACACACACCCTGCCACCACACTCTAAAAACACAAACAAACACCCTGCACACCACGCTCTGAAACACAACAAACAACAACCACACCCTGCACACCCGCTCTAAAAACAACAACACACCCTGCACACCACACTCTAAAACAACGACACACCCTGCACACCACGCTCTAAAAACAACACAACACACCTGCACACCACGCTCTAAAAACAACACACACACCTGCACACCCACGCTCTAAAAACAACAAACACAACCACCCTGCACACCACGCTCTAAAAACAACAACACACCCTGCACACCACGCTCTAAAAACAACAACACACCGCACACCACGCTCTAAAAACAACAAACAACAACACACCCTGCACACCACGCTCTAAAAACAACAACACAACACACACCCTGCACCACCACGCTCTAAAAACAACAAACAACAACACACCCTGCACACCACATCTCTAAAAACAACAACACACCCTGCACACCACGCTCTAAAAAACACAACACACCCTGCACACCCGCTCAAAACAACAACACCACCCTGCACACCCACGCTCTAAAAACACAACAACAACACACCCTGCACACCACGCTCTAAAAACAACAACAACAACACACACCCTGCACCCACGCTCTAAAATACAACAAACAACAACCACCCTGCACACCATACTCTAAAAAAAAACACACACCTCTGCCCACACCACACTCTAAAAACACAACACACCCTGCCACACCACGCTCTAAAAACAACAACACACCCTGCACACCACACTCTAAAAACAACAACACACCCTGCACACCACGCTCTAAAAACAACAACAACAAACACCCTGCCACCACACTCTAAAAACAACAAACACCCTGCACACCACACTCTAAACAACAACACACCCTGCACACCACGCTCTAAAACAACAAACAACAACACACCCTGCACACCACGCTCTAAAAACAAACAACACACCCTGCACACCACGCTCTAAAAACAACAAACAACAACACACCCTGCACACCACGCTCTAAAAACCAAAAACAACCACACCCTGCACACCACGCTCTAAAAACAACAACACACCCTGCACCCACGCCTCTAAAAACAACAAACAACAACACACCCTGCACACCATACTCTAAAAACAACAACACACCCGCCACACCATACTCTAAAAACAACAACACCCCTGCACACCACACTCTAAAAACAACAACACACCCTGCACACCACGCTCTAAAACAACCAAACAACAAACACACCCTGCACACCAGCTCTAAAAACAACAACACACCCTGCACACCACCACTCTAAAACAACAAACAACAACACACCCTGACACCACACTCTAAAAAACAACAAACAACAACACCCCTGCCACACCACGCTCTAAAAACAACCAAACAACAACACCACCCTGCACACCACGCTCTAAAAACAACAACACACCCTGCACACCACACTCTAAAAACAACAAACAACAACACACCCTGCACACCACACTCTCAAAAACAACAACACACCCTGCACCCACGCCTCTAAAAAACACAAACAACAACCACACCCTGCACACCACGCTCTAAAAACAACAAACAACAACACACCTGCACACCACGCTCTAAAAACACAAACAACAACACACCTGCACCCACGCTCTAAAACAACAAACAAAAACACCGCACACACGCTCTAAAAACAACAAAACAACAACACACCTGCACACCACGCTCTAAAAACAACAAACAACAAACACCTGCACACCACGCTCTAAAAACAACAAACAACAACACACCCTGCACACCATGCTCTAAAAACAACAACAGCAACACACCCTGCACACCTCGCTCTAAAACAACAAACAACAACACACCCTGCACACCACGCTCTAAAACAACAAACAACAACACACCCTGCACACCACGCTCTAAAAAAACAACAAACAACACACCCTGCACACACGCTCTAAAACAACAAACAACAACACACCTGCACCACGCTCTAAAATACAACAACACACCCTGCACCACGCTCTAAAAACAACAACACACCCTGCACACACGCTCTAAAAACAACACACACCCTGCACACACGCTCTAAAAAAACAACAACACACCCTGCACACCACGCTCTAAAAACAACAACACACCCTGCACACCACGCTCTAAAAACAACAAACAACACACACCCTGCACACCACGCTCTAAAAAACAACAAAACAACAACACACCCTGCACACCACGCTCTAAAAACAACAACACACCCTGCACACCACGCTCTAAAAACAACAAACAACAACACACCCTGCACACCACGCTCTAAAAACAACAAACAACAACACACCCTGCACACCACACTCTAAAAACAACAACAACAACACACCTGCACACCACGCTCTAAAAACAACAAAAACACAAACACACCTGCACACCGCTCTAAAAACAACAAACAACAACACACCTGCACACCATGCTCTAAATACAACAAACAACAACACACCCTGCACACCTCGCTCTAAAAACAACAAACAACAACACACCCTGCACACCACGCTCTAAAAAACAACAAACAACAACCACCCTGCACACCACGCTCTAAAAACAACAACACACCCTGCACACCACGCTCTAAAAACAACAAACAACAACACACCCTGCACACCACGCTCTAAAAACAACACACCCTGCACACCACGCTCTAAAAACAACAACACACCCTGCACACCACGCTCTAAAAACAACAAACAACAACGCATAATAGCAACAAAAAACCATAATAACAACAAACAATAACAACAAACGATAACAAACAACAACAAACAGTTAAAACCAACAAACAATAATAACAACAACAATACTAACAAACAATAAACAAAAACAATAACAACAAACAATAACAACAACAAACAATAAGAACAACAGCCAACAACAACACTAAAAACACAAACAATAACAACAACAAACAATAACAACAGCCAACAACAAACAATAACAACAACAACAAACAATAACAATAACAACAAACATTACAACAACAACAAAACAACAAGACAATAACAACAACACGAAGTATCAAGTGAACACACACACAACACACACACACAACACACACACACACACACACCACACACACACACAACATATATATATATATATATATATATATATATATATATATATATATATATATATATATATCACAGCAGAGCAGAACAGAGCAGAACAGAGCAGAAAAGAACAGAAACAGAGCAGAACAGAGCAGAACAGGCAGAGCGGACAGAACAGAGCAGAGAGACCAGAGCAAAGCAGAGAAGAGCAGAGCGGAACAGAACAGAGCAGAGCAGACCAGAGCAAAGCAGAGAAGAGCAGAGCAGAACAGAACAGAGCAGAGAAGAACAGAACAGAACAGAACAGAGCAGTGCAGAGCCGAGAGAACAGAACAGAAACAGAGC
>CM054158.1:5179327-5191827 GCA_028751875.1 Rapana venosa
TTTTTCTTAAACAGTTGAAATACAGGTTTCAAATCGAAAAATATAACGCAACAATTGCAAAGAACTTGAGTAAGTTCACTTTTGAATGGAGTCACTATAGACCATTGCTGGACTGAATAGATTAGATTTATATAACTGAAACATGTGTCTGGCCATGTGCTTTGCTGAATAGCAACCATGTGATAACAGAAAAGTTGGTGGCATGCATTGTTTTTACTCTCCAAGGCCATGCTGCCATACACTGGGTAATTACACTGACACTGGCACATTGTGATCTTCCTCATGGAGGAAAGAGTGCAATGGTATAGATTTAGAGAATTGACAGAGGCATACAAATATTGTTTTTTTCACGATAGCATGAAAAACGCACGCCCACGCGCGCGCGCGCGCGCGCGCGTGTGTGTGTGTGTTTTGGTTAATTAAGTACTTGAAAAGTTGTTGGTATCACTTGTTTATGAAAAAAATTTTATTTGTACTTTCTTTAAGGTTTTTTTTTTTACTTACTTCTTTTTTAGAAACATTTTGTCTGTAATTTCTTTGTAAATGCAAAACGAAAATTTAAAAAGTTTATAAAAAAAAAAAAAAAGAAACGTGAAGGACACACACACACACACGCACGCACGCACGCACGCACACACACACACACACACACACACACACACACACACACACACAGGGGGGGAATAATAGACTGGTGGTTAAAACACTGCGCATTGCGCTCGTAATCTGCTGGCCCGGGTTCGAATCCCGTTCAATGGAGATTTTTTTTCCTTGTTGTTAACATCAGTGCAGACACCACTTCCCCGGAAAGTCCTTTGGATGAGACTATAAACCGAGGCCCTGTGTGTGAAGGCACGCAGAACATCTTGCGCACATACGCTAAACCCTTTTCTGCTTTTCGAAAGAGTAGGCCATTGTGTGCCGATGGAAACAGATGACATTTCTAAAACAGCATCACACAGGGACTGGATGTAAAAAAAAAATTGTAAAGCGCATAAGTGCTTGGTCCATTACCTTCGATATAAATTAATAAACAGATGGAGTTAATAAATAAATAAACATACGCCACACACATCACACACACACACACACACACACACACACACACACACACACACACACACACATACACACACACACACACACACACACACACACACACACACACACACACACACACACACACACACACACACACACACAGAGTTGTGAAAGACAAGAAATGAAATTTCAAGAATTACCTGCAAACCTTAGGAATTTTGTACACACACACACATGATCAAGAGCTTAAGATAGCTTTTTTCCCCTTTTTTTAAGAAGCTTTTTTTGTTGTGTCAAATAAGTCTACATGACTTAAATGGCAATAAAATATTCTGAATCTGAATCTGAATCACACACAGTGTAAACTTTTATTTTCTTTTTCAAAGACTAATTCGATGCTTTTATAAGGACCGTATCAAAGCACGCACCCACAAACTTGTCTGTCTTGCAAAAAGATTGTAGTCTGTCAACAGACGCCACACAGTGCAAGGGAGGTAATACCATGTTTTGTTATTTGCAACGGAAAGCGTTTTTTCTTCTTTTTTTCTGTCTGCTCTGTTTTGGGATTGTGTGTGTGTGTGTGTGTGTGTGTGTGTGTGTGTGTGTGTGTGTGTGTGTGTGTGTGTGTGTGTGTGTGTGTGTGTGTGTGTGTGTGTGTGTGTGTGTGTTCATTTCTCATGATTACAGTGTTAATCTAGAAAAGCTGATCAGTTCTGATAAAACTTTCAAAATGAATATCCATTCTAAAAGCAATAATCAGCACATTTTCAGTTCTCAGTTTGTAACAATTCTTCAAGATTCTTCTTCGAACGCTCAGACATCATATATTGTTGTCTCTCGTGTGTGGGGAAATGCGTAGCGCTGCCGTTAAGCGCCTGACAAGTCAGGCCCGGCTCGTTCGACTTCGCCGTGGGAGAGAATTGTTATCTTTTAAATCTTTCTCGAAAAAAAAGGCGGGAGATTGGACAAAGAAGGCAGAAAAAGATAAGAAGAAGGTAACAAGAAGAACAGGAACACGGCAGAAACAAAGAGAGGGATAGAAAAGATGCAATTCATAGGACAGATTTTCCAGAAGGCGGAGGTGCTATTTATACTGACAGGTCCCCGACATTCCCACAGTGAATATGAAGGAAATGAAATCTGTAATCTTGCACGACAAGACTCACAGAAAAGGACTATCAAAGACTATCAAAGACTATTGAAAACTACCCAAGACTATCAAATACTACCAAAAGACTATCAAATACTACCAACAACTACCAAAGACTATCACAGACTTCCCAAGACTACCAAATACTTACTCAAGACTACCAAATACTACCAAATACTTACTCAAGACTACCAAATACTACCAAATACTTACTCAAGACTACCAAAGCCTACCAAAGACTTAAGACTACCACAGACTACCAAAAACTACCACAGACTACCACAGACTACCACAGACTACCACAGACTACCAAAGACTACCACAGACTACCACAGACTACCACAGACTACCACAGACTACCACAGACTGTCATCACCGACTTACGTAGAAGGGGCTGTCGGGGTTGAGGATGTGGATGACCTGGGAGGTCCAGTCCTCAGAGCGGGGCTCCACGGTGCTCTGCTGGGTGTTCCACAGCTCCGCCAGCTTGGTGCCGCCCGCCGAGTACACGCTCAGGGACAGCCGACAGCGCAGAGAATCATACCTGGGGGAGAGAGAGAGAGAGAGAGAGAGAGTTCAGACTTCAGATGGTTTCATCTTTAAGGGTATAGCCCCAAATGAAAGAGGGAATGCCGTGTGAACAGGTAAAGGTAAAGGAGTTCCATAACCTATAAGGTCGTAGGGGAGCGAGGTGTCAGAGACCTCACTTCTCCAGGGCCAGCATATTGAGGGCGGCGCCCATCTCCTCTCCCTCGCTGCTTTACCTTCCCTGACCCTAAAGAGGGCAGGTACCCATTTACAGCTGGGTGAACTGGGGGACTGTACTGAAGCCAAGGCGCGCAAACGGTCACCCATCCAACTGGTAACCACGCTCGACGCTGCTTAACTTGGCTGGGGGAAAGCGAGTGCTCCGACCACTGAGCTGTCGCGGCCCCGTCCCTATCCCGTGTGAACAGGCAGACTTATAAAAGAAAAAACATTGCAAGTTCCAACGATATGATAACATAATTATAGGAAAATCATAACAATAGTGTTTCCCGTAACTGGAAAGCTTTATATAAGTACAACGCTACATTACGCACAATATGTTCGTTATTTGATGTCATTAATAAAGGAAACCGAAATAAGCAAGGCTTCCTATAGAACTTTGGTGGGATAAACCTTACTCTCAGATTATAAAAGAAAGGGCAGATCAAAACAAAGTGAACTTCATCTTCAATTGACTCTTTGCACAGTGGACACAACACGTCAGCTTCATGCGTACGTCGGTAGCGATAGACATGAACATTAATATCAGATATACCAAACCGGAATCTGGTTAGAATAAATCGTAAATGTCTGTCCATAGTAATTGACAGATATTTCTTCAAAATTTGTGTTGAACTGTGAATTCTGTATATATCAGATCTACTACTGGACTCAATATGAGTTTCCCAACTTTGCCATCTGCAGTCTACTAGCCGTTGGCGAAGAGTTTGTACAAATATTTTTTCATCACTTACCCCCTGAAATATCCATACATACCCCAGCCCCAGTTCACATATGCATATGCGGACGTTAGTTACCCAGTTAGTTTTACCCACTGCATCTAAATTATATAACATATTATAAGCCTTACGTGGTATAGAGAGAGAGACAGACAGACAGACAGAAAGACAGAGAGACACAGAGAGACACAGAGAGAGACAGACACACAGACACACAGACACTCACACACACCCACGCACGTACGCACAAACACACACACACACACATATACCTTCCACCTTCCTCCTCCCCCTCCCCCATCCCAGCCTTCATGAAATGGAAAGCGAAAAGTCTGGGTTCGAAATGTCTGGTGGTTCGATCCCCGTTTGTGCCCGAAACTTTCCCTCATCTGCTAGACCGTGAGTGGTGGTCTGGGTGCTAGTCTTTCGGGTGAGGCAATAAACCGACGTCTCGTGTGTAACATGCTTTTCGCGCACGTAAAAGAACCCACGGCAACAAAAGAGATGTCCCTGGCCAAATTCTGTTGTTTTTTTTTAAACTTTACAAAACCCACCACCACCAACAACAAAAACAATACAAAAACAAAAACAAAACAAAAAACAAAACAAAAACAACAAACAAAACAAAAACAAACAAGCAAAATAAATGTTTAACAAACAATTAATGATTAAAAAGGCCCCTCTGATATGAAAACAAACATACATGCAGACAAGGAAAAAGCTAATTTTTTTTTTAAATGGGTGGCGCTGCTCTTGTGGCCCCGCGCTGTCTCCCCAGGGAGAGCTAGAGAGCAGCCCAAAGTTTCCCACACACACAGAGAAATCTGCCGTGACTTAAAGTGGTGCTCTACAATGCCAGACACTCTGCACACTCCGCTGGGCTTCACGTCATCAGCAGGTCCCTGTCTTTCCTGTGTGACATCACAGATAGTGCTTCGGGGTGTTTTTTAAAGAAAAGAACAACTTTTATTTCGAAGATAACGGATTACGCACTCGTGTAAAAAAGCACATGAGTGCTTATTCCATTATCCTCGATATAAAAGGATCAATAAATAAAAATAGATAAATAACTGTGCGCTTTCTTATATCCAGTCGCCGTGTGTATGCGGTTTTGTAAATTCTGTCATCCGTGCCCCATCCGGCATACAATGGCCTACTCTTCCGAAAAGCGGAACGGGTTTTAACGTGTGCGCAAGATGTTCTGCGTGCGTTCGCACACGGGGGCCTCGGTTTATAGTCTCATCCGAAGGACTTTTTGGGGGGGTAGTGGAGTCTGCACTGATGTTAACTCCAGAGGAAAAATCCTCTTGAACGAGATTCGAACCCCGGGTCAGCAGATCACGATACATCACTGTAACCCCAGGCTATGCTGCCCCCCCCTCCCCCCCCCCCCCGCACCCCCCCCCACCCCGATCATGAGACGAGATTTTCTTTCTTCAAAGCGTATTGCCTACTCCCTCCCCACACAGTGTGTGTGTGCTGCGTGCGTGCGTGCGTGCGTGCGTGCGTGCGTGCGTGCGTGCGTGCGTGCGGGGCGTGCGTGCGTGCGGGTTGTGTGTGTGTGTGTGTGGTGTGTTTTTGTGTGGTGTGTGTGTGTGTGTGTGTTTTGTGTGGGGTGATGGGGGGGTTGTTGAAGGGGGGTGTGTGTGAAGGGGTGGAGGGTGGTGTGTGTGTGTAGGGTGTGTGTGTGAGGGTGTGTGTGTGGGGTTTTGTGTGTGTGTGAGGGTGTGTGTGTGAGGGTGTGTGTGAAGGGTGTGTGTGTGTGAGGGGGGTGTATGAGGGCGTGTGTGTGTGTGAGAGGGGGAGGGTGTGATGGGGTGGGGTGTGTGGGGTAGGGGAGTGTCTGTGTGTGTGTGAGGGGTGTGGGGGGGGGGGGGTGAGGGGGTCGGGGGCGGGGGGGGGGGGGGGGGGTGAGGGGGAATGTGTGTGTGTGTGTGTGTGTGTGTGTGTGTGTGTGTGTGTGTGTGGGGTGTTGGGGGGGGGGGGGGGTTTGTAGTGACTGACATGTGGTAGAGGAAGTGAAGGCTGTAGGTGTGGTGGGAGGAGGAGTTGGTGGCGCACAACAGCGGCGACGTCAGGCGAACGATCTGGTTCATGGTCAGATGCTTCGTGTCCGTCATCACGCAGGGACTCTCTGTCAACAGCGTCATCGTCATCATCACCATCATCGTCGTCATAATCATCATCCTCGTTGTCATCACCATCACCACCAAAGCCACTACCACCAGCACAATCATGGTCATCATCATCATCATCATCATCATCAATTCCATCGTCGTCGTCGTCGTCACCATCACCACCTCATCACCAACACTATCACCAACCCACCACCATCATCATCATCATCATCACTATCATCACCACCCACCACCTTCACCATCATATCATCCTCATCACCAAACACCATCACCATCACCACCACCATCAGCAGCAGCAGCATCACCATCACCATCATTAGCATCATGAGCTGTTGTTGCTGCTGCTGTTACTGCGTCAAGTCCGTGTCCAGCCCAACGTAGGCCAGTCTATGTCATCGTCGTCGTTGTCATCACTGTCATCAGCACATAATTATGGGCACAGGGTGAGGACCCCTAACCCCCACCCTCCTATACCCCCACCTCTTAATAATAATGATAATAATGATGTATGGAATATATATAGCGCTGAATCTTGTAAAGCAACAAATCAAGGCGCTCAGATGAATTTAATTTTTAATATCGAGGATAATGGAATAAGCACTCATGTGCTTTTTTTTACATCTAGTCCCTGTGTGTATGCGGTTTTGTACATTTTGTCATCTGTTCCCACCGGCACACAATGGCCTACTCTTTCGAAAAGCGGAACAGGATTTAACGTGTGCGCAAGATGTTCTGCATGCGTTTGCACACGGGGCCTCGGTTTATAGTCTCATCTGAAGGAATTCTCCAGCTTTGAACACATTCTCTCTTCTATCGCCAAGTTGGGAACTGTCCACTACGCACCTCGTGTTGCACTGACTGTGTATGGCGTTTCTGTCTAGATGCTTAGTCTTCAATAAGAAGATGAAGAAAAATAGTCATCATGGTGGTGGTGGTGGTGGTGGTGGTGGTGGTGGTAACAATAATAATACTATCAACAAAACAACAACGATGATGATGATGATGATGATGATGATGATGATGATGATGATGATGATGATGATGATGATGATATCATTATTATTATCATTATCATCATCATCATCATCATCATCATCATCATCATCATCATTATTATTCATAATGATCATGATGTTCTTGTTGATGATGATAAATAGATGGATAGAGGAGGAGGAGGAGGAGAAAGAGGAAGAGGAGGAGGAGGATAAACATGATTAGACGATGATGATGATGATGATCAAGGTTTTTTTTCCGTTCCTCGAGTAGAATTCTGAGGTTCCCCAGCGGTCAGGTTTTGGCATACGCCACCGTTTTTAGCCACCACACAACTGCCAGTTTCTCCTAGCGCTTCGATTTGTTTGTTTTTTACAAGATTCAGCGCTATATAAATTCCATATATTATTATTATTATTACTTTCAGCTGCTCTCAGCTGCTATCATTCCACCCCATCCTTGCCTATGCGGGGCCAGCTGGTGCTGATTACAGCAGGACCTGACCACACTTGGACCTGGTAAAAGGAAGGGCATGTTAACTTTAGCACCCAGGACTGAGTGATGCGCTATATAAATTCCATACATTATTATTATTATTATTATTATTATTATTATTATTATTATTATTTGCGTGCTGTGACCAGCAAGGTAGCCACACTCTCGCTTCGGAGAGAGGCTGGAGACGATGAGGAAGATAATAATGATGATGATAATAATAATAACCCATTTGGACACAGGCACTGTTTAAAAACAAACAAACCCAAACACTCCACGTAATCATTTGTGGTGGGGGAAGCAAAGAGGTGAGGCGTCACCGCTTAGTAGCTCTCCAGTGACTTGGTTCACTTCTCCCCCTGACTTCTGGAGGAGCAGTGAGTGCCCTGACTTCTGGAGAGGTGCCCTGACTTCTGGAGGAGAAGTGCCCTGACTTCTGGAGGAGAAGTGCCCTGACTTCTGGAGGAGAAGTGCCCTGACTTCTGGAGGAGAAGTGCCCTGACTTCTGGAGGAGAAGGTGTGTCTGACTTCTGAGGGAGGAGAAGTGCCCTGACTTCTGGAGGAGAGGTGCCCTGACTTCTGGAGGAGAGGTGCCCTGCCTTCTGGAGGAGAGGTGTCCTGAATTCTGGAGGAGAAGTGCCCTGACTTCTGGAGGAGAAGTGTCCTGAATTCTGGAGGAGAAGTGCCCTGCCTTCTGGAGGAGAGGTGCCCTGCCTTCTGGAGGAGAAGTGCCCTGCCTTCTGGAGGAGAAGTGTCCTGAATTCTGGAGGAGAAGTGCCCTGACTTCTGGGGGAGAAGTGTCCTGAATTCTGGAGGAGAAGTGCCCTGACTTCTGGAGGAGGCGGAGAAGTGCCCTGACTTCTGGAGAAGTGCCCTGACTTCTGAGGGAGGAGAAGTGCCCTGGCTTCTGGAGGAGAAGTGCCCTGACTTCTGAGGGAGGAGAAGTGCCCTGACTTCTGGAGGAGAAGAAGTGCCCTGACTTCTGGAGGAGAAGAAGTGCCCTGACTTCTGGAGGAGGAGAAGTGCCCTGACTTCTGGAGGAGAAGAAGTGCCCTGACTTCTGGAGGAGAAGAAGTGCCCTGACTCCTGGAGGAGGAGAAGTGCCCTGACTCCTGGAGGAGGAGGAGAAGTGCCCTGACTTCTGGAGGAGGAGGAGAAGTGCCCTGACTTCTGGGGGAGGAGGAGAAGTGCCCTGACTTCTGGGGGAGGAGGAGAAGTGCCCTGACTTCTGAGGAAGGAGAAGTGTCCTGGCTTCTGGAGAAGTGCCCTGACTTCTGGAGGAGAAGTGCCCTGACTTCTGAGGGAGGAGAAGTGCCCTGGCTTCTGGAGAAGTGCCCTGGCTTCTGGAAGAGGAGAAGTGACTTCTGGAGGAGACGTGCCCTGGCTTCTGGAAGAGGAGAAGTGCCCTGACTTCTGGAGGAGAAGTGCCCTGACTTCTGGAGGAGAAGTGCCCTGACTTCTGGAGGAGAAGTGCCCTGACTTCTGGAGGGGGAGAAGTGCCCTGACTTCTGGAGAAGGTGTGTCCTGGCTTCTGGAGAAGGTGTGTCTGACTTCTGGAGAAGGTGTGTCCTGGCTTCTGGAGAAGGTGTGTCTGACTTCTGGAGAAGGTGTGTCTGACTTCTGGAGAAGGTGTGTCTGACTTCTGGAGAAGGTGTGTCTGACTTCTGGAGAAGGTGTGTCTGACTTCTGGAGAAGGAGAAGTGCCCTGACTTCTGGAGAAGTGCCCTGACTTCTGGAGGAGAAGGTGTGTCTGACTTCTGAGGGAGGAGAAGTGCCCTGACTTCTGGAGGAGAAGTGCCCTGACCTCTGGAGGAGAAGTGTCCTGACTTCTGGAGGAGCAGTGGTGGGGGAGGGGGGGAGACATGAGTCTGGTGGCGCCCATTCCTCTCCAAGATCAGCAAAAAGAAAGCCCAGGTGTTGTCTCAATTTCTCCCCCCCCCCCACCCCCTACCCCCAACCCCATCCACTCACCCTCACCCCGGGGGATGCAGAGGGGGCCTGTCAGTATCAACAGCATCCCCACCTTCTGGAAATTTTGTGCTAGGAATTCTTTTTGTATCCCTCTATTTCTGTCTTGTTCATTTTCTTCCTGTCACCTCCTTCTTGTCTATTTTCTGCCTTCTTGGTCCTTTCTCCTGCCCCTTTTTTTCTACCCAGAAAGACTGGAAAGATAACAGTTCTCTTCCATTCCGAAGTCGTATGTGCTGGGCCTCACTTTCAGGCGCTTAACGGCAACGCAAAGTATTTTTGCTCATACGATGGACAATAATAGTTGCTGTTTGAGCGTTTGACGAAGAAGAAGAAGAAGTCTCAATTTCAGTGGGGTTTTGGAAGCTTCTGTTTACAAATCGACTTTTAAATGTTGATTGTTAACTTTATGAAAATGTACAGGTGAGGAAGAAATCAGGATTAAAAAAAAAAACATAATGAGAAAAGAGCATTGTTTGTACAAGAACGACTTACTGTTCACATCGTTGTAAAAGTTTTTCCATGTCTGGCTGTCCGCTTCCATGCTTTTCCAATCGCACAAGGTGAAGACCAGAGAAGTGCCGAAGTTACAACTTCCTGTGGACAGGGATTAGACCTTATGACGTCACAACAGAAATCTAACCCCCCACCGCCACCCCACCCCACCCCACCCCACTCCCAAACCGGCGTTTGCCACCTTAAGCCACCATGTACCCGTATGATGAAAAATTGCATTCTAAAAGGTAAAGTAACAGGTAAAGGTGTCCCATAACCTAAGTGGTCGTAAGGGAGCGAGGCATCAGAGACCTCACTTCTCTAGGGCCAGCATATTGAGGGCGGCGCCCATCTCCTCTCCCTCGCTGCTTTACCTTCCCTGACCCTAAAGAGGGCAGGTACCCATTTACAGCTGGGAGAACTGGGGGACTGTACTGAAGCCAAGGCGCGCAAACGGTCACCCATCCACTTGGTAACCACGCTCGATGCTGCTTAACCTTAGCTTGGAGAAAGCGAGTGCTCTGACCACTGAGCTATCCCGTCCCCTTTGCATTCTAAATATCTATTGTTTAAAAAAAATAATAATAAAACACGTCAAGTGAACGTTTTCCCGGACTTAACAAAAGAAAATAATTCTTAATACCAAATTTTAGAAATTTTAAAAAGAAAAGACATTTTTTGGTAGATGTGTTGTTATCTTTCAAGCAAGGGTGGAGTGGGAAGGGGGGGGGGGTGAAGGGTGATCTGCTTTTTCGCTCCTGCATACATGCGTGCGTGTATGTGTTTGTTTGTTGCTGCTATTGATACTCTCACCATTGGTGTTATTGTTGCTTTACTTACTGCTGATAATCATGTTTCTTACCCAAATGGTCATGATCATTTCTGATTGAAACAGTTGCGCACAAAGAAAAGAAAGTTGGTCTCTTTCGGAAACAAAATCACATGCAGGCAAGAATTGATCTTTTAACTGGTAACACTGCTCTTGTGGTCTGTTGTGGCGACTCTCTCTCTCCTCTCTCTCCTCTCTCTCTCTCTCTCTCTCTCTCTCTCTCTCTCTTAATGGAAAAAAAAGCTTGTATTTTACGCAAAGAAATCAGCCTCGACTGAAAATGACAATACAATACAATCCAGTACAGTGCAGTAGTGTACAGAACACCACAAGACAAAACAAAACAATATACAGCAGATCAGCAAATTCAATATGAACAATGTTAGGGCGCAAAAACTCACCTCCTGAATTCTCTGTATCGTGACCCGGTACACAAGTGTCCGTACTGCAACACACACACACACAACACACACAACACACACACATACACACACAACACACACACACACAACACACACACACACACACACACGCACGCACGCACGACGTCATTTTCAGCAATCAAGTGGTTTAGAGAAAAAAAGGAAGTACAAGTAACCCAATATGTCTGTCAAGTCAAGTCAAGTCAAGTCAAGTCAAAAGTACTTTACTCATCCCATGAAGGACAATTACAACAATGACAGGCTCATTGATACGAATCATATGTCTTCAATATAAAAGGAATGTTTTAATGACTGACAACATCGTCTGTGACCCTTCCTAGAAAGAAAAATAAAACAGAAGATTTTTTTTTTTACTTCACTCTGCTTGTTCCAACGCGAGTTACAGCCCCTGGCTGGGCACTCTCCTCAAATGTGGACAATGATGAATAAAAAGTAACATATACTTCAAGAGAGAGAGAGAGAGAGAGAAGAAAATGAGATGAGGAAATCAGCAGACTATACCGCAGACAGATTTATTCAATACAAACAACAAAGTAAACAAACATTAAGAAAAGAAGGTAAGGGGGCAACTTCCGGTATGAAAAAAGTGAGTTGATCAGATAAAGTACACTGTGAGCTATCAAGTTGTTATTTCTCTCTTGATATTAATGGAACCATTGAAGAATTATCATAAAGCTACTTTGATAACATTTCTGTTCTTATTTCAACTGTTCAGACAATAGGCCTACATAATTATTACTTCTTCGTCGTGGTCATCGTCAAACACTATGGTTGTCTGTTATATGTGCGGAAATGCGTCACGCTGCCGTTAAGCGCCTGACAAGTCAGGCCCAGAGGATATGACTTCAGCATAAGAGAGAACTGTTATCTTTTAAGTTTTTCTGGGGGAAAAAAGGCAGGAGAATGGATCAAGAAGGAAGAAAATAGACAGGAAGGCGGTGACAGGAAGAAAAGGAACAAGGCATAAACAAAGAGAGGGATAGAAAATAGAAGATTTCTAACACAGAATTTCCAGAATGTGGGGATACTGTTTATACTGACAGCCCAACACCCCCCCCCCCCCCACCCCACCCCCAGCATCCCCACGTGGGAAAGACAATACATAATAAAGAAGGAGGAGAAAAAGAAGCAAAGAAAGGACAATCACACAATCACATCACAACTTACCTCCCCTGAACGAACGACTGCGGCAGAAAGAACTGCAAACATGTCAGCAGCAGCAGCAGCAGCTTCAGCATCGCTTTGGGTGTCATCATCATTCTTGCCATCGATGAGCTTCTCTTTTTCTCTCTCTTCGTCAGTTGGGTGTTTGTCTTTCTATCAATATAAACAGAAGAAATGTAGTTAAAACAGAATCCTGTTCTTGTTCCATGGGCTTTTCGATCTGTTCATAATTGTTTCTCTCTCTCTCTCTCTCTCTCTCTCCTCCTCTCCTCTCTCTCTCTCTCTCTCTCTCTCTCT
>CM054158.1:5196827-5221827 GCA_028751875.1 Rapana venosa
GTCTACATTGATCCATCAGTCACAGTCTGCATTGATCCATCAGTCACAGTCTGCATTGATCCATCAGTCACAGTCTACATTGATCCATCAGTCACAGTCTACAGTTATCTGTTGATCATCAGTCACAGTCTACATTGATCCATCAGTCACAGTCTGCATTGATCCATCAGTCACAGTCTACATTGATCCATCAGTCACAGTCTGCATTGATCCATCAGTCACAGTCTACATTGATCCATCAGTCACAGTCTGCATTGATCCATCAGTCACAGTCTACATTGATCCATCAGTCACAGTCTACATTGATCCATCAGTCACAGTCTGCATTGATCCATCAGTCACAGTCTACATTGATCCATCAGTCACAGTCTACATTGATCCATCAGTCACAGTCTGCATTGATCCATCAGTCACAGTCTACATTGATCTGTTGATCCATCAGTCACAGTCTACATTGATCCATCAGTCACAGTCTACATTGATCCATCAGTCACAGTCTGCATTGATCCATCAGTCACAGTCTACATTGATCCATCAGTCACAGTCTACATTGATCCATCAGTCACAGTCTACATTGATCCATCAGTCACAGTCTGCATTGATCCATCAGTCACAGTCTACATTGATCCATCAGTCACAGTCTACAGTTATCTGTTGATCCATCAGTCACAGTCTACATTGATCCATCAGTCACAGTCTACATTGATCCATCAGTCACAGTCTACAGTTATCTGTTGATCCATCAGTCACAGTCTACATTGATCCATCAGTCACAGTCTACATTGATCCATCAGTCACAGTCTACATTGATCCATCAGTCACAGTCTACATTGATCCATCAGTCACAGTCTACATGAATCATTCACAGTCTACGATTGATCCATCAGTCACAGTCTACATTGATCCATCAGTCACAGTCTGCATTGATCCATCAGTCACAGTCTGCAGTTATCTGTTGATCATCAGTCACAGTCTACATTGATCCATCAGTCACAGTCTGCATTGATCCATCAGTCACAGTCTACATTGATCCATCAGTCACAGTCTACATTGATCCATCAGTCACAGTCTGCATTGATCCATCAGTCACAGTCTACATTGATCCATCAGTCACAGTCTGCATTGATCCATCAGTCACAGTCTGCATTGATCCATCAGTCACAGTCTACATTGATCCATCAGTCACAGTCTACATTGATCCATCAGTCACAGTCTGCATTGATCCATCAGTCACAGTCTACATTGATCCATCAGTCACAGTCTGCATTGATCTGTTGATCATCAGTCACAGTCTACATTATCGTGTTATGATCCATAAAGGTCAATTGTCATCATCAATCCTCATTATCCTCTGTCTGTCTACCTTTGATCATAGTCCATCTATTGATGCTATACAGACATTGTCGTCTATCAATCAGTCCTATCTACTATTGATATCGTATAACATGTCTTCCTCTACTTGATCACTCATACCTTATCCATCATCACAGTCTCTTATCTATCTATTCCATTTCTGTCCATGTCTGCTTGATCCATCGTCTATCTACTATCATCAGTCACAGTCTCTTGATCATAGTCACATCTATTGATCATGTCCGTCTTACTTGATCGCTATCTCATCATCTATTATCTATCAGTCACTCTACTGATCCTATCTGTCATATTTTCTATTATTCTCAGTCCAGTTATATCCTATCGTCCAGTCTCTGTCTGTCTCTCTTGTCTTTCACATCTACATTATCTATCATTCACATCTTTATCCATCTATCTCTTATCTGTCTGATCTCAGTCACATCTACATTGATCCATCAGTACATTACTTGATTCTCCCTACAGTCTATTGATCCATCAGTCACAGTCTACTATCATCATCAATCTATGATCCATCAGTCTACAGTCTGCCTGATCCATCAGTCACAGTCTCATGATCCATCAGTCACAGTCTACCTTTGATCACAGTGTTACATTGATCCATCAGTCACAGTCTACATATCGTTGATCCATCAGTCACAGTCTACATTGACATCAGTCAAGTCTCTGATCATCAGTACAGTCTACATTGATCCATCAGTCACAGTTCATGATCCATCATCACAGTCTACATTGATCCATCATACACCAGTCCTACATTTGATCCATCAGTCACAGTCTACATTGATCCATCAGTCACAGTCTACATTGATCATCATCCAGTCTACATTGATCCATCAGTCACATCATATCCACAGTCTCATTGATCCATCAGTCACAGTCTACATTGATCATCAGTCACAGTCTACATTGATCCATCAGTCACAGTCTACATTGATCCATCAGTCACAGTCTCATTGATCCATCATCACAACATTGATCCTCAGTCACAGTCTCATTGATCCATCAGTCACAGTCTACATTGATCCATCTCACAGTCTACATTGATCCATCAGTCACAGTTCATTGATCCATCATCACAGTCTCATTGGTCCTCAGTCACAGTCTACATTGACATCAGTCACAGTCACAGTTATTGTTGATCATCATCACAGTCTACATTGATCATCAGTCACAGTCTACATTGATCCATCAGTCACAGTTACATTGATCCATCAGTCACAGTCTACATTGATCACAGTCACGTTACTGTCCACAGTTCGTTGATCCATCAGTCCAGTCTGCATTGATCCATCAGTCACAGTCTCATTGATCCATCAGTCACAGTCTGCATTGATCATCAGTCACAGTCTACATTGATCCATCAGTCACAGTCTAATTGATCATCAGTCACAGTCTAATTGATCATCAGTCACAGTCTACATTGATCCATCAGTCACAGTCTCATTGATCCATCAGTCACAGTCTACATGATCCATCAGTCACAGTCTACATTGATCCATCAGTCACAGTTACATTGATCCTCAGTCACAGTCTACATTGATCCATCGTCACAGTCTCATGACCCATCAGTCACAGTCTACATTGATCATCAGTCACAGTCTACATTGATCATCAGTCACAGATTATTTGATCCATCAGTCACGTCTACATTGATCCATCAGTCCAGTCTCATTGATCTGTAATCCATCAGTCACAGTCTACATTGATCCATCAGTCACAGTCTCATTGATCTGTTTGATCATCAGTCACAGTTCATTGATCCATCAGTCACAGTCTACATTGATCCATCAGTCACAGTCTACATTGATCCATCAGTCACAGTCTACATTGATCCATCAGTCACAGTCTACATTGATCCATCAGTCACAGTCTACATTGATCCATCAGTCACAGTCTACATTGATCCATCAGTCACAGTCTGCAGTTATCTGTTGATCATCAGTCAATCAAACATCATCATTCTCTTCCATCATCAATCACAGACCCATCAGTACATAACATTTGTCATCAGTCAATCTACTATATCAAGTCAAGTCACATTTATCACCCAGAAGGCAATTACAATATACAGGCAGATTGATCATCATCAAAATATCCACACAAGCTATTTCATAGTCAATAATGTCACGCACACACAACACACACACCACACACACACGCCATTGCCAAACTCTTTACACAATTTTCTTTACAACATACTTTTTACCACGCAATATACCAGCCTACACGCATTACGTTGTGTCCACGCCACCACACCACACCAACACCATATTGAATTCAATTTTTAAGACAGTTACAGACACAGACTTATTACCACCACGCACCCCACACACCAACACACACACATTAGTATTGTTCATCGTAACAATACAATCAGCATTCACGAATAAAACTAGTAGCAACACATTGTGAATAAAGTCATTACCTATTAATCTATAAATGTACTTCCTACCTACTACCTACCTACTATCTACCTACCTATATTTCTGTCTTCTGTCTGTCTTCTATTATATATCTATCTTCTGTCTGTCTGTCTTTTATCTATTTCTGTCTGCCCTTATTCTGTCTTTATCTATCTGTCCATCTATCTACCTATCTATCTATTTGTCTATTATCTGTCAGTCTGTTTACCTATCTATCCATCTGTCTGTCTGCCTGTCTTCTATCTACCTATCTATCTATCTATTCTACCTATCTGTCTATCTATCTATCTCTATCTGTCTTTCAGTTTATCTATCTGTTTGCCTGGTAATCTGTTCTCCTATCTATGTATGTCTATCTATCTTTATATCTGTCTGTCTGCCTGTCTGTCTGTCTCTGTCAATATGTCTACCTGTTTGTGTGCCTGTTAATCTGTCCACCTATCTATCTCTCTGTGTTAAAATGCCTTGAGCGTACGCGTGGTCGCGCGTGCGTGCGCGCGCGCGCGCACGCACGCACGCACGCACACACACACACACACACACACACAGCGGAAAGAAGTACATAGATATAAATTTTGCAAGGATGACAAGAATTCCCCAGATAGTGATGAAGAGACAGAAAAACACAGAAGCAGAAGCAGACAGACAGAATGAGAGACAGAGACCGACATTCAAAATGTCTGAAAAACATCACAAGGACTGTGACGCAATCAGAGAAGGAGACACTGGAGGAACAGTTGAAACAACAGGAAAGTCACTCATGGAGATAGTGAGTACTGGGATACAGATCTATACAAACACTTTTGGTTTTTAAATGCTCTCTCAAAATAGGAATTATATACGCAGTGTTTCCCAATGTTTTCGGTTGTTGGTGACATTAGGCTAAGCGATGACAACATCTGAATGATAACGAGAGAGTGAGAGGTAGAAACAGAGAACTCTGAACTCTGAACGTGTTAAAAATATACATTGGCCTTAGGCCACAGTACAGGGAGTTAGGGGGAAGGAGGACAATGGTCATGCAGGTATGTGAAATATTATGGAACATGAAAGAAAAAGGGCAAACAAACAAACCAACAACCGATTATTGTGAGTCATGACCGCAGTGGTCATGTCTTGGACTCTGAACTTGATAAACAATGATATTACACTGCAGGAATATTGTTCATAGTTTACATCAGAATCGGTGTAAGTCAAAATGTAATATTTCAATTCATGTTGAAAGAAGCATAAATATTATCCGTAAAGACATATCTTATTTAACACACGCCATAAATCGTGCCACATTATGTTAATGGAATGGAATATGTATTTGGATAGACAATGACTGTGTTCTCCATTGTGATGTTTTGAGTAGCTCTGATATTGGTACATTAATACATTAAGTTAAAAACGTACCCCTTCAATCGGAGTGCTTTGAGTATTCAAATAAAAGGGACAACATTTTTCTTGATCATTAGCACTACATCTGCGAATAGTGTTATTAAGAGGTAAAACATTTAACCTAGCTTGTGTTATAGCAACTCGAAAACAATACGTGCCTATTGAGTTAATGTAGTTTTCTTTTCCAAAAATAGTTTTAAATGATCTATAGCTTTCATATCTCTCTTTATCTCTTATGGTTTCATACCACTCTTGCGTAAACATATCGATTAATCTATGCTTGAATGCATGCAAAATGGCTTTTACAGTACCAACACCACCTTGTTGCAAACATACAATATTAAATCCTGTGACACATAAAATTTCTCTTATTTTTAACACCCAACATTCTTTTATATGTATATCTACTTCCAGCAGCATTTGGTAAGCATTGCATGGCAATCTGTATGGACTGAGTTGCAGAAGCTTAAACCAGTATCTAATTACATTTGTAAATGAATTAATATAAAGCGGATACCTACCCAGTTCTCCATACACCATTTTATTTGGTGTTCTTATCGGTACTCCTAAAAATCTCTTGCCTGCCATCAAGTGAACTTTTTCAATATGGTCCATTTTACTTAGACCCCAGATTTCTGAAGCATATAACAAAATTGGCTGAATGTTGACATCAAAAACCTTGAAAATGTGCTTGAATTCATCTCTCTATACCTATGGAATGCTTTGTTTAACTTAATGACTGCTTTTTTCCCTGTAGTTACTAATTCTCCATTGCCCAACTTTGTGCTAATCTTTGCCGTAAAGGTAAAGCCTAAGTAGCAATATTGATTTACTACATCCATCTTAACACCCTTATATGGTAGAAACACAGAGAGAGAGAGAGAGAGAGAGAGAGAGAGAGAGAGAGAGAGAGAGAGAGAGAGAGAGAGAGAAAGAGAGAGAGAGTATAATTATAAGGGGTTTTTTTAATGGCGTGCAGAAATAGTTTAGAGAAAGATGTAAAAAATAAAGCATTAGATTAAAAATAAAGGAACGAGACAACGAAATAAACCACAAACAGTAAATTCATTAACAAAACTGATTGATTGATTGATTGATTGATTGATTGATGGATGGATTGATTGATTGATTGACTGATTGATTGATTGATTGATTACTTGGTTGCTTGATTCATTCATTCATTAATGATAGATGGATAGGAAGACGGACAGACAGACAGACAGGCTTTTTTCTTAAGTATACAGACATGGGAATTTTCGGGTATACATCTACATACTTACTGTTTTTGAAAGTTTGAAAGCTGAAGCAATTCTCCTTTGGTAACAACTCCACTGGATCAGTTCCCTTCAAGGTTCTGGGGATCATACAGTTAATACACGTTGGTCATAAGTTTGACACTTAAGAATGACGATACTCTACTCCACGTAAAAACCTTTGCTGTACCTCACAAGCTTCGGTCGATGTGGTTTGGATCAAATGTGGCACTGAAAGTTTCTTGGAAAAAAATTGGGGTGGGGAGGGGGAGGTTTACTCTCTGTCCTTTTTCTACTGGAACAAACAAAATTTGAATGTAATGATTTTATAATCCAGAGTAGAAAAAGCAGACGATGTTTTGTCTGTGATGAAAAAAAACAAAAAACAAGAACCTTCTAGATAAAATAAGGCTTGTCTTTTTAGTTTTCTTTTGTCAAAGTTCTAACGTCGACGGCTGAGATGTAAACAAAACGAAAGTGAAGTTGTTTGTCACATAATCCGCCATTCCTGCAAGACAAATTGCTCTCCATCGATAGGTCTTTAAGCCCTTCCCCCTCCACCCCTCCTCCCCAACCCTCTCCTCACCCCACCCCCTCCCTTCCTTCCTTGCCCCTGAATGTTTTTTGTTGGGCACAGCTCAATGTTTGGATCACATTCATTTATTGTTTTATTTATGCTTTGAAGCAATGTGCTTGTCAGTATTGTAATTGTCCTTCATGGGATGATTTAAGTGTTTTTTGGACTTGACTTGATTTGAGTTGACTTGACTTGACTTGAAATAGCAAAATCAGTTTCGTGTGACAGACAACACGAATTATAATGATTTTGTTCTGTTAATATTGTTCAACTTTTAGACTGATACACTAATTTAAGTCTGTCTTTACAGAGAACTTTGAAAGTCTTTTTTCACTCAGAAAACGTGTTTTCAAATCTTAACCAAAAATCTTAAAAGAATCGTTAAATGACTTGTTTAGATAAACTCATTAGCGATGGGTTTTTTTCTTTTTTTAATTCAAAGTATATTTCTTCTGGAAACGGAAAAAACAAAAACAAGAAGAAAAAATATCATCCTACAATGTTCCTTTTGTACAAACAAATCCCAAATAATTGTTTACCCTCTCATACAAATATTCTTCCCTGATACAACAACGAAAAAAAACCTCAAATCAAACCTGTCCTCGTCAAAGCTCCTCACCCAACACAACACCCTGACTTTGACACCCAAACTTCAAATCCTCCGTATATAATAAATATTGCCAATACCTCAACTCACAACTAACCACATACCATCATCCCATGGACTGACTAATTTCTCAAACTTTCGCAACTCCAGCCTAGAACTCCTTCACACACAACACACACCCCACATGGTATCTGCCCTTCTCCACCTACCCTGTTTTTCTCTCTCAACCCAAAACGAGAAATTTTAGTCACCCGTGGAAAGAGACTCGGGGCGAAGGAGTCTGGATCTCTGCTGTTCTCTCGTACCCGCTTATTAGGCGGGTAGGACAATGTGCTTGGAAGCTAACTACCCACGCCCCCTCTGGCATTTTGAAAGCACCCCCCCCCCCTCCTCACCCCCTAATGCTAAGGACCACAGCTTCCACACAATGCCCCTCACACAATTCATGAAGAGGGAGGGGGTGGGGGGGGGGGGTGAAGGCGAGGTTGAGGAGGGGGTGGGGTGGATTTGGAGGTAGAGGTGGAGTAAGGGTGCGGGTGTCCGGGTTGTAAGAATGTTTTTTAGGTGTGGGTGTTTTTTTCGGTGTGTGTGTGTGTGTGTGTGTTTTTCTTGAATGTGTGTGTGTTTCTTGAATGTGTGTTTTATCTGTTTTTTATTCTTTTATATCGAGGATAATGGAATAAGCACTTGTGTGCTTTTTTGCATCCAATCCCCATGTGTGTGTGTGTGTGTGTGTGTGTATGTGTGTGTGTGTGTGTTGTGTGTGTGTGTGTGTGTGTGTGTGTGTGTGTGTGTGTGTGTGTGTGTGTGTGTGTGTGTGTGTGTGTGTGTGTGTGTGTGTGTGTTTTGAGGAGAATTGGGGCCAGTAGTCTTGAGGAGAATTGGGGCCAGTAGTCGTGTTCTCTGGGAGTGCCAGTGAGCCATCTGATGGTACAGACTGTCTAATTACGGTCTGTCTGTCTGTCTGTCTGTCTGTCATGTCGCTATTGTTGACTCTGGGCCTACTTCTTCATCTCTGCCCACCAAACGTCTTGCTCTTTCTTCTACATAGCAATATCAGAGGTCCCTTTTGAGAGCGAACCTACTCAGAACATCTTGCGCACACGTTTAAAACCCGCTCCACTTTTCGGAAGAGTAGGCCATTGTGTGCAGGTTGACAAAATTAACAAAACTGCATACACACAGGGACTGCAGGTTAAAAAAAAATTTAAGCACATTCAATTGTCCTCAAAATAACTGATTTTTTTATTTATTTTTTTTGGGGGGTGGGGGGTTCTTCAACACAATTTACTGTCATTGACTCAGAATGCTGGTGTTTCCTCGCCACTGACTCATACTTCTGGTGTGTCATCCTCATTGACTCCTAATGGTGGTGGTTTTTCATCATCAATGACTCAGAATGCTGGTGTTTGAAACATATGCATGCACACAAACAGAAAGAAAACAAGTTTTATACGTCTTAATTATGTGTTGTGCATAAGAGGGAGGTAATTAAAGCAATAAACAGGAGTTGAAACCCCAATTTTTGTTTTAATGTTGCGATACTATTCACCCCGCTCATACTCCCACCTACCCGTTCATTCCGATCTCATCACAATCACACCAACACACACACAACACAACAACCACACGCGCACACACACACACACACACACACCCACACACACACACACACCACACACACATCACAACAACACACCACACACACACACACACACACACACACACACACACACACACACCACCACCACACACCGCGCGCGCACACACACACACACACACACACACCACCACCACCACCACCACACACACCACACCACACCGCACACATACCACAACAACACACACACACCACACACACACACACACACACACACACACACACACACACCACAACAACACAACACACACACAAACACACACAACACACACACACACACACACACACACACCACACCACACACCGCGAACACACACAAACACACACACACACACACCACACACCACACACACACACACACACACACACACACACACACACACACACACACACACACACACACACCACAACAACACAACACACACACACACACACACACACACACACACACACACACACACACACACACACACACACACACACACACACACACACAGAGCAGTGCACAGACCATTCGTTATCAATAACAGGCTGCCATCAAACCACCTCCCAGAAGAGATCCCGCACTGCCACAGCATCATTTTTGTTGGTGTTTATTCAGCACTGGAAAAATGCAAGACCCAGATAAGGCCTACATGAAATCCCCGTTTAGGCCCAAAACTTTTCCCCCATCCGTTAGACCATGAGTGGTGGTCTGGGTGCTAGTCTTTCGGGTGAGACGATAAACCGAGGTCCCGTGTGCTACACATTATTATTTAGCCCACGACAGAAAGAACGCACGCAACAAGAGAGTTGTCCCTGGCATAATTCTGTAGGAAAAAAGACACTTCTGATAGGGAAGCAAACACAGTTGAAGACAGGAAAAAGAAGAAAATGGGTGGCGCTACTCTTGTGGCGACGCGCTCTCCCCGGGAGAGCAGCCCGAATTTCATGCAGAGAAATCTGCCAAAGTGGTATGAATAAATAAAAAATAGTGTGGAGGAGGTTTACATAATATCATAATGGTATGAGAGGCCACAGAATCTGGACCATTTGTTGTTTTTTGGGGCCATGATTATGATAATTGATGAGGATAAGGTTGAGAAAGCTGATGACTCTATGTGGATGCAAGAAGAGTTACTGTGTGTGTGTGTGTGTGTGTGTGTGTGTGTGTGTGTGTGTGTGTGTGTGTGTGTGTGTGTGTGTGTGTGTGTGTGTGTGTGTGTGTGTGTGTTCTGCCTGTGTTCTGTCTTATCTTCTGTGTGGGTACAGGAAGAGTTATTTATTGAGAGTGTGTTCTGCCTGTGTTCTGCCTGTGTTCTGCCTGTATCCTGCATGTGTTCTGCCTGTGTTCTGTCTTATCTTCTGTGTGGATACAGGAAGAGTTATTTATTGAGAGTGTGTTCTGCCTGTGTTCTGCCTGTGTTCTGCCTGTGTTCTGCCTGTGTTCTGTCTGTGTTCTGCCTTTGTTCTGTCTTATCTTCTATGTGGGTACAGGAAGAGTTATTTATTGAGAGTGTGTTCTGCCTGTGTTCTGCCTGTGTTCTGCCTGTGTTTGTCTTCTATGTGAGTACGGGGAAGATGCATTGTGTGTGTTTTGCCTTTGTGTCTGTCTTATCTTCTCTAACGTGCCAGTCAGCCAGCCAGCCCTGATGATGCTCCTTGCCCAATGCTCGCCCCGATCTTACCACACTCAGCCACACCCAGCACTTGCTGTTACCATCAAAGCCAGAAGCCCACAGGCCACCATCCAGAGGGACTCTGCACTCCTGCTGGGTCACTTTTGGTGTGGGTGTTGGATGAGGTCTTGTGCGTGAACACAGGCATTGACTCTCGCGGCCTATCATTATCCTGTGTGTGACTGTCTTTCTCCTGAAAACATTGAACTACAACGTGACTAGCTTAGGGACGGATTTCCCAACTTCTCACTCTCACACCCCCTCTGACACACTGACCTCCCCCACCCCGCCTCTACCCCCTCAATCACCTCTCTCTCTCTCTCTCTCTCTCTCTCTCTCTCTCTCTCTCTCTCTCTCTTTCTCTCTGTTTTTAGGGTTTTCTTTTTATTTGTTTGTTTTTTGTTGTTGTGGGGGGGGGGGGGGTTGCAAAGGGTTATTTCCCTTTGTTTCTACTGTGTAAGAGTATAGGTATTGGGTTATTATTAAGATGTATCCCTACGGGCGGGGACTAGATGTAAAAGGCGCATGAGTGCTTATTCATTATCCTCGAAATAAGAGAATTTGTCATTGTCATTCTCTCTCTCTCTCTCTCTCTCTCTCTCTCTCTCTCTCTCTCTCTCTCTCTCGCTCTCTCGCTCTCTCTCTCTCTCTCTCTCTCTCTCTCTCTCTCTCTCTCTCTCTCTCTCTCGTGTTCTTATTAAGTATTCTGTACGGATATTTTTTTGTTTTATTTATTCCCATGCTTTATTGATTATTTTGATGTATGTGTGTATACAAGGACATATTGTACGATTAATCTTAGCCTAAATTGAATCGTCATCCTTGTGTTAACATTCAAGATAACTCTCTCTCTCTCATATCTATCCTGTGTGTACAACTGTCTCTATTCTGTTTGTGTATGCATGTTTACTTTGTACCTAGTTCTTTAGAATTTCATCGTTGCATGTTTAATTAAATGACTGTTTGATTGATTTACTTTTTTTTAAACTGAGGGCTGGATGAAAAAAACCGCCATTATGCTTTTTCTTTTCCCTCAAAAAAAAGTTCATTCATTCATTCAATTCCTTCTGTGTGTGTGTGTGTGTGTGTGTGTGTGTGTGTGTGTGTGTGTGTGTGTGTGTGTGTGTGTGTGTGTGTGTGTGTGTGTGTGTGCGCGCGCGCGCGCGCGCGCGTGCGTGCGTGCGTGTGTGTGTGTGTGTGTATGTGTGTGTGTATGCTTGTGTTCTCCAACAAACCTTTTTTTATTTTCTTCCAAATTGCACATGTGTAATCTAAAGTGATTAATCCTGTTCCGCTTTTCGAAAGAGTAGGCCATTGTGTTCCGGTGGGAACAGATGACAGAATTTACAAAACTGCATACACACGGGGACTGGATGGGGGGAAAAAAGCACACTAGTGCTTATTCCAATATCCTCGATATAAAGGAATAAAATGAAATATACAATAAACAATAAACAGGTTTTGAAAGACTGGCCGTGTAAGACATCCCTATTCACATCCATAATAACCTGAACAAGCACCGCCATATACACCGACAGTGCAGACGACTAAGCTAGACCCTGATCCTCCCTTCACTCATCTATCATATCTCCTTCTCCTCTCCAGTGTCACCTCTCACGCCCTTCCTCCTCCTCCTCCCTCCTTCCTGCTGCCCCCCCCCCCCCCCCCCCCCCTCTTCCCCTACCAACCCCAATCCACTTCATTGTGTGCCAGCCCCTTCGTATGTGGTGTGTGTGTGTGTGTGTGTGTGTGTGTGTGTGTGTGTTGTGTGTGTGTGTGTGTGTGTGTGTGTGTGTGTGTGTGTGTGTGTGTGTGTGTGTGTGTGTGTTGTGTTGTTGTGTGTGTGTGTGTGTGTGTGGTTGTGTGTGTGTGTGTGTGTGTGTGTGTGTGTGAGAGAGAGAGAAGAGAGAGAGAGAGAGAGAGAGAGAGAGAGAGAGAGAGAGAGAGAGAGAGAGAGAGAGAAAGAGAGATGTAATGATAGGTTAGGGTATGCTCAGGCTCGTAACATGTAGCTGTGAAACACGAGATAGGCCCTTGTCCTTGTTCGTCTTCTTCTTGTTCTTCTTCTTCTTCTTCTTCTTCTTCTTCTTCTCCCTTCTTCTTCTTCTTCTTCTTCTCCTTCTTCTTCTTCTTCTTCTTCTTCTTCGCATTCTTCTTCTTCTTCTTCTTCGCAATTCTTCTTCTTCTTCTTCGCAATTCTTCTCTTCTTCTTCTTCTTCCTCTCACCTAGTTCAGTGGATAGGCTTTTTAGTCTCTATTACCTTGCTCCGTCCGTATGGTTTCGTGGCTGGTGTTACGTTACATAGTTGTTTGTTATTGGGGGATGGGGTGGTGTTTGGTGAGGGTGGGGAGGGAGGGTGGGGGTGGTAGGTGGTGGTTATAGTTGTGGTTGTTGTTGTTGTGGCAGGGGTTTGTAGCTGTGGTGGTAGGTAGGTAGGTAGGTAGGTAGGTAGGTAGGTAGGTAGGTAGGTAGGTAGGTAGGTGGTGTAGTACGTAGGTGGTGGTGGTAGGTGTGGTGGTGGTGGTGTGTAGGTAGTGGTGGTGGTGGTGTGTAGGTAGTGGTGGTGGGGTGGTAGGAGTGGGGGTGGTAGGTGGTGGTAGGTGGTGGTGGTGGTAGGTGGTGGTGGTAGGAGGTGGTGGTGGTAGGTGGTGGTGGTGGTAGGTGGTGGTGGTGGTAGGTGGTGGTGGTGGTAGGTGGTGGTGGTGGTAGGTGGTGGTGGTAGGAGGTGGTGTGGTGGTAGGTGGTGGTGGTAGGTAGTGGTGGTGGTGGTGGTAGGTGGTGGTGGTGGTAGGTGGGTGGTGGTAGGAGGTGGTGGTGGTGGTGGGTGGTGGTGGTGGTAGTGGTGGTGGTGGCGGTAGTGGTAGTGGTGGTGGTGGTGGTGGTGGTGGTGGTGGTGGTGGTGGTGGTGGTGGTGGTGGTGGTGGCGGTAGTGGTAGTGGTGGTGGTGGTGGTGGTGGTGGTGGTGGTGGTGGTGGTGGTGGTGGTGGCGGTAGTGGTAGTGGTGGTGGTGGTGGTGGTGGTGGTGGTGGTGGTGGTGGTGGTGGCGGTGGTGGTGGTGGCGGTAGTGGTAGTGGTGGTGGTGGTGGTGGGTGGTGGTGGTGGTAGGTGGTGGTGGTGGTAGGTGGTGGTGGTGGTAGTGGTGGTGGTAGTGGTGGTGGGTGGTGGTGGTGGTAGGGGGGGTAGGTGGTGGGTGGTGGTGGTGGGGTAGTGGTTGGGTGGGGGTAGATGGTGGTGGTGGTGGTGGTGGTAGTTGTGGTGGTGTTAGTGGTGGCGGTGGTAGGTGGTGGTGGTGGTGGGTGGTGGTGGTAGGTGGTGGTTGTGGTGATGTGTAATAATCGTAAGAAAGACTATCAAGATTCTTTTTTTTTTATTTCAACTGGAATATTCTTCCAAAACAACAACTAAAAATATCAGCTCCTTACAAAACTTTAACATACACAACAACAAGTACACACCTTTATAATGTCCTGAAAACGTTGTTTTTTTAATCCTTTGGGGTTTTTTTGTTTTGTTTTCCCATTCTTGTTCTAAATTCTATTATTGTTATTATAACCTTTTATTGTTGGATTGGTTGGTATTGTTTGACTGAGGCCTGTGTCAGTGTCTGGTCTAGGTCTGTATCCACCATGGCTCAGGCCAGTGGCTCTGTCAGTGACTGATGTCAGCTCATTGCCAACTCCTTCATCAACTTGCCGTTGCTATGTTAAAATGAGGGAACGGGATAGCTCAGTGGTCAGAGCACTCGCTTTCCCCCAGCTGTAAGGTTAAGCAGCATCGAGCGTGGTTACCACTTGGATGAGTGACTGGGTGGCGCTGCCTTGGCTTCAGTACAGTCCCCTAGTTCACCCAGCTGTAAATGGGTACCTGCCCTCTTTAGGGTCAGGGAAGGTAAAGCAGGGAGGGGAGAGGAGATGGGAGCCGCCCCCAATACGCTGGCTCCTTGAGAAGTGAGGTCTCTGATGCCTCACTCCCCTACGACCACCTAGAAATGGGAACACCTTACCTTTATGTTGAGATTGTCTGTCTCCATCTTTGATAAACTCCTAGTGCAACAACTCCCGGGGAAGGGGGGGGGGGGGGGGCTGTCCCTATAAATAGCATCCCCACATTCTGGAAATTCTGTACTAGAAAATTCCTCTTTTCTATCCCTCTCTTTGTTTCTACTTTGTTCCTGTTCTTTCTGTCACCTCCTTCTTTGTCTATTTTCTGCCTGCTTGGTCCATTCTCCTACCCTTTTTTTTTTACCAGAAAGACTTTAAAAGATAACAATTCTCTCTTATGCCGAAGTCGGATGACTGGGCCTGACTTGTCAGGTGCTTAACGGCAGCGTGACGCATTTTTGCTCATATAACAGACAGATGTAGTTGTTGTCTGAGCGTTCGACGACGACGACGACGACGACGACGAAGAAGAAGAAGAAGAAGAAGAAGAAGAAGAACAACAACAACAACAACAACAACAACAACTTGTAAGCCACCAGTCTCACCTGTGGGCATCACCCAGGTCGGTGTTAGCCGGTCCCATGGAGATAACATCAGTGCCGACTCCACTCTCCCCAAAAGTCCTTCGGATGAGACTCTAAACCAAGGCCCCGTGTGCGAACGCACGCAGAACATCTTGCCCACGCGTTAAAACCCGTTCCACTTTTCGGAAGAGTTGGCCATTGTGTGCCGGTGGAAACGGATGACACAATCATTTTACGAAGCTGCATACACACGGGGACTAGATGTAAAAAACACATGAGCGCTTATTTCATTATCCTCGAAATAAAAGAATAAATAAGTAATCAACGACATGATCCTCCGTCTCCAATGCCTCCGACAAACCGAGATCCTGCCGTGCGTAACACGCATATAGCGCACGTAAAAGAACCCACGGCAACAAGAGAGTTGTTCCTGGCAAAATTCTGTAGGTAAAAACCCCTACTCTCGTAGGGAAACAAATATACATGCAGACAGGCAAAGATTGAATTTTTATTTTAAAAAATGGGTGGCGCTGCTCTTGGGGCGACGTGCTCTCCTCAGGGGGAGAGCAATGTACCAAATTTCAGGCAGAGCAATCTGACGTGACTTAAAAGGGGTACACAATACACTAGTCAGAGTGCATAGACAAGAGTGCATGTTCTGGGTGACAACCCCCTCCACCCCCACCCCCACCCCCCATCCCCCCACCCACCCCAGGGGTGTTAAGTTGGGGCTCGCTGAACATCGTCTATCTTCCTTTGTGGGGTGTATGCCCCAGTGCTCGGGGTGTACATCCATCCATCCATCCACACTGTTGTTGTACTGGGTGCCGTTTTAAAGTCACGGCAGACTTCTTTCTTTCTTCTCTCTGTGTCAAAAATATTAATCTCTGCCGTCGTCCCCTCCCCCCCCCCCCCCCCCCCCCCCCCCCCCCCCATCAGGAGGAGAGCGCGATGTCATGAGTCACTACCTAGTTAGCATGCAGCGACATCCAGTGTGTGTGTGTGTGTGTGTGTGTGTGTGTGTGTGTGTGTGATTTCAGTTTAACGTCTATTCACATTAAGTGAAGTGTGTGTGTGTGTGTGTGTGTGTGTGTGTGTGTGTGTGTGTGTGTGTGTGTGTGTGAGAGAGAGAGAGAGAGAGAGAGGGAGTCCGTGCATGTATATGTGTGTGACTGTGCGTGCGAGTGTGCGTGCGCGTGTATGTGTGAGCATGCGTGCTTGCGCGCGCGCGTGTGTGTGTTTGTGTGTGCTTGCGTGCGTGCGTGTGTGTGTGTGTATGTGTGTGTGCGTGCGTGCATGAGTGCGTGTGTGTGTGTGTGTGTGTGCTTGTGCGCGCGCGCGTGTGTGTGTGCTGTATCTAAGCGTTGAATGAAGACGAAGAAGAAGAAATGAGGAATCAAACCCACAACTCCCGTTTTCTAGGGCAGGTGTGCTACCTCAAGACCACCAAGGGGTGAGTTGAGGTTGTGATAGGAAGTGCACTTTGCTGGCAAAACAAGGCCGACCTGTGAATGAGGAGAAGAAGAAAAAGAAGCAGCAGCAGCAGCAGCAGCAGAAGAAGAAGAAGAAGAAGAAGAAGAAGAACCAGAAGAACAGAAGAAGAAGAAAAGGTGTACAGTACTGCTATTATAGATAGGTAAGCCCATATGATTATCGTGGGTTTTACCCGTCGTCATTTTCCTGTGTTACAGTAGTTTTGTTATAGTACCGTACTGATTTGTACTAGCGTAGGGTGGCCAAAATGTTCAAACGCCCTCGCGCGCAAGACAGACCTACATTCCGTTTGTGTGAGTTTCCTGATAATTAGGTGATATAGTGGGCCTACAGAGAGGCATAAGTATTCTTTGTGGTACTGGTGTGTGTGTGGGTGGCACTGGTGTGTGTGTGTTGTGTGTGTGTGTGTGTGTGTTGTGTGTGTGTGTGTGTGTTGTGTGTTGTGTAGGTGTGGGTGTTTGGTACTGGTGTGTGTGTGTGTGTGTGTGTCGAATCGTGTGGGTTTGTGTGTGTGTGTAATGAAAAGTTATGGGTGGTTGGAATACAAGTTGGAACAGACACACGCACATACCACCGTACACGCGCACACACACACACACACACACAGGAGAGGGGGGGTACGAACAGAGAGACACAGGAATGTGCTTGAAGTAGGCAGGCACGGGCACCAGCCCACGCCTGTACATACACTAGTGCCTATGTGTCCATCAACTCTAAACAAGGATTATTGTTTGGGGCTAAAACCCTCATTTAAAACAGCACACAAAAAGCTTCGCTTAAAAGGCGTTATCAACAAGATAATGGGCTTGGAAGCCTGTAACTGAATGTTGTATCTTCTTCGTCGTCGAACGCTCAGACAGTAACTATTGTTGTCTGTTATATGAGTGAAAATGCGTCACGCACGCTTCCGTTAAGCGCCTGACAAGTCAGGCCCAGCACATCTGACTATGGCGAACAATGTATCTAAAAATCCTCTCAGTGAAATTGGAATATGGCTGCCTCCGTGGCAAGGTATTGTGTTGTTGTTGTCGGGCGTTCCCTAGCTTAAACACTCTGGGGGTCACACAGAATATCCTGCACTGTCTCCCTCGGGAATCACTAGGAGACCTCAAGTGCTTACTGGATGTAAAGCTTGCTTGTAGGGCAGTTTTTAAGGATCTGGCCATATAGGCAGCTATACTATGACTTCAGAGGATTTTATTTTCATCCTTTTAATTGGAGAGTACAAGTTAGTTGTTATGCTAGGAGTTTGTCATGGATGATGATAATTTTAATATAGCAGGTCAAAGCATAACAACCTTGTAATGTAGGCCTTGACAAGGACATTGATACAATCACAAGGATATTGACTGCCTCGGTTTTTTTTTTATATTTCTCTGATTTACTTGCCTGATTGTTATTGTTATGAGTGTAGTCAATACACGTACATGTGTGTGTGTGTGTGTGTGTGTGTGTGTGTGTGTGTGTGTGTGTGTGTGTGTGTGTGAAATAAGTCTCTGTCATCTTAGTCAATGGTCTTTAAAACATTGTATTCATACATTGGTGTGTATGTGTGTGGGTGGGTGTGTTCGCGCACGCACGCACGTGCGTGTGTAAATAATAAGTTGTTATGTCTTTCTAGTCAATGGATTTTATAACATTGTATTCCCAATTGTGTGTGTGTGTGTGAGTGACATTTTTATTTGAAGTTCTTTTTGGAATGTTTTAACCAATATGAAATGTAGCTTTTTTGTGTCTTTCGAGATGATGGATACGTATCAATGTACCTTTCAGTATTGCAATTGCCCTTCATGGGATGGTTAAAGTGTTTTTGACTTGACTTGAAGTCAGAGATCCTTCATGCACGGTGCATGCTGCACCAAGAGACTGCTTCCCCTGTGTGTATGATCAAAATCATTGTCAGAGAGGACAGACGCCATAGCCGAGTGGTTAAGACCGTTTGACTTCAATCCTGTGGGTCTATGAAGTTGCGAGTTCCAATCTCGGCGGCGTCTGGTGAATTAAGGCTGGGAACTTTTATGATCTCCTAGATTAACTTCAAGCGCAGACCTGCCAGTGCCTTAATTTCCTTCCTGTATGTACATATGCTGAAGATCGAATGTGCACGTTAAATATTCCTCAACTCATGTCAGCATTTAGTGGGTTGCGGAAAGACAAACACACCCAGCATACATCCCTGAGGTCAGAATGCAGCTACCTTCATGGTGGGCCAAATGGTCGCATACGCAAAATCTTACCATTGATGAACTTCACAGCTGTAGCCAAGGGGAAAAAATGTCATAGCATTTGAATCTTTCTATGTAATGTATACATTGACTACAACAGACTGCTTGTTGATGTGTGCATCAAAATAATTATTTACCTAGACCCTTTTGGGGTAATAACCATGGGTATATATCTCTTCTTTTTTTTTTCTTCTTTTTTTTTAAAAAGGTAAAGGTGTCTCATAACCTAAGCGGTCCTTGGGGAGCGAGATGTCAGAGACCTCAACTTCTCTAGGGGCCAGCATATTGAGGGCGGCGCCCATCTCCTCTCCCTCGCTGCTTTACCTTCCCTGACCCTAAAGAGGCAGGTAGCCATGTACAGCTGGGTGAACTGGGGGACTGTACTGAAGTGATATATCTCTTTTAGCAAGTCCCGATATAGCCAAATGCATGTCATACACTAACTGATTGATGCAACACAACAGAAAGTGTGCTTGTAGCAAAGTGGATTTTTTTGTTGGATTTGAGTTGGTTTTTAGTTTGTTAGTTGGGGGTGGGGTGGGGGGGTTGTGAAAGTAGACAGACTGAAGAGATTTAACTCCAAAGATAGGTTTAGCAGATTGAAGGAAAGTATACTGTCACACACACACATATACAACTAGCTTCTTCAAAGCCAAGTATTTATTAAGTATACACACTGTCACACACACACACATACATATGCACGCACACGCATGCACGCACGCGTACACACACACACACATGCCACACACACATACACACACACGCACACACACACAGTGACACACACACACACACAACTAGCTGCTTCAAAGCCAAGTATTTATTATCAATATTATGTACACATTGATACAATGCCAACAAAAGCATGCACATCTTGCCCATGCTGCCACTTCGCGTGTGTGCGTGTGTGTGTGTGTGTGTGGTGTGTGTGTGTGTGTGTGGTGTGTGTGTGTGTGTGTGTGTGTGTGTGTGTGTGGTGTGTGTGTGTGTGTGTGTGTAGTGTGTGTGTGTTGTGTGTGTGGTTGTGTGTGTGTGTGTGTGTGTGTGTGTGTGTGTGTGTGTTGTGTGTGTGTGTTGTGTTGTGTTGTGTTGTGTGTGTGTGTGTGTGTGTGTGTGTGATGTATGTATGTATGTGTGTTGTATGTTGTATGTATGTATGTATGTATGTATGTGTTGTGTGTGTGTGTGTGTGTATGTATGTATGTATGTTGTGTGTATGTATGTGTGTGTGTTGTGTGTGTATGTATGTATGTATGTGTGTGTATGTATGTGTGTGTGTATGTGTGTGTATATGTAAGTATTGTATGTATTTTAGGGGTGTGTGTGTGTGTGTTGTATGTATTGTGGAATGAGCATGTGTGTGTTCGGGTTGTTCCTAACACCACCTGAACAACGCACTTATATCCTTCTTAAGGGTAAACAGCCTAGCATGCAGCAATGTTGCCACTTTTATGTTTGAGGCCAGACTGATGCCACACCCGAGGACGACTGTCCGGATTTTTCCCTGGAAACAACGACCATGTTACCACTCCACTCCCCCAAAAGTCCTTCAGACGAGACTATAAACTGAGGTCCCGTGTGCAAGTCCATGCAGAATATCTTGCACACACTTTCCACCTTTTGGAACACTGTGCCATTTCACGCCAGTAGGAACGAATGACGACATTTTTACAACGCATGCACACAGGCGACCATGTTTAGACACCGTCCCCAAGATGGAATACGGCAACCTCGATGGCGGGTAAAACCGGCCGCATACGCAAAGTCTCACCTTTGGTCAACCTTGGACCGAAGAACAACAAGAACAACAACAAAAAAAGAATTCCTTTTCATCCCAACCATGCATGCAAACACTCTTCCATCTAATATGGCCTCAGTCTCCTTTACAGCATGTAGACAGGCGCAAAATCAAAGGACTCTTTCGGCAGATCCATCCAAATTTCCAGGTGCAGCCTCAATAAAAGTTAGCAGAAATGGCTAACGGCCCATCCATATCTCTGTCACCACCAGTCACGCTGACAAGGAATAACAATAAACAGGAAACCATCATTTTCTGTAAGCACGTTTCCATCACAGACAAGCGTTAGGTGTCTTCTCCCTGGCCTGGCGACATGTTTTTTTGGTTTTTTTAAATAATCGGGATTTATCAATGAAATAAATGACGGTATCTCGTTTGCTGCATGCAACAACTCTGCCTTTTTCCTAGACAGTGATGAGGGGGGAAAGAGGAAGGGGGAAGAGGAGGAGAGGGAAAGGGGGATTGTGTGTGTGCATGTTGGGGGGGGGGGGGTAGAGTGGAAGGATGAAAGGGGGGGCTTAGTGGTGCTTATTTTTCAATGCTAGTAGATGGGTTTTCTACCGCTTCTTAAGGAGAATCTTAAAAAGAAAAACAAAACCACTTTAAGTTTAAAACGTTCAAAGGCTCTGTAAAAAGTTTTTAAGAGTTCAAGGATTCTGAACAATTCCAAAGAGGTGTATGAGTCTTTCCCCTTTGCCGTCAATCCCAACAAAACATATTTTCTGTTACCTAAAACCAGCCTGACATGTCCCCTTCGTGTTGTCGATATCCACCAACACATACTATTGTCACAACTATGAGCTCCCTCCATGATCCCTCCCAGGCCCACATATCGGCCAAAGATGAATTCCTTGCTCATTACTTTCAGCCAGGCAATAACGTTGTTGTTGTTGTTGTTGCCGCTGTCGTCATCACTACCAGCCAAACATGTACTCTTTCACTTTGGTCACTATGCTGTTGTCCTTCTGTGGGGTCTGCTTGTTCTTCATCACCTGCACACAGACGGGTGTCCACTTCAGAACAACGACACAACCAGCCTAAAACAGTAGAGAATTATTCACTACAGAGAATTATCCACTACAGAGAATTATTCACTACAGAGAATTATTCACTACAGAGAATTATTAACTACAGAGAATTATTCACTACAGAGAATTATACACTAGAGAGAATTATTCACTACAGAGAATTATTCACTACAGAGAATTATTCACTAGAGACAATTATTAACTACAGAGAATTATTAACTGGAGAGAATTATTAACTGTCATGGTGTGAAGTTCATACTGCAATCTGAGGGGCAGGGCAGCCCAGCGGTTCAAACACTTCGCTTCCTGATCTGACGGCCCGGGATCAAGCCACCACAGAGGGGACGCCCCTTTCAGGGGACTTTACCCTGACACCAGTGCTGCTGACTCCACTCCCCCAAAAGCCCTTCAGGTGAGACTATAAACTGTGAGGCTTTGTGTGCAAATGCACACAGAACATCTTACACGCACGTTAAAACCCATTCCAACAATCTGAAGAGCTGGCCATTTGGTGCCAACAGGGACGCATGCACGCACCTGTCCTGTTTAGACATCATCCCTGAAGTCTGAATTCTGCTACCTCAATGCTGGGTACAAACTGTCGCTTAATTATATATGCAAAACCTCACCATTCATGAACCTTGGAGCTCTATCCAAGGAATAGAATCACCAAAAAAAAAAAAAAAAAAAAATTATCCAAACTGATCACTTTCTATTTCTCTTTTGGTTAGTTGTAAATACTCCAGCATCTCGACTCTGCTTCATGGCTCAACGCACCAAACCTCTTTCTTCAAACGTTTATCACCACTCTGATTCACCATGTATCATCTGCTGTTGGAGCAGTCAAATAAAAATCACTGGTCTTTTCTATTTTCCTTCTCAACATTTAAATCATTGCCATGTTCCATTCCAGCTTTAAAACTGCTTTTCGTTAGCAGTTATCTTTCATTCCTGTAACCTTGTTCCATTAAAAATTTCCCCATTTTGCCAAAAATGTAATTCAAGCCCAAGATGATAATCTGTGCATGTGTGGTCACAAACCTGCATAGATCTCTCATGCGGCCAGCACAGACTTTTAAAGCTATAGACAGGAGATGCCTCCACACAGTACACACAGAGGCATGCCTTTGAACAACAACAATGATACTGATGGTGCCTATCAGCCAGCATTCACATTTTTTAAAATGTGCAAGGATAAAAATGGACACTCCCTCCCTCCCTCCTTTCCATACCCCCCCCCCCCCCCCAAGTTCTCCACAGCAGCAAGAGCAGGTAAAAAAAAATGTGCATTCAGATTTCAGTCTTTCACTGATGACTGGACTTTTCTTACCTTCAACCCACTACACAAAGTGAAACTGTGAAACATACCAGACGTCACAAAAATCCTATAAATGATGGCAGACACAGACAGACATCACACACACGCACGTGCACACACTCACGCAGAACATCTTGCGCACACGTTAAATCCTGTTCCGCTTTTCGTAAGAGTAGGCCATTGTGTCCCGGTGGGAACAGATGACAAATTTACAAAACCGCATACACACGGGGACTGGATGTAAAAAAGCACATCAGTGCTTATTCCATTATCCTCGATATAAAAGAATTAAATAAATACATAAATATAAAAAAATAAATAAAACCCCCTACCTCGTATTCGCTGCGGGAAGCAGTGTAGGCGGCGGTCAGAGGACGTATAGGGGTGCCTGCACTGCGCACGGAGGCGTTGAGGTCTGCTGCCGGCATCTGCTGGGGGGTGATGGGGGTGGAGCACAAGTCCACGTTCTCCTTGTTGGCCATCACGTTCTGAAGCAGACAACCACCACCACCCTTCCCTCTGAAGTTGACCGTCCATAACACAAGCAGATATCAACACATTTACCGCACTAATAATAATAACAATAATAATAATAATGTACGGAATTTATATAGCGCTGAATCTTGTAAAGCAACAAATCAAAGTGCTCAGATGACTTTTTTCTTTTTTTTCTTTTTTTATCGAGGATAATGGAATAAGCACTCGTGTGCTTTTTTTTTTTTACATCCAGTCCCCGTGTGTATGCAGTTTTGTAAATTTTGTCATCTGTTCCCACCGGCACACAATGGCCTACTCTTTCGAAAAGCGGAACAGGATTTAACATGTGCGCAAGATGTTCTGCATGCGTTCGCACACAGGGCCTCAGTTTATAGTCTCATCCGAAGGACTTTTGAAATGACAGAGCAGAAAGCATCAAAATCAGCCCATTTTAAAAGAAACTATCTGATCTGTTTTCTTCTTCTTCTTCTTCGAACGCTATGACAATGACTATAGTTGTCTGTCATATGAGTGAAAACGTGTTGCGTTGCTGTTAAGCGCCTGACAAGTCAGGCCCAGCGCATCCGACTTCAGCGTGGGGAGGGAACTGTTATGTTACAAATCTTTCGGGAAAAACTGACACGAGAATGGACCAAGAAGGCAGAAAAATAGATAAGGAGGAGGTGTCAGGTAGAAAAAGGAACACGGTGAGAGGGATAGAAAAGAGGGAATTCCTAGCACAGAGTTTCCAGAAGGCGGGGATGCTGCTTATACTGGCAGGCCCCTGGCATCAACATGGGGGAGGATATTTATTTTTTATTTATTTTTAGCCTAGTGTTTTCAGTCATCTTTTACTTGACAGTAACTGAGGGGGCTTATCCAAGACTACACTGAGAAGTCCTCAGGACTCCCCCAAAAGTCCTTCAAAATCCGCCTTTCGTAGAGCAGCTAAGGCTGGTGGGATGGGTGACAGACATACCCAGCATGCATCCCGCCACCTTGCAGGAGAATGGAACTGGAACCAAAGTTTAGGACTAGAAGGGAAAAGTCTCCTTAGCTAGAGAATTCAACAATGACTAAAACACACACACACACACACACACACACACACACACACACACACACACACACACACAGAGCTGCAACCTACTCCAGGTTTGAGGCACTAACCGCTTAGCTCCCCTTCCCATTCCCAAGAGGGTCTGCCCCTAAGGGAACAGTGGCAATGGTGGGTGCAGGGGTTGCTTATGTTGGCC
>CM054158.1:5226827-5240890 GCA_028751875.1 Rapana venosa
GACACATCACCTACAACAACAGACACATCACCGACACATCACCTACAACAACAGACTCATCACCTACAACAACAGACACATCACCTACAACAAGACACATCACCTACAACAACAGACACATCACCTACAACAACAGACACATCACCTACAACAACAGACACACACACACACAACACCCACAACAGCAGACACATCACCTACAACAACAGACACACACACACACAACACCTACAACAACAGACACATCACCTACAACAACAGACACACACACACACAACACCCACAACAGCAGACACATCACCTACAACAACAGACACACACACACACAACACCCACAACAGCAGACACATCACCTACAACAACAGACACACACAACAGCCACAACAGCAGACAGACCAGCAACATGAACAGCAATAGAGCCAAGGGGAAGGTACCTGTAGTTGGAGGACCAGGGGAAGCAACTCTGGCAGCTGCTGACCCTGGTGTTCTGGACTGTCGACATACAGCAGACAAGCATTATACGTCTTCAGAGAAATGACACAGAGCAGACCAATCTTAAGCAACAGTCAAATGACAAATGCTGAGATGAATAACAAGCCCCCAGCAAATGTTAATTCACACTTCCCATTATGAACTCTTGTTTATTATCAATTAGGATCTAACACACTGCCCTCTCTTTATTGACATCATCTTGTCTTCAATCTGCTTGTCTTCAAACAAATCTTCCATTCATCATGAAGTATAATGCACCTTCAAATTTTTTTTATTTTCAAATTTTACATTTGACCAATAAATTTACAAGTTGATAAACGTCACGGCACTCAAATGAAAGAATTTAAAATATTCAAATCAAACCTGTACACATAATTCTACACTAACGCAAATAAGTGGACTGGATATGTATTACATGCAAAAACACAACAAAAAAAACACAACAAGAATAAGCTTACAGAAAGACAAGAAACGAGAGAAGAAAAAAAAACATAAACAGACCCCCAAAAAAAACCCAAAGGAGATTTCTCACCCAGAATTTGCACAGGACTCCTACTCGTACAGAGAGAAAACGCCAAGAATGGCCACAGACAGACAGACAGAGGAGAGAGGAAGGTGATCTGTAGCTGTGTCAGATATGTGTGTGTGTGTGTGTGTACCTGGGCAGGGGAGGAGAAGGCACTGACGTCGGAGGAGAGGAAGCCCCTGGTGGGAGGACCTGCGCTCCGCCCTTTGCCCGCTTCCTTGCCCCCGTCTCCTCTGGCCATGGACCTGCAATGAGGAATGAGCCAGGACTGAACATGGACCTTCTCATGAACACTCTCTCCCTCCCCCCTGTCCCGTCCATTCTCCCCTCCCCTCCCTCCTCCCTCCTCCGGATGGGGGTGCGTAGAACCAGGTCTTCTGTGTTGTTCGTCATTTTGCCGGAGGCTTTGGCCTCAGCTGACACATTCCAACTTCAGAGCAGCTCATTTCATTGTACAGGCTGCATGCTGAGTATGTTTCTGTAACCCACTGAACGCAGACAGGAATCACAGGATCTTTATATTTATATTGTGTATATTTGATCTTCTGCGTGTGTGTGTATATATATAAGAAGGGAATTAAGGCACTGGAAGGTCTGCACTTGATGCTGATCTGGGAGATCGTAAAAATCCCCATCCCTACTTTACCAGCCGCTGCTGAGATTGGAACCCACCACTTCATGGACCCAAGAAACTGATGTCGAACAGTCTTCACCACTCGGCTACAGCATCTACCTCTCTTCCTCCTTCTTCTTCTTCCTTTATTGTCATGTTTCTCCCAGGGGAGGTTTGACATTGATGAGCCTTCTCCATCTCTCTGTTTTGAGCTTCCTCCTTATTTATGCCCCTTTCTCTAAGATCATCTGCAATACAGGCAGCCCAGGTTTTTCTAGGTCTTCCCTTTGGTCTCTTTCCATCCACTATGAAGTTCATTGCTCTTTTTATGATGTGGTGGTCTGCTTTCCGTTGAACGTGCCCAAACCAGTACAGTCTATTGCTACTAGCTACAGACTTCAGATCATCAACTTTGCACATTCTCCATAGATCCTGTCTTCCCATTCGATCTTTGTCATGTCGTGTAGCTTCATTTTTCACAGCTCTTCAACAAACGTTCGACCTCTACCTCTCATGAAAACAAAATCAAACCAGGTTCTGGAACTCAAAACTTTGCCCGAGACACTGACAGGTCTCTTGTTGTCATGGATTCTTTCACATGTGCTAAATGTCTGTTGCCTGCAAGGCCTCAGTTAATTATCTTATAACTGACAACGAAACAAAAACAAAACTAAAACAAGCACCAAGGTCACAACAACTGAGATACTCAATAGGGAAAGACTCAGTCAAAGAGGGAATACAATCTGGATTTGGAATTCAAACTATAGATCTGTATAATTCTAACTTTCTATAGTATAATAAAGGTGCATTACTTCTCAACAAAGAAAATCACAAACTCAGAGTAACACATTTTTCAGTTTTGTTCCCCAATAGGAAACCTTAGGTTTGCTGTCTTACCTGGCAGAGCCATGAGGACTGTGACCTGACCTATGACCTGGACTGAGAGCGCTGGTGGACCATAGTCTGGGACTGGACTGAAAAACAACATATATTATGCAAATCATATTAAAAGAGCAAACATCAGTGATATGTTTTTTTCATAGAAATACACATCAAACCAGTGACATTGTCAGAAAATGGAATTTTAAAAAATAAAAAAAAATGTTACCTGACAATGCCAATTTAAACAAATCTGAAATTCTGAAGGAAAAAATGTGAGAGATTACCTCACACTGCCCATGTAAACAATAAAACATCCTGTCTTGTGGTACTTTCACTGTGCATGACCAATCATCTTCCCTACAGTACAGTTAATAACTTAGCATAATCACATTCTGATGAACAGAATAAAAACACAATTTAATTGTGAAAACAACAAGCAATGTGAAACAAATCAAATATTAAAATATGCACACACACACAAACACATATACAGACACACACACTCGCGCGCGCACACGTGGCACACAAAATCAATACTCTCCACACCCCCAACACCCCCCAATCCCCAACTACAAATGATGAACAACAAGGACTTCTAAGAACTTCAAGCATTACTATTGTCTTAGAAGTTGTACACAACAAACTGCTTTGTGACAGACAATAACAGAATAATTCATCCTGCTCCCCAAACAACAAATACTGAAATAGTGCAAAACAAAAATAAGAAAACTAAAACCACGCAGTAACACAATTAACCAAACAAAAATTCCAAGCAACACTGCCTGGGAAGAATTTGAACTTTTAAAAAAGAAATTAAAACTTATCCCAGCCTTTTTTCCAAACATGGATAAAAGCTTGTCTCCAACCTGTGACAGAATTTGATTTTTTTTTAAAAGAAATTAAAACTTATCCCAGCCTTTTTTCAAAACATGGATAAAAGCTTGTCTCCAACCTGTGACAGAATTTGATTTTTTTTTTTAAAGAAATTAAAACTTATCCCAGCCTTTTTTCAAAACATGGATAAAAGCTTGTCTCCAACCTGTGACAGAATTTGATTTTTTTTTTAAAAGAAATTAAAACTTATCCCAGCCTTTTTTCCAAATATGGATAAAACTAAAAGCTTGTCTCCAACCTGTGACAGAATTTGATTTTTTTTTAAAGAAATTAAACCTTATCCCAGCCTTTTTTCAAAACATGGATAAAAGCTTGTCTCCAACTCCTAAGACTTGCTTGTCACTTACCATGCCATGTGAAACACTGTCCCCCAGCAGATACCCTGGCAGGAACTGGGACTGGCTGCCATGAGTGTGCGCCAAACCATGGCTTGTCTGGCTCATGCCTGGCGGTGAAGCCGTCATCATCGGCTCTGAAACAGTGGCTTCAAACATCCAGTTTTCTTCCTCAGTTCACAGAGCTTTAGTTTAACTTGTGTACCAGCATGCTGTAAAAGCTGGGTTTTTTATTTCTTTTATGGATCTCAAATTATCATTCCAAAAGTTTACAACAATATTTAGTAAAGGGGTTATAATTTAAGTAGCAGAAGGGGGAAGAAAGGGGAAGTGGGCTTGGCTTTGATTTAAGAGACATGAGATTAAATTCAGACTTTAGCCTGTTTAGGAGTTTAGCTTCTCTATGGCCAGCACTAGAGGTTGTTCACTTGTCAATTTCTTGTTTGTTCTTGTATACTGAACTGTATTAGTGTATACTGTATTGCATCTGATCATATTTTAGTGTGCAGTAATGAGTTCTGCTGTAATGAACTGTGCTGTCTTGTCTCAAACTAGTCACAGTTGCACAAGTTTGCCTTTGTCATGACACTTATCTAGTTATCAATATCAGCATAAAATTCATACATGCCAGTAGAGTAAAACTATAACACCACTTTTTCTCTTTCTTCATATACATTCATGTATGTGTGTGTGTGTGCGTGTACTCTGTGTGTGTGCGTGTGTGTGTGTGTGTGGTGTGTGTGTGTGTTGTGTGTGTGTGTGTGTGTGTGTGTGTGTGTGTTGTTTGTGTGTGTGCGTGTGCATGTACTCTGTGCGCGCGCGCGTGTGTGTGTGTGTGTGTGCATGCATCATGTCAGTCTGTGTGTCACTGTGTCATACTCATATCAATAGTGGCAATACTTAAAAAGTTTTATTATCTCAATGAACAGAGAAGTGGGTTACAAAATATTTATACTTTAAGCCATATGGCCTTGACATATAACATATGAGCAAAAAAAATACATATTTTAAAAATCTTACACATGTACATGTGTGTGTGTCAAGTCAAGTCAAGTCAAATTTAAGTCAAGTCAAATTTTTATTTCCAGATGGTACATTGCATAAGCATTGCATTTGATTTTTTTCATTAAGCCACCTACGTGTGTGTGTGTGTGTGTGTGTTGGTGTGGTGTGGTGTGGTGTGGTGTGGTGTGGTGTGGTGTGGTGTGGTGTGGTGGTGTGGTGTGGTGTGGTGTGTGTGGTGTGGTGGTGTGGTGTGGTGTGGTGTGGTGTGGTGTGGTGTGGTGTATGGTGTTTGTGTGTTTGCTGTGTGTATGTGCATGCATTCGTGAGTGTGTATACATGTGCATGCTGCGTGTGCATGCATGCATGTGCACGTGTGTCACTGTCAGTGTGAGTGTGTGTATTTGCATGTGTTCAGTGTGCATGTTTTTGTTGGGTTTTTCCCCACTTTGTTTGCTTAGTTAAATACTTAAGTTAAAGTTAAACTGTAGGGTTTTGCTATGGGACTTTGCCTGGGAAAAAAAGTCCGATTTTTTTCTTGTTTCCTGTTTTTCTCAAGATGTAGGCCTATCAAACATAATTTCTGGAAAGTCATAACCACTGATTGTCCATCATTTTCTTTAAATCTTATAACTTTGCATGATAAAAACATCCAATCAGACGAATTACCCGTCTCGATTGTGTAATTCCCTTCATGGGATGATTAAAGTGTTTTTGACTTGACTTGACTTGACTTCTATCGACGTACCGTAGTATCGAACGTTGTTACGTTATCTTTTCATGACAATGGAATGAAAACCATTTAACAGTTCAAATTCTAATCAGTCATCCTGTTAATTGCAATTATGATTAACAAGTGAAACATAATGACAAGACAGATCAGAGTCTGTTAAAACTACCTAGGCCTAAAGCTGATCTGAACTGGTTTTTGTCAAAAATGCCGGTGGCAGAAACTGAAAAAGGAAGTTCGCTGTCACGTGCGATCGTGCGGGAAATTCATCAGCAATTATTTAGTGTTGTTATAGTAATAACCAAACTGTTACTACATTTACGAGAATTTTTAAGAATAAAAGATTACCGTGAACATCGGGTGATCCAGAAAACATGATGATCTTGCACACAGATGCTCGAAAACGTTTTGCTTTCGGGAGACTGATACAATCAGATTCAAAACGTAACCGGAAGCTAGGCCTATCGATGCCAAATAAGAATTGTACCAAAAGAGAATAAGCTGGCAACCATTCGGCTGCACACCGGTATTAATTTGGGGGTCACGTAGTATCTTGTATAGAGTGAGAGTGGAAAAAAATGTTGGTGATTTTCAAATATTTTTTTAAAGCATGAAAAAATGGACTGTGCACTTGTATTTTGGATTGAGGACATAGAGCAATACCAGGTAGTCACGAGAAAGTTGGAAATAAGTATCAAATGAGGTTTGCCTGTATTCCTACAGCGCTGACCCGAGCATGCATATTGCAGTAAGGAAGCTAGCAGACAACAAAGGACTGAGGGGGTACAGTGTTTGCTGAAAAATTTAAAAATTTAAAACCTACCAAATTTGTTCAAAATCACATGAGTTTTGAGTCAGAGGCTAGTCTTTCACAAAAAGTGGTTTTTATTTCTGCGGATGCCTTAGTAGGTGCGGTATGAGTTACATAGAAAAACAGAAGGAAAAGAGAATTTTTTTAATACGGGTGTGCAGCCTTAGGTGTTTGTGTTGTAAAGTAGGCCTAAAGTGAACACAGAAGCATAGGAGATAGGCTAAGAACTCCTTCAGAAGTCTAATATATTTTCCAGTCATGTTTGGACCAAGTCCGCCCATTTGATGGCCTGATACATTTAGGCCTAGGGACATAAAGCAACAAACCCATTAATGACACTACCACCCCCCCACCCCCACCCCCTCCGCGCGCACACACGCCTCCTGCACACACATGCAGGGAACAAATATTGACTTTTTAATTTTTACTAACCCTAGATCTATAAATGATTTATATACTGTCAAAAACAACAAACAAAAAATGCCTTCAGGTTGTTTTGGCTCCTTTGGTTGTGTGAACAATGGTTTTGTGGTTGTTGTTTGTGTGTGGTTTTGTTTTGGGTTGGGATTTGTTTTGTTTTGTTTAGAAATTGGGGGGGGGGAGGAGGGGGGGTGTCCTGTCAGTTCACCTGCATGGCCACATGCCCATCAAACTGATGTTCAAGCATTTTCAGGTATGTGTAGGAAATTCTTCCATATTAAAAAAAACAACATCTATAAAGAAGAGCTCATTCTCAGAGAGAGAGATGATGATGATGAGAGAGAGAGATTGATGATGATGGTTTAAGAAATAAATATTAAGGGGGGGAGAGTTGCTGTTCCTTCCATATCTATTCCATCAGTTTTTGTATATTGTTTGAATTATTGATTGATTGATTGATTGATTGATTGATTGATTGATTGATTGATTAATTGATTGATTGATTGATTGATTGATTGATTGATTGATTGATTGATTGATTGATTGATTGATTGATTGCATCAGGCCATAACTCATGGTGCACTGGATGGGGAAAGTACTTAAAATTTAAAAAGGGAAAAAGAATTAATTATAATAGAATTGATCCCCATGAGTTATTTTTTTCCTTCTTTCGACAGGTAGATTTTATTCAGTAATCTGAGTCCCTTCTGTAGAATAATGGTACGCATTATTGACCAGTCAGATGATTAGGCATTGTTGTCTTCAGGGTACTTTCTATGACAAGGGGGGCTACTGAAGAACTGCACTGGGAGATGGTTAGCATCATCTTCTCCATGTCTCTAAGTCTATTTTAATGAGTTACATAAACAACAGCAAACACAACATGGTGTCAGACGAGGGATCAAACTAGAGACAATGGAAGCTGATAGCTGAATGTATGGGCAGAAAAAAACTAAGTTTAAAAAGAAAAAAAAGAAAAAACAAAAACTGGTAGTAAACTGGAAAGCTTTTAGACATTATGGCCGTATCTTCAATAGCCAGATGAAGCAGCTCACTGCTGGAGTACCAGCTCCAGTCAAACTAGAGTGTGGAAGCAGTTTGCCAAATAATTGACGAAAATTCAAAAGACAGTGGGACAATTATTCCATAGCTAGTAGACTGAATAAAGAAGATGCAGAATTTCAGACTGCTGTTTTCTTAGCCACCATTGGAGAAGAAGCAATGGACATTTATGATGGATTTCATTTTGACAGTGATGCTGATTGCAAGAATTTGCAGAAAATTATAGAGAAATTTCAGGAATTATGTGTTGGAGAAACACATGAAGTATTTGAAGCATACAAGTTTTACTAAAGACGACAAGAAGCCTCAGAATCAGTTGAAGCATACATCATAGCTCTTCATCAGTTAGCCAAACACTGTAATTTTGGGCAACAAGAAGACAGAATGATTCGAGACCAAGGTGTCATGGGAGTGAGAGAAGATGCGCCCAGAGAAAAAATGCTGGAAGATAAAAAGTTAGACTTGGCCAAATGTTTCACATGCAACAAGTTACAATAATAGTTTTTTACAAATTCAAATGTATACACACACAATGAGGTTGTACACTCTGGCAGGGTGATGGGGGTTTTGGCTGTTGAGAGCAAGGACAGAAATGAAATGAAACAAGAAGGGAGAATCTTAGGTTAGAAATGAATATGTCTTGAGGCTGGATTTTAAAGTATGTAAGTAGGCTTTTAGTGAGGGAGGTCATTCCAGATTGATGGACCAGAAATAAATAGTGACGCCCAACAGTGGATTGGTTGAATCTGGATATTCATAAGCAGAAGCTTTCAGTAGTAGAGCGGAGGGAACGAGGAGTGAACAGGTGAAGACATTCACAGAGGTAGGTAGGTGCTGTTTGTGGAGACATTTGTAATGGAGGGTATTGATCTTATAGTTTACTCTCTGTGGCACAGGCAGCCAGTGGAGCGATTGCAAGAGAGAAGTAATGCGTTCAGATTTTTTTCTTTCTGAGGACTAGTCAAGCGGCAGAATTTTGTATATGTTGAAGGGAGTGGATAGAGGATGCTGGCAGACCAGCCAGAAGAAAGTTGCAATGGTCCAGATGTGAGAGAATGAGAGACTTGACTAGTTTGGATGTTGCATCAGTGGACAGGTACTTTCGAACTGCACTAATACGCTGTAATTGATAGTAGCATGACTGGCAGCTCTGGGTGATCAATTTTTGCATGGAGAGTGTGTTGTCAATAATGACCCCTAGATATTTTACAGCAGTGGATAGAGGGAATATCATAGTAGTACAGTTGTAGAAAGAGAGGGTGATAATGATGATTTGACAAATAAATATTTGGGGGGAGATAGTTGCTGTTCATTCCATAATCAATCCATTGGTATAGTGTTTGTTGATTCATTGCGTAGTGAATTGGGGGGGGGGGGGGGGGGGTGGGAGGGAGCGCAACCAAAGAAAAGTCTAGAGTTCCAAAACTCTCTCTCCTCTCTCTCTCTCTCTCTCTCTCTCTCTCTCTCTCTCTCTCTCTCTCTCTCTCGCTCTCTCTCTAGCGTCTCTCTCTCTTCTGTCTGTTCTTTCTTTCCAGGCTCTGCTCTGTCCCCCCTCTACTCTTCTCTCTTCATCATCTCTCTCTCTCTCTGTCTCTCTCTGTGTTATATATATATATATATATTATTATAATTATATATATATATATTTAATCCCTAAGGGCGGGGGACTGGATGTAAAAAAGCACATCGGTGCTTATTCATTATCCTCGAAATAAAAAAATTTGTCATTGTCATTGTTTATTTATCTTGTTAGAGCTATACACCCATAACAAGAATATAGTTATCCCAATTAGCAATGACACTGATTATTCCACTTTCGTTTTTTCAGTTGTTGTTGTTTTATTTTTCAGTTTGTTGAAAAGCGACATTAGGCCATATTAGATGAATGGGCTGAAGAAGAACTGGATGAAAGTAACAACAAAGAGGCAGAAGTACAACACCAGCCTGCTGAAAGACTCAAAGATAAATGAAGAATTCAAGCTGTCCCTCACCAACAAGTACCAAGTACTACAAGAACTGCTTGAAGAAGAGACTGACATCGAGAGCCAGTGGAAGAAAGTGAAAGAGACACTAACGTCAACTTGTCAGGAAGTAGTGGGCCCCAAGAGACACCAACAGAAGGAATGGATATCGGCAGTTCACAATGGGCAAGATTGAAAGAAAAAGCAGAAGAAAGCACAGTAAATAACAGCCGGACAAGAGCAGCAAAGGCCAAGGCACAGCAGACTTCACAGAAGCCAACAGAGAAGTCAAGAGGAGCGCAAGAACAGACAAGCGCAAGTACATCGACAGCCTGGCAGAGGAAGCGAGGAAGCAGCAGCCGTAACAACATGAAGCTGCTTGTATGATACCACTAAGAAACTCTCAGGGAAGTACAGCAGGCCTGAGCGACCAGTCAAAGACAAGAAAGAAAACCCATCCTGGGAACAGAGGGGCAACTGAACAGATGGGCAGAGCACTTTGAGGAACTCCTGAACAGACACGTCCTCCTCAAACCCCCCGGACATCGACCCTGCTATAGAGACTGACATCAACTGTGAGCAACCAACCAGGGAGGAGATCAGGAAAGCCATCAAAATGCTGAGAAATGGCAAGGCAGCAGGACCGGACAACATCTCAGCAGAACCACTCAAGGCAGACCTGGAGACCACGGTAGAGATGCTGTACCCTCTCTTTGGGAAGATTTGGGAAGAGAGGAAGTACCATCAGACTGGAAGGAGGGCTACCTCATCAAGCTACCCAAGAAAGGAGACCTCAGTAACTGTGCCAACTATAGAGGGATAATGCTTCTGTCGGTGCCAGGAAAAGTCTTTAACAGGATCCTCCTCGAGAGAATGAAAAATGCAGTCGACCCTCTCCTCCGAAACCAGCAGGCCGGCTTCCGCCAGAACAGATCATGCGTAGATCAGATTGCCACCTTGCGCATCATCGTTGAGCAATCTTTAGAGTGGAACTCATCTTTATACATCAACTTTGTTGATTATGAGAAAGCCTTTGACAGTGTGGACCGCAAAACCCTCTGGAAATTGCTTCGCCACCATGGAGTGCCAACCAAACTGGTCAACTTGATCGAAGAACTCCTATGAAAGAATGACCTCCCGGGTGGTCCATGGAGGACAACTCACAACAGCTTTGAGGTGAAGACGGAGTCAGACAAGGCTGTCTCCTGTCACCTTTCCTCTTCCTCCTGGCGATCGATTGGACCATGAAGACTTCAACGGCATACAGAAGAAAATGGAATTCAGTGGGACACTGTGGGACCAGCTGGATGATCTCGACTTTGCAGACGACCTGGCCCTGCTTTTCCACAGCCGCCAACAGATGCAGGACAAGACTACAGAACTAGCAGCCACCTCATTACAAGTTGGTCTCAAGATCCATGAAGGCAAAACCAAGATTCTCAAGATCAACGCAGTGGAGTGAGGACCCAGTCTCACTAAATGGGAAGGAGCTGGAAGAAGTGGAGACATTCACGTACTGGTTACATCATTAACATGCAGGGCGGCACAGACGCAGACGTCAGAGCAAGAATTGGCAAGGCGACGGCAGCGTACTTGCAGCTGAAGAACATCTGGAGCTCCAAGGTGGTGTCGACCCGCACAAAGATCAGGCTGTTCAACTCCAACGTCAAGTCAGTCCTACTATATGGAGCGGAGACATGGAGGACAACAAAGACCACCATCAAGAAAGTGCAGACCTTCATCAACAGCTGCCTGAGACGAATCCTCCAGATCCACTGGCCCGACACCATCAGCAACGCAGACCTGTGGCAACGTACCAACCAGCTGCCAGCCGAAAATGAAATCCGGCGCAGGAGATGGGGATGGATTGGGCACACCCTGAGAAAGCCAGCCAGCAACATCACAAGGCAGGCACTATCATGGAACCCCCAGGGAAAACGAAAAAGAGGAAGGCCAAGAAACACCTGGCGACGCGACCTTGAGGCAGAAACCAGAAAGATGGGATATACCTGGAGACAGCTGGAGAGAATAGCCCAGGACAGAGGACTCTGGCGGACTGTTGTCGGCGGCCTATGCTCCAGGGGGAGTGATGGGCCTAAGTAAGTAAGTAATGAATAAGCACTCATGTGCATTTTTACATCCAGTCCCCGCCCGTAGGGATACATCTTAATAATAACCCAACACTTATACTCTCACACAGTAGAAACAAAGGGAAATAACCATTTTCAACCCCCCCCCCCCCCCAAAAAAAAAACAACAACACCCCAACAAACAAACAATAAAGAAAACCTAAAAACACCCCCACCCCACCAACCAAAACAAACAAACAAACAAAACGAAAGAAAAACCAAACCAACAAAAAGAAGGGGAAAAAAAACAACAACAACAAAACCAAGAAAAATAACAACAACCAAACTTAATAAGTCATAAAAATAAGCATCTACACATTGTCAAATGGTACATATACTTGTTACGTATAACAACAAGATATTGAAATAGGGCACTCATGAAAACTTAAGTACATCCGACAAGCCCAATAAAGCATTGAAAATATAAAGTATGAATCCTTCATCAGGATACACTATAACTATAAGCAAAACGATAAAAGGTGAGAGACAGAGAGAGTGTGTGTGTGTATTTCAGAGATAATATCCAATATATATCATTCCCAAAACAGTACAGGATAACCATCAACACTCATTTTTGATTATACTCATTCAAATTATATGTCATGATAATTAAATAAACTTAATACCCATACACTCACACAATAAAAACAAGAAACAAAACAAAAGAAGAAATCCAAACCTATACAGTCATTGAGAGAGAGAATGGGTGTGTGTGTGTGTGTTCAGGGATAATACTAAATATATAATACTCACATAGCACAGGATGAACATCAACACTTTTTGATTATACTCATACAAATTGAATGTCATGATGATAAAGTAAGCGCAATACCCATACACTCACAAAATAAAGAGTGGGGAAACCCAATAAAGTCATAAAAAGAACATCTACACATTGTAAGTAAGAGAGACAAATTCTTTTATTACCAGGACAATGAATAAGTACTCATGTGCTTTTTTACATCCAGTCCCCGCCGGTAGGGACACATCTTAATAATGAACCCAATACTCATACTCTCAAACAGTAGAAACAAAGGGAAAAAACTTTTTTTAAACAAAAAACAAAAGAAAACCCCACCCCACCCCCCACCCCAAAAAAAATAAATAAATAAAATAAAATAATTTTAAAAACCCAAACAAACAAACCAACAAAAAACAAGAAAAATCAACAACAAACAAACAAAGGAGAGAGAAAAAAAACACCGCCCCCCCCCCCCCTTCCTCCCCCTCCCAACACACACACACACACACTTAAAAAAAAAAAAATTAATCAACAACAAACAAACAACAACAACAAAAAAACCCCCCAAACAACAACTACAGCAATAACAACAAAGAGATAAATAGAGAAAAGAAAAGAAAAAAAAGCCAAACTTATAGATCATAAAATTGAACACCTTCATATTGTAGAATAGTACACATAGTTGTTACACGTAATAATAAGATATTGAAATAGGAGAGAGAGAGAGAGAGAGAGAGAGATTTCAGAGAGACTCTGAAATGATTTAATGTACATTGGCCTTGGACCACAATACATTTGTTGGGCTTGGGATAGAACAATGGGTTCATTCATAACATTTGCAAAGCAAATGCACAAACAAATAATGATTTATGACTGATTAGAGAAGAAAAACACCAACATATACATAGCCAAATAATGCAAAAAGATTATGTCAGTAACAATTCATGACTGAATAAAAAAGAAAAACACCATTTATTCTATTTCTTGATTATAAACCTTAAATCAATCATAACCCAATCATAGAAAGAAGATGCTGTCTAAGAAAATTTAATCAATCATAACCCAATCATAGAAAGAAGATGCTGTCTAAGAAAAGAGAGAGAGAGAGAGAGAGGGGAGAGAGAGAGAGAGAGAGAGAGAGAGAGTATCATTTGGTGAATGATCGTTCCGGAAAGGGAAATAAGAACATCCTTGACAAATCGCAACATTAACTTAGTGTTATCTCCCTTTTACACAATCCTTATTACATACTGTTATAATTAGTATGTTGACAAAACTCTCTGTCAGCCGGAATAGCTCAGTTGGGAGAGCGTTAGACTGAAGATCTAAAGGTCCCTGGTTCAATCCCGGGTTCCGGCACGGAACAATCCGGCGGTTGACATTTTTTTTTCTTTTACGTTTTTTCCATTTTTTTTCGCGAAGGGCATCATTTATCATTAATTCTGTTGTTGTTTTTTGGGTGGG
>CM054158.1:5241390-5259853 GCA_028751875.1 Rapana venosa
TAATTAACGAGGCCTTGCAAGCAGAAAAACTTTTAGGCATGTGAAAAAATCCATGCAACAAGGACCTGTCGTGCTCGGGCAAAGTTTTGAGTTCCAGAGCCTGGTTTGATTTTGTTTTCATGAGAGGTAGAGTCCGAACGTTTGTTGAAGAGCTGTGTGAAAAATGAAGCTACACAACAGACAAAGATCGAATGGGAAGACAGGATCTATGGAGAATGTGCAAAGTTGATGATCTGAAGTCTGTAGCTAGTAGCATAGACTGTACTGGTTTGGGCATGTTCAACGAAAGCAGACCACACATCATAAAAAGAGCAATGAACTTCGTAGTGGATGGAAAGAGACCAAAGGGAAGACCTAGAAAAACCTGGGCTGCCTGTATTGCAGATGATCTTAGAGAAAGGGGCATAAATAAGGAGGAAGCTCAAAACAGAGAGATGGAGAAGGCTCATCAATGTCAAACCTCCCCTGGGAGAAACATGACAATAAAGGAAGAAGAAGAAGAAGAAGGAAGAGAGGTAGATGCTACAGCTGAGTGGTGAAGACTGTTCGACTTCAGTTTCTTGGGTCCATGAAGTGGTGGGTTCCAATCTCAGCAGCGGCTGGTAAATTAGGGATGGGGATTTTTACGATCTCCCAGATCAGCATCAAGTGCAGACCTTCCAGTGCCTTAATTCCCTTCTTATATATATACACACACACGCAGAAGATCAAATATACACAATAGAAAGATCCTGTGATTCCTGTCTGCGTTCAGTGGGTTACAGAAACATACTCAGCATGCAGCCTGTACAATGAAATGAGCTGCTCTGAAGTTGGAATGTGTCAGCTGAGGCCAAAGCCTCCTGCAAAATGACGAACAACACAGAAGACCTGGTTCTACGCACCCCCATCCGGAGGAGGGAGGGTGGGGTGGGGAGAGAGAGAGGGAGGAGGGGGGGAAGGATGGACGGGACAGGGGGGGAGAGAGTGTTCATGAGAAGGTCCATGTTCAGTCCTGGCTCGTTGCAGGTCCATGGCCAGAGGAGACGGGGGCAAGGAAGCAGGCAAAGGGCGGAGCGCAGGTCCTCCCACCAGGGGCTTCCTCTCCTCCGACGTCAGTGCCTTCTCCTCCCCTGCCCAGGTACACACACACACACACATATCTGACACAGCTCCAGATCACCTTCCTCTCTCCTCTGTCTGTCTGTCTGTCTGTGGCCATTCTTGGCGTTTTCTCTCTGTACGAGTAGGAGTCCTGTGCAAATTCTGGGTGAGAAATCTCCTTTGGTTTTTTTGGGGGTCTGTTTATGGTTTTTTTTTTCTTCTCTCGTTTCTTGTCTTTCTGTAAGCTTCTTCTTGTTGTGGGTTTTTTTGGGGTGTTTTTTGCATTAATACTTCCATCCATTATTCGTTAGTGTAGAATTTTAAATTCTAAAAATTTTTGATTTGAATTTTTTAAATCTTTCATTTTGGGCCGCGATTTTTGTCAACTTGAAAATTTTTATTGGTCAAAGTAAAATTTTAAAAATAAAAAAAAAATTTTGAAGCACATTTATTCATAATGAAGGAAAATTTTTTGGGGAGACAAGCAGTTTTAATACAAGATGAGTCAATAAAGAGAGGCAGTGTGTTAATTAATTATAATAAACAAAGTCCATCAGGGAATGTGAACTAACATTTGTGGGGCTTGTTATTAAATTCACTTTGTCATTTCCTAAAGATATAAGATTGGTCTGCTCTGTTCTTTTTCTCGAAAAACGTATATTGCATTCTGCTGTATGTCCAATCCAAACACCGGGTCAGTGCTGCCAGAGTTTTTTTCCCCCCCCCGGGGGTCCTCCAACTAAGGTACCTTCCCCTTGGCTCTCTGCTTTTCATTTTGCGATCTGTCTTTTTGTTGTGGGGTTTTGTGTTTTGTTGTTGTTGTAGGTGAGTGCGGTTTGTTGTGGTTGGTCCGGTTCTGTTGTTGAGGTGATTGTTGCTCCCTCAGTGGCTTTTTTCAGGGGTGTCTGCCTTTTTTTTCCCGTTTTTTTTTTGTGCTTCACCTGTCTGATTTTTGTTTTTTTCCCCTTTTTTTTTCCCCTTTTTTTTGTTTTTTTTTTTTTTTATTTTTTTTAAAATCTAGTTAAAAAAAAAATTTTTTTTTTTAGTTTTTTTCTTAAAATTTTTTAAAAAAAAAAAACTTCTGCCTTTTTTCCAGTTCGTTTTCCCCTGGCATTTTTGGGTTTTAAAAATTTTATTTGTGGCTGTTTTTTAAAAAGTTTGTTTTCCCCTAGGAGGGTTTGGGGTGGGGTTTTGTTGCGGGTTTTGTATGTGGGGGTTGGGGGGGGGGGGGGGGGAGGGGGTGTTTTTTTTTAACTGTCTTCTTTAGGGTGTGTTCTTTCCCCACCCTTTTGTTAAGGGTTCTGTTTTCCTTATACTTAATTAATGATATTTTGTTCCTTTTAAAAATAAATACCACTTGTTTCCTTTTGTGGTTCTTCATTAAAAGAAGACAGAGTGTGTATAATCTACTTCCCGCGTCGTTCAAAATGTGATTAAGGTGACTTGTTGTTTTGTGGTTTGGGGGTGTGGTGTGGTGTGGTGGTGTGTGTGTGTGGGTGTGGTTTGTGTGTGGTGGGGTGTGGTGGGGTGTGGGGGGGTGTGTGTGGTTGTGTGTTTTTGGGGGTGTAAAGAGAGGAGTGAAGAGAGAGAAGGAGAGAAAAGAAGGGGGAGAGAGAGAGAGTGTTTTTGTTGTTTTTTTGGGCTTCGATTTTACGTCGTTAAATCTCAGTGATATTAGACGAGAAAAAAAAAAAAAAATATTATAAAAGGGGGTGTATAAAATTGAGTGGTGGGGGGGCCCCCTACTAAAAAATGGGGGGAGGGGAAAAAAAAAAGAAACAATCATAAAAAAGAAACCGCACAAAGAAAAGATACAATTTAAAAAAAAAAAAAAAATAAAAAATAAATAAATTTAAAAAAACCAACCAAACAAACAAAATAAAAAGTGATTTAACGTTAATAAAAACATAACAAAGCCCTATAGGAAAACCCAGGCCCTTTTTAAATTTTAAAATCCAAAATTAAAATTTTTTGAATAGTTTCAAAGGAGTTTTCAAAAATTTTGGGGGGGAAAAAAAGCTTTTATTTTTACATTAAATATTAATGAAATTAAAAATATTCTCACCACACATACTTTACTGTGTCTACGAATTTGGTTACGAATCTTTAAATTTTTTATTCTATAAAACAAACTATTTACTTTTGCTGTTGGATATTTGGAAACCTTAGAATGGTACACACTTGTTTTTATCGCTTTGTGACAGATTTTTTTTAGAAATCTCTCTTTTAGGGATACTTTCGTGACCTTTTTCCATGATGTTTTTTCTAAAATGGGGAGCCCCCTTGTAATTTAAAAAGGACGTGCAAATTTGGATTTCCCCTTCAGCCCTTTTCACCTCTTTTAGCAGCCACACCCCCTATTTGGGAAAAAATCCACTGTGTGAAGGGGGGAAAAAACCCAACAAAAGTGACATTTGTGCCCTTTAAGTTTAAAAAAGTAGCATGATTAATCTCTAATGAAAGTTTGAAGTTTTCTTTTACCCAAGATTTTAAAGCTACAATACCGACTTAGAATTTAACACAAATAAGGATTTAAATATACACAAAGGCAAACAAGAAAAAATTTAGGCCTTAAGATGCTACAATTTCCCCCGTAAAAAATCGAATGAAAGTTTACCAACAGGAAGATTTTTTTAATTTTTAAAAATGGTAAAAAAAAGCTGAACCTGTTTCTTGATTACCAGACGGTCCTCTGTTAATTTTTTAAAGAGAAAATACTTTTGATGGATGTGGGATCGAACACAGAACCATTGTTCAGATTTTCATTCTTTTTTTTAAATTGTTACCTCATATCGAAGGGCTCGGTTTATCCCCACGAGGGAAGGTAATATTGCCTCTCGTTTGTCCCCTTTTTTGAAAAGACATTAAAAAATTTCCCTAGATCAGACACATATGTGTTAATGGCATTTAAAGGGGGTATCTTTTGCTCTTTTAGGGAAAATTAGTTCAGATTTTTTTCCTACTTCATCAGAAATAAAATTTCAGTCGTTCTGTTTCCCCAAAAACATTTTAGCACATGCCGTTGACGGTAATCCCAAAAGGGAAAGTACCAACTTCATTTTCTTTCCCGAGCTGAGTGATACAACTCCAAGTGCAAGCCTGTAAGCTTTGAGTCTAACTTGTAGCTTTTTAAGTAAAGATTTTTTAGCCTGAAAAGATTTTTTTCCGTATGATATTTTTGAACGAACAAGAGATGGAGCTAAACATTTTAGATTGAATGTCTTGTCCCCCGAAAATGTTTTTTCTAAAAATCTTCATAAGTTTTCACTTTCTTGCCTTTGTTAAATAAGTCTCAAAATGTGTATTCCAAGTTTGGGTTTTAAATTAGAATAAAACCTAGAACTTTATTTTTTTTTGATTTTAATTATTTTAGACCCTCTTAAATCTTGGTAGCTCCTCCGGGTTACGCCATTTTTAAAAAGCACAACTGATTTTTTTGTGGACAAAGTAAAACCATTTTCAAGCTATATTTATCGATTTATCAAGCTGGCTTTGATTTACCTTTTTATGTAATTTAAAACCCCCTTTTTTGGGGTATACGTTTCATATTTCGTTTACCCATGCATTACACCGCATATTGGACTAAGAGATATCCCTTTATAAATTCATTGGGGGATTTTGAAGCAAGATATTAAATAGAATAGGACTTTTACAGAACTTGCGGAGTCCCCCTATGAAGCGTCTAACCTTGTAAGATTTGCTACTCTTAATTTAAATTTTTTTGTCTGTTTAAAAAACTTTTGATTAAAAAAACAATGCCCAGAAACCCAATTCTTAATTTACCTAGTAAAACTTAGCATGCCAAATTGGGTTTTGCCTTTTAATTTAAAAAAAAAGTTTCAAGAACATTCTTTCTTCTTTGCAAACTGCATTTTTTTTGTGTTGGTTTTAACCAAATTTTCTATGGGGGATCTATTTTTTAAAACCGCTGTTTTCAGGAAATTTTTTATTTTTTTGGGGAGAAAAACATCAGCCTTTTTAATAATTCTTTCCATTAGCGCCGTGAGAGGTCAAAGCAAAAGGTCTGAGTGTTTGTCAGATTTGGCTTTCCCTTTTTTGAAAAGGAATGACAATGGACCCCTTCCCCTTTTCGGGTATACTTCCCTCAATCCAACAATTATTGAATATTTTGGATAGATAAATGAAATTTTTTGGGTAAATGTTTCAACATGTCATTAGAAACTGCATCTGACCCGACAGACGTTTTCTTGTTAGAAAGAGATAGTAATGCATCTCTTACCAGAGAGTGTGTGTGTGTGTGTGTGTGTGTTGTGTGTGAGAGAGAGAGAGAGAGAGAGAGAGAGAGAGAGAGAGAGATATTGAGAGAGAAGAGAGAGAAGGAGAGAGAGAGTGTGTGTGTGTATACATACACTATACTTGCAACTTGTTCTTATAAGCACTGCATGTAGATTTTTATGGTGGGTTGTTTTTTATGTATAATAGTTTTGGTTTCTTTTCTTTGTTTTTGTTTTTTTTCATTAATCAATTGATGTACACCATTTTCATCGTTTGATGCGCTGTCCAGTGTAATGGTACGCTGTGTGACAGGGTTGTTTGGCACGCCGATCTCCCGGGGTGACATGTCGCTCAATCAGAGCCACGCCCTCCCCTCCTCGCCCTCCCAGCTGGATCCCTTCTACACTCAGGGGTAATGACCCCTGCCTCCTGCACTTCCTCACCGATTGTCCTCTGCGTTATGTTACCGCGTTATCCCCCCAAAAAAAACCCTGAAGTCTTAACGTTTGTATTGGGTCTTTATTTTGAGGTAGTAAGTAAGATCTTTTCTTGTTGTTGTTGTTGTGTGTTGTTGTTGTTGTGTTGTTGTTGTTGTTGTTGTTCTTCTTCTTCTTCTTCTTCTTCTTCTTCTTCTTCTTCTTTCTTCTTCTTCTTCTTCTTCTTCTTTTTCTTCTTCTTCTTCTTCGAAGGCTCAGACAGCAGCTGTTATTATCTGTCATATGAGCGAAAACGCGTTTTGCTGCCGTTAAGCGCCTGACAAGTCAGGCCCAGCATAACCAACTTCGGCGTGGGAGAGAAAATCTTTTAAGTCTTTCTGGAAAAAAGGGCAGGAGAATGGACCAAGAAGGCAGAAAATAGATGAGGAGGAAGTGACAGGAAGAATAGGAACAAGGCAGAAACAAAGAGAGGAATAGAAAAGAGGGAGTTCCAAGCACATAATTTTCAGAAGGTGGGGATGCTATTTATACTAACAGGCCCCCGGCATTCCCACAGGGAAAGTAAGATCTTTTTATATTCATACTTTTAACACACATTTTCTGCATCTTTGAATGTCCCACCAGAAAAACCAAACAAACAAACAACAGCAATAAAAAATATTAGAAAGTTTGTATTGGAAGTCTTGATTCTTTGGAGGCTGTAAAAACTCCCAAACTGTTTTTCATAGAATTTTTTTCCCCGTTTTGAAATTACTTAAAAAAACAACAACTACCCTATAATGAAAAGTCTGTATTGAAAGAGTCTCAGTGTGTGGAAGTGATATTGAAACAAAGAATGTTATTTCTAATTTTTATTCCCTTCCCAGATTTTGTTTATGGGGGTTTTCCCGAGAAACTCTTGGGGCCTTTTGGACGATTTATGGGGCCCAAACCCTGGGTTTTCAGGTTGGGGTTTTGGGGAAGCATGCTTTCCTTGCCTTTTCTTCTGTTTTTCTATAGAATTTTTACTAGATTTAAAGGTGTTTAAAAAAATATTGGCTCCCAGTTGTTTACTTTTATTCAGGATGTTGTAAAATTGCTTTTTTGTCCTTTTTTTTTAATTTTCCCCTTTTTTTTTTTTGATGTGTTTGTTGGGATATGACACCCTTATTTAAATTAAAAATCTTTTCCTTTTGTCCTTATTTTTTTTTTAAACTGTTGTTGCAGTTTTCCTCCCCGGTGCCCAAAATTTCATTCTTTCAAAAGTTTTCTCCCCCTATGGAAATATCCTTTAAACAGGGGGTAATGAAAATTTTATCGTCCCGTCTGGCATTTGAAAGAAGTAAAAAGGGGTCCCACTTTTTAATTGTATTTTTTCATCCCGTCTGGCATTTGAAGGGGTAAAAGAGGTCTCCACTTTAATTGGGATTATTTCATTGTCTGGCATTTTAAGAAGTAAAGAGGGTCTCCACCCGTTAAATTTTATTATATCAGGTTTTCTGGGATTTTTTGAAGTAAAAGAGGTCTCCACTGGGAAATTTTTTTATACAGTGTGGGTTTGGGAATTTTAAGAAATTAAAAAGGGTTTTTTCCACCCGTTTAATTTGTATTTAAATTGTCTGTCTGGAATTTGAAGAAGTAAAGAGGGTTTCCCCCCAAATGTAATTTGTACTGCTATTTCCAAAAGGGTCCACCTTCAGGGCAAACCCCCGTATCAATGACCCTTTTGTGTACTGATCTTTTATGTAGGGCCCCTGCCTGAAAAAAAATTTTACTTTTTTTTAAAAAGGTAAAGATGGTTTCCCCTCACCTTTCGGTCCTTGGGGGGCAAAGAGTCGAGGCCTCAGCTTCTCCAGGGGGCCCCATATTGAGGGCGGCCCCCCCTGTCCCCTTTTCCCTTTCCCGCTTTGCCTTTCCCCCACCCTTTAAAAGGGCAAATACCCAATTTTCAGCGGGGGGGAACTGGGGACGGGACTTTAATCAAGGCCAAAAAACTGCCCCTTTTCACTTTGGGAACCAACCGGAGCTGCTTAAAACCCTTTCTTTGAAAAAAAGGGCCTGACCATTGAGCGGGGGCCCCATCTTTGAAAAGTATTTATTAAAAAAATTATTTCAATTTCATCGTTTTTAGGGAAAAACCAAGCTTTGGTTGTTATGGTGCTCAATCTAATTTGAAACAAATTTTTAACAAGCGAAATGGTTTGGGTTTTGAAATTTTTGAAGATCGTGACATTTTTTCAATGAAAAAATGCAAAAGGGGTTTTGAAAACATAATTTTGTGTAATCTAAAAGGGTTTTTGTCTGGGCCTTTTTTCTTTCCTTTTGGTTTTTTTTTTTTTGATTTTTTTTGTGTAAATGGGTTTTTTTTTTTTGTTAAATTTTTTACGGTGCTAAAGTTTTGGATGGGGTAAAAAATTTAACGTCCCATGTTGGGACACGTTTTGTAATGAGGCAAATTTAAAGGAAACCAAGAAAACAAAAGTTATTTTTGCCAGAAAAAATTAAAAAAATTTTTTGGGAAAAAAGCCATTTGTTTAAGCAAAAACCCGGGGGTGTGTGTATGGGAAAATTTTAAACCAAAAGTTTTTTAAAAAAAGGGGGAGGGGGGTGGTGCATTCTATTTCATGGGATACTCTCTTTTTGGGGGGAAATCTGTAGGGCTTTTTTAAAATTTCAAAAGCATCGCATAAAAACCGACCCCCAATCAAAACAACAAAATTCAAAAAAAATTTTACTGAAAAAAAAAAAAAGAAATAAATGTAAAGGAAAATGCGTTTTTATGGGATGAATATTTATTTTTTTATTTATTTTTTTTAAAATCGAGGATAATGGAATAAAACACTCATGGCTTTTTTTCATCCCCTTTCCCCCCCCGGGGTTTTGCGGTTTTTTTAAAATTTTTTCCCTCTGTTTCCACCGGGACACAAGGGCCCTTTTTCCCCCTTTAAAAAAAGCATCACATTGATATGTTTTTTTCTTTCCCCCTGAAGTGTATATGCCTTTTGAGGGGATGTTTCTGGGACGATATTTCATAAACCCTCACACTGCAGTTTTGTTTGGTTTTATACTGCGGAATGTGCAGGCCCCCCGGGGGAAAGGGAAAATGGGTTTCACGTGGGACCCACCAGTCCCAAACTGCAGGGCCCAAAAAAGGGCCCCCAAAAAAAAAACGGCAAGGTGTACGGGGGCATGTTTTCGGCGTGCTGCCCGCATCGCAAGGTTGGGGTCGGCCCAAAAAAAGCAACCCCCGCCCCCCCCCATTGCCACTGGTTTTCCCCTTTGGGGCAGACCCTCTTTTGGAAATGGGGGGGCTTAAACGGCTAGTGCCTCAAAACCCGGGGAGGTTTTTAGCTGCTTTTGTGTGTTTTGTGTGTTTTTGTGTGTGGTGTGTGTGTGTGTGTGTGGTTGTGTGTTGTGTGTGTGTGTGTGTATGGTTTTTAGTCTTTTTTTTGAATTCTCTAGCTTTTTAAGGGGGACTTTTCCCTTTTAGTCCTAAATTTTGGTTTTCCCCGTTCCATTCTCCCGCAAGGTTGGGGGATTCATGTGGTATGTCTGGCACCCCTTCCCCCCAGCCTTACTGCTCCCCGAAAGGCGGATTTTGAAGGAAATTTTTGGGGGAGTCCCCGTGGAAATTCTCAGCGTTTTTAAATCTTTAATATGCCCCCCAGGGTTTTGTCAAGTTAAAAAATATGACTTTGAAAAAATAGGCCCAAAACAAAAAAAAAAAACAAAAATATCCCCCCCCTTTTTGAAATTTCCCGGGGGCCCTGCCCGTATAAACAGAACCCCCCTTCTGGAAAAATCGGGGCTAGGAATTTCCCCCTTTTTTATCCCCTCCCCGTGTTCCTTTTTTTTAAACCCGGGCACCTCCTCCCTTTTTTTTTTTTTCTGCCTTTCTTTTGGGGGATTTTTCGGGCATTTTTTTTCGAAAGCTTGACATAAAAAGTTCTCCCCCCCAATGATTGGGGTTTTGGGCCTGACATGTCCAGGCCCCTTTTAACCCGCCGCGCCAGCAACCCCTTTTTTAACTTTGTTTTGACAGACAACTTTTCATTTTCAAGCGTTCAAAGAAAAGGGAAAAAGGGAAAACAGATCAGATAGTTTTCTTAAAATAGGCTGATTTTTAAAGCTTTTTTGCCCCTGTCATTTCAAAAAGTCCTTCGGAAAGAGGGCTAAAACCGAAACCTTTTTGTGCGAACGCATGCAAAAAAATCTTTCGCCCACGTTTTAAAACCTGTTCCGCTTTTCGAAAAAAGTAGGCCCTTGTTTTTTTTGGCCCCGGGGGGAACAGATGACAAAATTTACAAAAAAGCATACCACCCGGGGCTGGAATTTAAAAAAAAAAAAGCAAAACTTGGGTTATTTTCCCTTACCTCGGTTTTAAAAAAAAAAAAAAAAAACGTTAGAGTGCTTTTATTTTTGCTTTAAAAGAGATTCAGCGCTATATAAATTCCATAATTATTTTTTATTATTTTTTTTTATTATTATTTTGACGCCCATATAAATTCCATACATTTTTATTATTTTTATTATTTTATTTGAGCGGGAAAAAATAAATTTTTATACTTTTATTATTACTATTAATATTATTTTTAGCGGTAAATTTTGGTTTATATCTGGGTTTTGTTATGGACGGTTAAACTTCGAGGGAAGGGGGTGGGGGGGTTGGGCTGCTTCAGAAAAGTGGAAGGGCCCAAAAAGGAGAACGTGGCTTTGTGCTCCACCCCCATGACCCCCCAAACAGATGGGGGGGGGCCCGCAGACCTCAAGCCTCCCGGGCGGGAGTGCCGGCACCCCCCCCCCAAAAACGTCCTCTGACCCCCCGGGCCCACACGGGTTCCCGCAGCGAATACGAGGTTGGGGGGTTTTAATTTATTTTTTTTTTTTATTATGTATTTAATTCTTTTTTATCGAGGATTTTTGGAAAAAAGCACTGATTGCTTTTTTTCATCCCCGTTCCCCCCCTGTGTATTTTCCCGGGTTTTTTAAAATTTTTCTCTGTTCCCCCCCGGGACAAAAAGGGGTACTTTACGAAAAGCGGAAAAAGGATTTTTAAGTGTGCGGAAGATGTTCTGCGTGTGTTTTGTGAGGGGGGGGTGGGGGCACGTGCCGGGGGGGGCTGTGTTGGTTGGTTTTGGGGCGTTTTTGGGGGGTTGAGGGCTTTTCGTTTTTCTGCATCATTTATTGGAATTTTTTTTGAGTCTGGGATTTTTTTCAAAAGTTTTTACTTTGGAGGGGGTTTTTTGGTAAGAAAAAATCCAGTCTCAGTGAAAGGGGAAATTTTTTGAAAAAGCACTTTTTTTTTTACCTGCTCTTTTCTGCTGGGAGAACTTGGGGAGGGGGATGGGTTATGGGAAAAGGGGGGAGGGGGGGAGTGGGCCTTTTTTTTCCTTGCACATTTTTTTTTAAAAAATTGAATTCTGGCTGATAGGCCCCCATCAGTATCATTGGTTTTTGTTCAAAGGGATGCCTTTTGTGTGTTTCTGTGTGGAAAAGGATCTCCTGTTTTATGCCTTTTAAAAATCTGTGGGGGCCGCAAAGAGAGTCTTTTGCAGGGTTTTTGGGCCACACCCACAGAAAATTTTCTTTTTGGGGGTTTTTAATTACAATTTTTTGGGAAAAAGGGGGGTTTTTAATGGAAAAAAGGGGGACAGGGGTTAAAGATAATGCTAACAAAAGCAGTTTTTAAAAAACTGGGAAAGGGGCATGGCAATGATTTAAATTTTTGAGAAGGAAAAATTTAAAAAAAACCAGTGATTTTTTTTTTTGATTCTCCAACAGCAGTTATACATGGTGAATTTAGAAAGGTAAAAAACGTTTGAGAAAGAAGGGGTTTGGGGCGTTTAGCCCTGAAGGGAGAGCCCAGATGTGGAGTTTTTTTACAAAATAACCCAAAAAAGAAAAAGAAAGTGATCATTTGGATAATTTTTTTTTTTTTTTTTTTGGTGATTCAATTTCCTTTGGGTAGAAACTCCCAAGGTTTTGAATGGTGAGGTTTTTTCATATATTTTTTAAGCGGCAAATTTGTACCCAGCTTTTAAGGGGTAGGGAGAAATTTAGGGCTTCAGGGTTTATGTTTTTAAACCGGAAGGTTTCGTGCAGGGGTCCCTGTTTTGGGCCCCAAAAAGGGGCTCTTCAGTTTGTTGGAATGGGGTTTTTAAAGGGTGTAAGATGTTCTTTTGTGCATTTGCCACAAACCTCACAGTTTATAGTCCCCCTGAAGGGCTTTTGGGGGGGTGGAGTCACAGCCTTGGTTTTCCGGGTTTTTTCCCCCCGGGGAAAGGGGGGGGTCCCCTCTGTGGGGCTTGGGCCCGGGCCCTCAGAAACAGGGAAAAACGAAAGTTTTTTGAACCGCTGGGCTGGGGCCCCCCCCCCCCCGCAGTTTTTAGGGTGAAAAATTTACACCATACAGGAAAAAATTTTCTCCAGTTAAAAATTTTTTGTAGTTTTAAAAATTGTCTCTAGTGAATAAAATTCCCCTTTTAGTGAATAATTCTCTTAGTGAAAAATTTTTCTTAGTGTAAAAATTCTCTGTAAGGGGTTTAATTTTCTGTAGGGAATTTTAATTTCTCTTTTAGTGAAAATTTCTGTTGTGGGTAATTTTTCTGTAGTGAATTAAAATTTTCCAAATTTTTTTAAAGGTGGTTGTGTCGTTGTTTTGAAAATGGACACCCCTCTGTGTGCAGGTTTTGAAAAACAAGCAGAACCCCCCCAAAAAAGGGGGAAACAAACATTGTGGGCCAAAGGGAAAGATAAAATGTTTTTGGGTGGGTTAAATGGGGTGAGAACAGGCCCCGGGAACAACAACCCAAAAAAAGTTATTCCTGGGGGAAAGGAAGGGCAAGGAATTCATCCCTTTTGGCCCCATTTTTGGGACCTGGGGGATCATGGAGGGAGCTCATAGTTGTGCCCAAAAGTATGTGTTGGTGGGTATCGACAACACGAAGGGGGAACATGCAGGGTGGTTTTTGGTAAACCCAAAAAAAATTTTTTTTGGGAAAAATTTTCGGCAAAGGGGGAAAAAACTCATACACCTCTTTGGAAATTTTTTCAGAACCCTTTAACTCTTAAAAAAAAATTTTTACAGGCCTTTTTTTAAAGTTTTTTTTAAATTAAAGTGGTTTTTTTTTTTTTTAAGATTCCCTTTTTAAAAACGGTAGAAAAAACCCCTCTACTAGCATTTAAAAAAAGCACCCCTACCCCCCCCCACCCCCCCCCCCCCCCCCCCCCCCCCAACCCCTGGCCCCCCCACCCCCCCCCCCCACCCCCCCCTCCCCCCCCCCCCCCCCCCCCCCCCCCCCAAAACCCCCGCCCCCCCCCCCCCGGGAAAAAGGCCCCCCCCCCAAGCCCGGCCCCCCCCCCCCCCCAATTTTTTTTTTCCCCCTTTTCCCCCCCAAAAACCCCCCCCCCCCCCCCCCCCCAAAAGATCCCCCCACCCCAAAAAAAACCCCCCCCTAAGCCCCCCCCTTTTTTATTTAACCCCCCCCCCCATTTTTTACAAAATCCCCCCCTTTTTACCCCTTCCCCCTTTTTTTCCCCCCCCCCAAACCCGGAAAAAAGGGATTGGTTCTGCAGAAAGAGGTCCTTTTATTTTCCCTTTTTTCCCAAAGTGTAAAAAAACCAAAAAAAAATTGTTGGGAAGGGCCAAAAGGGGAAAAAATTTAACCCTTGGGTTTGTGGAAATGTAAAGGGAACTTTTTGGGTTTTGTTTTTTGTTTTTCCCTTGGGCAAAGGTTGGGCCTGGGGTGAGATTTTGAGGGCCCGGGGTTTTTGCCCCTTCGGAATTGGGGTTTTTTTGAGGGGCAAATTTTGGGGCTTTTTGGGAAAAAATGGAAAGAGTTTCCCTTTGGGGGTTTGGGCCCCTGTTCCATTTGGGGGAATGGGGTTTGTGGTAAGGTTTTTCTGAAAAAGGGTGAGAAAAGGGGGCTTTTGTTGTTTGGTTGGGGTTCTTTGGGCCGGTTTGGGGGCCAAAAGGGGGCCTTTGGGTATGGGGGTTTTTCCCCTTTTAGGGGCCGCCGCTTGGGGGGTGCCTAAATTAGGGGTTTGGCAGGTTTTAAAAAAGCCTATTCGCCCGGTTTAAATGGAATGTTTGGGGGGAAAGGGGGGGTGGGGGGGGCCGTATTCTTTTATGGAAATTCAACATATTTATAAAATCTTAATTCCCAAAGATTTTGGGGATTTTTGGGGGGTTTGGTTTTTTTCCAAAAAAAATCCCCTTTTTGAAACCTCTGGGGGTCATTTTGACCGGGGGGTCTGGAGGGCAAATGAAATTGAAATATTCCTTCCCTTAAAAAAATTAAATCCTTCAGGTTTTTCCACCCCACACAACAACCAAAACCCCACACACACACACACAACACACCATAACCCCCAAATAATAAAACATAAAATTAAACCCTACTTACACACAACCCCCAAAACACACACACCCCACAAAACCCCACACACCACCCCATCCACAACACACAACATCATACATACATACCCTAAATTTCATACAAAATACATTCATACAAAATACACACACACACAACCCACCAAATTAAAAACCACCAAACACACACAAACTACAATAAAATAATAAAATACACACACCACACACACACACACACACCCCACACACACACACACACAAAACAACAAACCCCTTAAAAAACATACATACACACACCCCCACACAAAAACAAACCCCACAAAAAAACAAAAAACACAAACACAACACAAAACACCACAAACACCCCCAAACAACACCCCCATACCAAAAACAAAAACAACATACATAAAAACATAAAATTTCATAAATACATACCCCACACCAACAACCCCAAAACCCACACAACCACACACAAAAATACATTCATACTACATACACACACACCCCACACAACAAACCCCAAACAACACACACACTCCCCAAAACACACCCCACATCAATACAAAAAACAACACACACAATTAAAAAACACAACACCCCAACACAAACAAAAAACACACAAAAAACTCACACACAATCAACAACCCAAAAACCAACCACACACACACAAAAAAAACACACAAAACCAAAACCAAACACACCAAAGACATAATTCAACCCTCAAAAACCTTCCTTTTTATTTACAATTTACAAAAAAATTATAATAAAATAAAAGGCCCAAACCCCAAAAGGGGTTTTCCCCTTTTTCTCACTTTCCCCAAAAAACCTTTTCCCCCTTTTCAACCCTTTTTTTTTTAAAAAAAAAAAACCCCCCCATCAACCCCAAATTTTTCCCCAAAAACCCAAACCCCCAAAGGGAAAAAGTGGGAAAATTTAAAAAACAGCCGGGGGAAAATGGGAAGTGTTGGGTTTTTTTGTATAAAGTGTTTTTGTTTCTTGGTTTGGTGGGGTTTTGGTTTTAAAATGTTTTTCCTTCTTTTGTAAATTTTTGGAGGGTTTTTTTGTTGTTTTTTCCAACCCCCATCCCCCCCAAATTAAAATTTAAAAAATTTAAAAACAAAAAATACTTGGGTTTAAAAAACATTTTTGTTGTGTTTGTTTGGGGGTTCAGTTAGGGCTTTTTTTTAGGGGAACCCTTCTTTGGGGGTTTAAAAAACCCCAGTTGTCCCCCCTTTACCAACCCCCCCACCCCCCCAAATTAAACCCCAAACAAAAACCCCTCAAATTTTCCCCCAAAAAAAAGGCCAACTGGGTCCCCAAAACCCTTTCCCCTTGGTTTATAAACCTTTATTTTTAACAAAAAAAGGGGGTTTAAAGGGATTCCAAAAGGGTATATAATTTTTTTTGTCCCCCATTCACCCCCCTTTTTCTTGGGTAATGTTTTTTTACAAGGGGAAAAAAGGTAAAAAACAAAGAGGGGAATTTTTTCCCGCCTTCTTACTTTGGCCCCCAAAGGAAGTTTTTGGGTTTTTGACCCTTTGGGCCCCCAAATTTCCCTGATATGAGCACCCTTTTTTTTTTAAAAAAAAAAGGGGGGAAAGGAAAATTTTTAAACCCCTTTCATTTCCCAAAAGTCTAAGGAAAAATTTTAAAAACTCGGGCTGCGCTTTGTAATTAAAAACCCAACATAAAAAAATTCCCAAAACCTTAAAACCCCCATTTTTCCCCTTTTCCACAGTTGGAAAATTAAATGCAATTTTTGATCCACCCGGTTAAACCCCCCAAAAGGTTTCTTTCCCCTTTGGACCCGGTCCCCTGGTTGGTTTTTTCTTCCGCAACCCCCCAAAGCGCCGGGGGGAAAATTTCTTTTCATATTGGGTCTTTTGAAAATTAATAAAGGAAAAAATTTAAAACCCCCCTGGAAAGGGTTGCCTTGAATTTTTAATCCAGGAAGAAAACATTTAAAAAACCCCCAAAAAAAGACCCCCAATTGGGAAAACTTCCCAAAAAGAAAATTTAAATTTAAGGGCCCCCCTACCCCTTTGGAAAAATTGGGTTTTAAAAAATCCCCAAAAGGAAGCATTCTTTTTAACTACCCGGGGGGGTCTCGGAACAACCCCCAACCCCCCAAAAAAACTTTTCCACCCAAAGAAGGGAAAACAATTTTAAAGGACCCTTTATAAAGGGGAAAATTATTTCAAAACACAAAAAAAGTAAATTTTCAATAAAAAATTTCCAAAAAGAATTAAAATAAAAATTCCTCACACCACACAACACAATTTGGAATACATGTTATAAAACCATTGACTAGAAAGACTTAAAAACTTTTTTTTTCCCCAACGTGCGGCGGCGCGAACACACCCACACCCACTCACACACTCCACCAATGTATGAAACAATGTTTTAAAGACCATTGACTAAGGACAGACTTATTTCACAACCCACAAAAACACACACACACATTTTTGACTCATCATAAAAATGAAATCAGGCAAGTAAATCAAATAATTTTCTTTTGGGTGATTGTTCAAGCCCTTGTAAAGGCCCCACTTTTAAAATTTGTTATGCTTTGACCTGTATTTTAAAATATCATCACCTGCAAACCCCGCAAAAAAACAAACTTGTACTCTCCCAATTTAAAAGGAGAAAAAAACCCCTCTGAACATAGTATAGCTGCCATATGGCCAGATCCTTTAAAAAAACTGCCCTACAAGCAAGCTTTACCCAGTAAGCATTTGAGGCCCCTATGATTCCCAAGGGGACAGGCAGGATTTTCTGTGGACCCCCAAGTGTTTTAAGCTAGGGGAAAACGCCCCCCGACAAAACAACAACACAATACCTTGCCAGGGAAAGGGCAGCCATATTCCAATTTCCACCCCGGAGAGGATTTTTTAGATACATTTGTTCCCCCCTGCGTCCCCTTTCCCCCAAACCCCCTTTTCCCCCTCCCAAAACCCCCCCCCCCTCCCTCCCCCCCCCCCCCCCCCCCCCAACCAAAACCCCCCCCCCCCCCCCCCCCCCCCCCCCCCCCCCCCCCCCCCCCCCCCTCCTCTGTGTGGTGTGTGTGTGTGTGTTTGTGTGTGGTGAGTGTGTGGGTGCGTGTACGGTGGTATGTGCGTGGTGCTGTACCAACTTTTTTCCAACCACCCATAATTTTTCATTACACCCACACACAACCCCACACACACAACACACCACACAAACCCACCAACCACCACCACACACACCCCCTCCCCAACACAACACCACACACACAAAACACACCCATACCAAAACCCACACCTACACAACACAACACAAAAACCACCACAGAGTCACACACAACACAAAAAAACCACACACCGAGTCCACACCCCAAAACACAACACACATACACCCCCCCCCCCACCCAACACCCATGCCACCCACCCACCCCCATACCACAAAAAAAAATTTATCCTCCTGTGGGCCCCCCCACTAAAACCAAATTTATCAGGCTCACACAAACGAATGTAGGTCGTCTTGCGTGCGAGGGGCGTTTTGAACTTTTTGGCCCCCCGGGCTAGTACAATACAGTACTACTATAACAAAATACTGTAACACAGGTAGGAAAAAATGCGAGGGGGGAAAAACCCACGAAACCTAGGGCTTACCATCTTAAAGCAGTACTGTTTCACCTTTTTTCTTTTGTTCTTCTTCTTCTTCTTCTTCTGGTTCCTTTCGGTTCTTTTTTTTTTCTTTCTTTTTCTTTTTTTTTGCTCTGCGCTGCTTTGCGTTCTTTTTTTTTCTTTTCCCCCTCATTCACAGGTGGCCTTGTTTTGCCACAAAGGCACTTCCAAACACAACCTCAACTCACCCCCTTTGGGGGTCTTAGGTGCCCAAAACCGCCTAGAAAACGGGGGGTTGGGGTTTGATTCCCATTTCTTCTTCTTCGTCTCTTCAACCTTAGAACAGCAACAACCCCGCGCCGCCCAAGCCACAAAACCCCCCACAACACCCAAGCACTCTGAGCACCACACACAAAATACACACACCACACACGCACGCACGCAAAACACACACAAACACAACACGCGCGCGCGCAAGCAAAACCCTGCTCACACTTTCCGCGCACGCACACCGCACGCACATCACACACTAAACAGACGGATCCCTTCTCTCTCTCCTCTCTCTCCACCACACACACCACCCCTTCACTTAATGTAATAGACGTTAAACGAAACACACACACACACACACAAACCCCCTGGGTTCCCCCTGCATGCAACTGGGTTTTGACCCCTGACATCGCTCTCCTCCTGAGGGGGGGGGGGGGGGGAGGGGGGGGGGTGGGCGGGAGAGATTAATATTTTTGACACGGGGGAAAAAAGAAAGA
>CM054158.1:5260353-5284016 GCA_028751875.1 Rapana venosa
TGTTCCCCCAGGGGCCCCTGTCTCCCAACTGGGGGCAAGACTCTGGAGAATGTTGGAAAGTTCCTGCTGTGGGATTGCAAGTTGGCTGTCTCCTGGTCTTCCTCGGGGTCTGCCAGAAAAGCTGACGGACGTGCTGCCCACGTTGACTGCCAGCACACTGGATCCCCTCCGTGATGGGTGAGTCCATCCTTTAAACTCCTGGTGTTGTGGGAAGTTTGGAGTGGTGAACAAAGAAACATTAGCAGCATCATGAAGTTCAGCACTGACATTGCATTAAAAAGTTTCCCTCTGCACATTAAGTTAGGGTCTCGAACAGGGCAATCTTGCTGGCAACGATCTTTGTTCTAGGGTGGTCAGTAACTAATCTATTTATACAGTCGATGTATTTCTTGCTACTACTTTCTTGGGTCAGAGGTCTTGATGTCATTAATACCACAGTGGACACAATAGCATCCACAGTTTGTCAAGTTGGAAATTGCTGTGTCCAGGGTTGGTTGAAAATCTTCTATTTTGAGGGCTTTACGGACCTCATGTTAAATCCATAGGAAAGCCCAAGTCGGGCAGCACTGACCCCCTTCATGACAGAGTCGTGAAGAAACACCATTTTGAGGTATGTCTTTTTGTTCTTCTTTCTGTTGGAACTAGGTGTTTTTCCTTTAGTCTAGGAGATGGGTTTAAACGTCAGTCACAATCTTGACGTCATTTGCTGCCTGTTTTCTGTTTTTAAATGACGGGCCCTTTTGGGACTTTTTCCTTTTTGGTTTTCTTTGCTGCACCAGCCCTGCCCCTTTTTCTTTTTGGCTGGTGCTTTTTACCAGGAACTGGTGCAGCGATCCAGCAAACCTGAGCAAGGTAGGTTTGACAGTATGCTGTCGGGTCTCCTTGTCAACATAACGTGCCCTTAAACGGGGTGTTGCAGCAATCATGTGATATTGCTGGTTAATACGTTTTTCCCAGCGAGTTATTTTCCCTCACACAGTGAGGCAACAAGTATTTTTAGATCTTTTATTTCACTCACTGTGTCTCGGGAAAGATGTCGTTGTTTTCCGTACCCAAAGGGTTCTTGGTTTCCAGAGGTGGAAGGCAGGCTGGAGCTCGAGTCCTGCCCGCGTGGACTCGCCCAGTTGCGTGGTGGCGTTGTGTCCTTCTTCTTCGGCTGTCTTTGGTGTCACTTGGCAGCTTGTGATTAAATACCCCGGGCTTTCTAGGACTGGTCAGCCTTTTCACCCCTTTTATGAAAGGCGATCAACCAGAAGCGGCTTTACCTAGATAGTTTAGTATAGTTCATGTAAATCCCAGCACCATCTTCTGATTGAATCTATATTCCTGTCAGCAAATGTAAAGGTCAATAATCATATCATCATAAATGTTGTTTCTGTATATCTCCCTAAAGGTCCAAATGATGAAAATACTGAATGGATTCGCACATTACAAGATTCAAAAAAAAGGGAAGCGGGCGACTTAATGCCACCCTTTTTTTTTGGGAAAGGGGCAGACATCATAACAAGAGAATTTGTTTAAAAAAAAAAATTCTTGCCTTTTTTTTATAAATGAGTAAGAACCAGAACCCAGAATTGCAGCTGGGGCATGCCATTGACGTCTTTCTTTTCCTGTGTTGCCCAAATTGTGAGGAACCACACCCACACTTTAGGGAGTGATCCTTACCAATATTTCCCCTTTTATGACCACTCTTGGGGATATAGTAAGTAAAGCCATCCCAAATTTAATTATATCTTGCGAATTGAAAAATTTAAACAAAATTTTACCAGCAGTAAATACAGAACACATTAAAAAGATAGTGGCTTTTTTTAAAAAAATTTTACGATAAGTTTTACAAGCGCTGATGTTTAAATTTCCCAAAAATTTCTCTTTAAAACCCAACAAACATTCAGGAAACAAAAAGGTGGAAGATTCTTGCAGAAAGGGTTAAGAAAAAAAAAAAATAAAAAAACAAATAAAAAAAGGCCAATGAAAAAAATCATCTCTTGATGAAAAAAAAAGCAAACTTTGCACAAGGTATTATAGCCAAGCAAAAGCGCCTTTTTTTGGAGTATTTTCGTCAAAAAGTTTAAATACAACAAAAAAAGGTTGGAAAAAATTCAATGAATGAAAAAGGGGTTTGTTTCAGAATTGTCCGATCAAAATACAGAAAAAAAGTTCTTTCATTCAAAAAAAGCTGAAATTTTCGAAATATTTTTTTCTGTTCAGACACCAAAAACCTTTCGATAAAAATTAAAACGTTTGAGAAACTGGGTACAGAAAGACGAAATTTAGACCCAGAATGCGAAAAATACAAAAATATGGAAAGCCCCCCTTTTGAAAGAATAAGAGATGAAATCTTCTCTCTCCTAAAAAAAAAAAAACATCAGTAGGTAGAGATTCAATATCTAATGAAACAAAGGGGCTTTCCCCCAATATTTGGTTACCTATTATAGATCTCTTTTCAACACTGCTGGATTCATGGAGTCATACCTCGATTGTGGAAACATTCCGTTTTTGATCCCGTAAAAAAAGCAAGGAAAGACCATAAGCGATAAGAATAACATAGCCCCAAAGCATTAACTTCACATACGGGGAAAGGGGAGGGAAAAAAAATAATCTTAAACAACTGACATTTTTGTGATAAAAAAAAATTATCCCCGTAAATCAGGGGGTTTTCGAAAGGGGTAATCTACTTTTGATCATTTAGTTAAATTAACCACCAAAATTAAATACCTTTTTCTCGAAGGAAGAAGTACTTCCCACTTTTTTTTTGAGTAAAAAAACATATGATCTTTGGGGCATGAGAATTGCTTTATAAACGAAATCTATTGGCCTTTCTCAAAATTTCTTTTAAATTTTTTTTTAAAAAACCCTGCAGAAAAAATCTTCAAGCTAAAGTTGGAATTATTATTCTACCTAAAGGTCCCCGACTGGGTATCCCGCAAGGTTCAGTAATATCCCCTTATCTATTAACTTTTTAAACTAATCCCTTTCCTAATTTTTATAAAGCAATGTTATTATGTAAATTTGACGTTTTGATTGGATGGATTTTACGAGAAAAAGAAAACCCCCAAAAAGCAGTTAAATTTTTTATCAAAAAGTATATCAAAAAGAATTTAAAAAAACTTAGTGGTTATCTTTTTGAGAAGGTCTTTCCTTTCCCCTAAAAAAAACCAACCTTGCCTTTTTAATAACGGTGTTGCCCCAAAGTTCTCCCTAATTTTCAATAAATGAGAAGATAAAACAAAAAGCAGGAAAATTCTTAGGAAAATTCCTTTTTTCTAAATTTTAAAGTGGAATCAGCAAAAAAGAATATATGGCAACAAAGTAAGAAAATTTTTAACTTCAAAATTACTATAAACAAACCCTGGGGACAAATATTACTGTATTAAAAAACCCTCTGTCCGTCCCCTTTTCTCAAGACGTCTTTTTGGGCAAGAAGTATTTTTCATGCTCCAAAATTTTTTCTTCAGAAAACCAAGGGCTTTATTTTTAAAGCATTTCGACTTTCTTTAGGTGTACCACCTGCCTTCTATAGGACATATAAGGAAAAGGAGTTCTTCCTTTAAATGAATACGACAGCTTGCTGTGGCAAAATTGTCTTTAAAAATAAAACAAAAGACAGCAAAGTTGAAAAAAAATCCAGATAAAATTTGACATTCACTTTCCAAAAAGCAAGAACTAAAACACCGCTTTTTACAAAAATTTAAACTTACACTTCTCCCCCCTTTTTAAAAATTCAGAACTTTAAACCCAAATAAAAACAAAATCAGTACGTCAGTCCCCACCCACCTGGGAAAACTTTTAAAGCCATTTTACATCAATTTTTCTTCTGTAAAAAAAACGAAAATGTTAACATTCTTACATCGCTAGTAAAAGAACTATTTAAAAAACTTATCCGACACCAAAACTTTCTGAGGGGCGTTTTAAAACAAAGGGTGGGGCACCTTTTAAAAATTTCTTAAAAAAGAACACTTCTACCCGGGAAAAAAAATCATATTTACACAGCAAATGCTATAGTGTTGGCACTTAAATTGACTTGACTTCCCTAAAGCAAAACAAAACTTTTTTTGTTGATTTCTAAAAACGGGTTTTTTTTGCTTAAGAAATTCAAATTTTAAAGTAAAAAAGACCTAATCATTGAAATGGGGCACTGGTACACTTTTGATTTTAAAAGGAGTCTGTTCTTTCTGTTTGGGGTTCCCCCCAACAGGTATCTTTTTTAAAAGAAAAAAATTGACATCTTTGCAAAAAAAAGGCGCGAAAATAAAAAAAAGTTTTTTTTTGAAAATAAACGTCCTTATCTTGAGAGGGTAAAACTTGCTACAAAACGCTTGCCCGGAACACTTCAGAAAAAATATAGATTCTGGATTGTCCATAATGGCTGTCAAGCAATGTGATAGATTTTCGAATCTTTTCTTTTTCTAACAAAGTCTGTGTGGTATAATCGAGAAATTGTTATCCCCATGTACAGATTTAAACAAAAGCTTTCAGGACAAATCTGAAAAATGTAAAAGTATTTTTTGGGGGAAGATTACCAATAGCATGTTTTTTTTGTTTGGGACATTTTAAAAACATTTTAAAACCCCTAAAACCAGGGATCACTGGGCAATTTTGTCTGAACCTCTTTCTGTTGGGCATTTTGTTAGGATTGATAAAAGTCCGATAATTCAGTTTTTTTTAGTATTTAAAATTAGTTTTAAAGTACTGTTAAATTGACACTTTTTTTTTATTGTTTGCATTTCCCTTTTTTAATTACTTTTTCCCCCTAAAATCCGAAAAATGAATAGACGTTAAACTGAAGAAACCCCCCCACCCCCACACACACACACACCACCAAACCCCCACACACACACACCTTATGGATGAAGGGGTGAAGAAATACCGCTCGCGCCCCACACACACACCACACCACACACACACACACCACACACAAAAACACAAAACCACACACAATTTGATATCATTAAGTGAAAAAGACGTTTATTGAAGGGCAAACAAAGAAAGAAGAACGAACGAAAAAAAACACACACCACACCACACACACACCAACATACACACACAAACACACCACACACAACCCCACACACGCACACACACCACACAAAACAACCCCCAAACGCACACACACACACACACACACAACACACACACACCACACATTTTTCATGGGTGCTCTACAGCAACTATTTGCTGTCATTGAGCGAAAATGTTTGCGCTGCCTTAACACCCGACAAATCAGACCCAGGCATCAACTTTTGGGGGGGCAGAGAAGGTTAACTTTTTAATAATTTTTGGGAAAAAGAGAAGGGGACGGACCCAAAAAAGCAGAAAAAATCAAGAAGGGGGACAGAAGGACAAGGTAAAAAAAGAGAGGGAAAAAGAGGGGGTTTTTAGGGACAGAATTTCCAGAAAGTGGGGTGGTATTTATACTGCAGCCCCCCCCCCCCCCCCCCCCCCCATCCCCAAAAACACACACACACACAAAACATACACACACACACACACCCACACACAAAAAACTTTTTTAAAAAGTCTAGCACTGACCCCCTTCATGACAGAGTCGTGAAAAACACCACTTAAAAGGTAAATGTCTTGTTGTTCTTCTCTTTCTGTTTGGAAACTAGGGGTTTTTTCCTTTATTCTAGGAGATGGTGGTTTGACGTCAGTCACAATCTTGACGTCATTGTGCCTGCCTGTTCGCTTTTATTAAATGACTGGCCTTTGACTTGTCTTTTTGGGTTTCTTTCTTTGCTGCACCAGCCCTGCACCTGTCTTTTTGGCTGGTGCTTTTTTAACCAGGAACTGGTGCAGCTGATCCAGCAACCTGAGCAAGGTGGGTTTAGACAGTACTGTCTGTCGGGTCTCCTTGTCAACATAACGTGTCTTGACAGGGTGTGGAAAGCAATCATGTTGATATTGCTGGTTTATACGTTTTTCCAGCGAGCTTATTTTCTCACACAGTGAGGCAACAAGTATTTTAGATCTTTTATTTCACCCCACGTGTTCTGGAGATGTCGGGTTGGTTTTCCGTATCCAAGTTCTTGGTTTCCAGAGGTGGAGGCAGGCTGGAGCTCGGAGTCCTGTCGCGTGGACTCGTCAGTTGCTGGTGGTGGCGTTGTGTCCTTCTTCTGTCGGCTGTCTTTGGTGTCACTGGCAGGCTTGTGATGTAAATAGCCGCCCAGGCTTCTGGATCTGGTCAGCCTTGTCATCCTTTTTATAGAAAGGCGATCATCCAGCAGAGCGTTGCTTTAGCCTAGTATAGTTTAGTATAGTTCATGTAAATCACCAGCACCATCTTCTGTATTGAATCTATATTCCTGTGCAGCAAATGTAAAAGTCAATAATCATATCATCATAAATGTTGTTTCTGTATATCTCCCTAAAGGTCCAAATGAGGAAAATACTGAATGGATTCGCACATTACAAGATTCAAATAAAAAGTGGATAGTCGTTGGCGACTTTAATGCTCACTCTCCTTTTGGGATAAGGCAGAAACATCATAACAAGTAAGAGTTTGTTGAAAATATAGTAGATTCTTGCCTTATTTTTTAAATGAGGTAATGTAACCAAATCCCAGATATTGCTAGTCATAGGCAAGTGCCATTGACTTGTCTTTCATTTCTCCTGTGCTGCTTCCAAATTGTGAATGGGAAACTCACACCAACACTTTAGGGAGTGATCACTTACCAATTATATTACCCTTAATGACCACTCTTGTGGATATAGTAATGATAAAGACCTATCCCAAAATTTAATTATGATCTTGCGAATTGGAATAAATTTAATATTTTTAACAGCAGTAAATACAGAACACATTAAAAACGATGATGTGGTTTTTTTTACAAAATTTTACAGATACAGTTTTACAAGCTGCTGAGGGTTTTCAATTCCAAAATTTTCATCTTTAAAATCCAACAAACATTCAGGTAACATATGGTGGAAATGATTCTTGTCAGAAAGCTGTTAATGAGAAAAAGAAAAATATAAAAACTATATAAAAGAGCGCAATGAAAAAAATCATCTCTTGATGAAAAGAGCAAAACTTTGCATGCAAGAGTATATAGCACAAGCTAAGCGCCAGTTTTTGAGTAGTTCTGTACAAAAGACGTTTTCAACTATACAGATCTAAAAAAGGTGTGGAAAAAATTCAATGATATGAAAAATGGGGTTTGTTTACAGAATTGTCCGATCAAAATACGGAAAAAGAAGTTCTTTCTGATTCAGAAAAAGCTGAAATTTTCGTAAATATGTTTTTGGATTCAAGAGCACCCCAAACCTTTTCCCAGATGAATCTAAAACGTTTTAGAGAAACTGAGGTACAGAAAACGAAATTTAGATCCAGAATGCGATAATACACACTATGTGAATGCCCCCTTTAACGTTGCAAGAAGTAAAAAGATGTAATCTTCTCTCTTCCTACTAAAAAAACATCAGTAGGTTAGAGATTCAATATCTAATGAACTACTAAGGAAATCTCCCTAATAATTGGTTACTTCTATTAAATAGATCTCTTTCAACACTGCTGGGTTTCATGGAGTCAAAACCTCGATTGTGGAAACATTCCGTTTTGATCCCGGGAAATCAAAGCAAGGAAAGACCAATAAGCGATAAGAATAACTATAGACCAATAGCATTAACTTCACATACAGGGAAGGGGATGGAAAAATAATCTTAAACAGACTGACTATTTTTGTGATAAAAAAAAATTATACCCTAAATCAGGCAGGGTTTTCGTAAGGTAAGATCTACATTTTGATCATTTAGTTAAATTAACCACTCAAGTTAAATACCATGCTCGAAGGAAGAATTTTACTTGCCACATTTTTGACGTACATAAAGCATATGATCATGTGTGGCATGAGAGTTTTGCTTTATAAACTGAAATCTATTGGCCTTTCTGGCAATAATTTACTTCTATATTAAAAGCTTTCTGTCAGAAAGATCATTCAAGCAAAGTTGGGAATTATTATTCTACCTCAAAGGTCACCAGACATGGGTATCCCGCAAGGTTCAGTAATATCACCTTATCAAATTCAACATTTTACTATTTTACCTTCCTAGATTTTTATAAGCAATGTTTTTAAATTGTACAAAGCTGACGATATATGTATTGGATGGATGTTCGATGAAAAAGAAAACACCCAAAAGACAGTTAAATTTTTATCAAAAAGTATATCAAAAAGAACTTGAAAAACTTAGTGGTTATCTTTTTGAGAATGGTCTTTCACTTTCCCCTGAAAAACCAACCTTGTCCTTTTTAATAACGGTGTTGACCCACAAGTTCTACCAAAATTTCAATAAATGGAGAAGCTCTAGAATACAAACAAGCAGTGAAATTCTTAGGAGTATTCCTTACTTCAAGTTAACGTGGAATCCAGCATATTGAATATATGGCGAACTAAAGCTAAGAAAGTTCTTAACTTCTTTAAAAGTTATAGTAAACAACCATGGGGACAAATATTACTGTATTAAAGCATCTGTCCTTGTCCCTTGTGCGATCAAAACTGTCTTATGGACAAGAAGTATTTTTTTAGTGCTCCAAATTATTTTTCTTCAGAAAATCCAAGTCTTTAATTGTAAAGCCCTTTCGACTTGCTTTAGGTGAACCACTCATGCCCTTCTATAGGTACATATAAGGAAGTAGGAGTTCTTCCTTTAAAAAGAATATCGACAGCTTGCTGTGGCAAATATGTCTTAAGAAGTACAACAAATGACAGCAACGTTGAAAAGAAGTCCCAGATAAAGTCTGACATTCACTTTCCGAAAAGAGCAAAGAAATATCACTCGCTTACTACAATTAATACTTACACTTCTCCCCTTTTTAAACATTCAGAACTTAAACCAAAAATAAAATTACAAAATCAGTACAGTCAGCTCCCTAAACCCACCTTGGGAACTTTTTAAAGCTCATTTTGACATCAATTTTTCTTCTGTAAGAAAAGCTGAAAATGTTAACATTCTTACATCGCTAGTAAAAAACATATTTAAACTACTTATCCTGATCATCTCAAAATCTATACTGATAGGGTCTGTTTTTAAATACTAATGAGGCTGGGGCAGCTTTCATTATTCCATCATTAAAATAAAACGACTGTCTACCTGGGAAAAAAAAAAAATCTATATTTACAGCTGCTAACTGCTATAGTGTTGCACTTAACTATGTACTTGACTTTCCCCAAAGACATATTCAACATACTTTTTTGTGTTGATTCTAAATCGGTTTTACATGCTTAAGAAATTCACTTTTAAAGTAAGAAAAGACCTAATCATTGAAATCAGGCATCTGGTACACTTTTTTATTTTAAGAGGTAGTACTGTTACTTTCTGTGGGTTCCTCACACACTGGTATCTTTTTTAAATGAAAAAAATTTACAGTCTTGCAAAATATGGCGCGAGAAATAAAATAGTTCTTGTGAAATAAACGTTGCCTTATCTCTGCATGAGGGATACAGCTTGCTACAAAAACGCTTGCTGGAAGCACTTCAGAAGAAAATATATGATTCTGGCTATTGTCTTATAATGGCTGTACAAGCAATGTGATAGATTTCGAAATGCTTTCATTTCTAACAAAGTCTGTGTTGGTATAAAATCGAGAAATATGTTATCCCTTATGTACAGATTTAAACTAAATGCTTTCAGGACAAAGTACTGAAAGATGTAAACTGTATTTGTGGGAGAAGATTACCAATAGTCATGTATTTTTGATTGTGGACATTTAAAAGCATTTTTACCTGCTATACCAGGTTTATCACTGGGTCAATTTTGTCTGAACCATCGTTACTGTTGGACATTTTTTAGGATTGATAAGAAGTCCGATATTCAGTTTTGTAGTATGTTAAAGTTATTTTTAAAATACTGTTAATTGACACTTTTTTGTTATTGTTTGCATTCTCTTGTTTATATTACTTTTTCCCGTCTAAAATCACGAAAAGTGAATAGACGTTAAACTGAAAACACACACACACACACACACACACACACACAAACACACACACACACACACTTATGGTGATGAAGGAGATGAAGAAATCACACGCTCGCGCCACAAAACACACACACACACACACACACACACACACACACACACACACACCCCACACACACACAATTTGATATCACTTATAGTGAAAAAGACGTTCTATTGAGGACAAACAAACGAACGAACGAACGAACGAAAGAACACACACACAACAAAACCACACACACACACATACATACACCACACACACACACACACACACACACACACCACACAAAACACACACACACACACACACACCACAACAACAAAAACACACACACACACAAAACACAACACACACACATTCTTCAGTGGAGTGCTCTGACAGCAACTATTGTTGTCTGTCATATGAGCGAAAATGTGTTGCGCTGCCGTTAAGCACCTGACAAGTCAGACCCAGTGCATCAGACTTTGGGGTGGCAGAGAAGTGTTATCTTTTTAATACATTTGGTAAAAAGAGACAGGAGACTGGACCAAGAAAGCAGAAATTAGTCAAGAAGGAGGTGACAGAAGGACAAGGTAGAAACAAAGAGAGGGATTGAAAAGAGGGAGTTTCAGGCACAGAATTTCCAGAAAGTGGGGATGGTATTTATACTGACAGCCCCCCCCCCCCCCCCCCCCGCATCCCTACACACACACACACACACACACATACACACACACACACACACACACAGCATAAGATGCATCCTTGCATCAGTTTTCTTCTATTCACGGGCACATTTTGTTTTTGAAAATCAAAGGAAGAACATAACTATCGACTTACTTCTGTGTTTCAGGGGACCGGATAGCTCAGTGGTCAGAGCACTCACTTTCCCCCAGCCAAGGTTAAACAGCATCCAGCCTGGTTACCACTTGGATGGGTGACTGTTTGTGCGCCTTGGCTTCAGTATAGTTCCCCCATTTCACCCAGCTGTAAATGGGTACCTGCCCTCTTTAGGGTCAAGGAAGGTAAAGCAGCGAGGGAGAGGAGATGGGCGCCTCCCTCAGTATACTGCCCACTAAAAAAGTGAGGATCCCTCAAGCCTCGCTCCTCTACGACCTTATAGGTTATGGGATACATTTACCTTTACTTATGTGTTTAAGTAAATGTACAAGAAGAAGAAGAAGAAGAAGAAGAAATAAAAATGCTTTAAAAAACGAGAACAAAAATAGAAAGACTAAAAAAAGGACAAAGGGTAACAAACAAAAGAAAGAAATTAAACAAAGCAAACATATAAAGAGTGTGGCCTGAGGAACAAGTCCAAACCATGATCACTGATATTGGGTGTTTGACCACAGGCACAGTGCAGGAAGGAACGCCCCAGGCTTAGGATCAACAACAAAGGGATCCTTATGGAATATCAGCTGCTCTGTCTGCCTCTCTGTCTGTCTGTGAGTCATGAATGAATCTCTCTCTCCCCTCTCTCCCCTCTCTCTCTCTCTCTCTCTCTCTCTCTCTCTCTCTCCTCTCTCTTTTCTTGCCCCTCTTCAAACTGGTGACCCAAAAAATCCGTCAAACTATAGACCATATCAATCCTGTCTTCATTGTCTAAGCCCCTTCAAAAACATCATCCAAATCAAAGTGGATTCCGGAAAAACCACTCTTGTCTCTCTCTGTTAACCAATCTCATAGAACAGTGGCATGAAAACATTAACAGTGATCTCTTATCTGGTGCTGTATTTGTTGATTTCACAAAGGCTTTTGACACAATTGACCATGATCTTTTGGTAAGTAAACTAGTGATATATGGTTTATCCCCAACTTCACTTCAACTTATATATCATTTCTTGAAAAAAGGATAGCTCTACTGCGCAGAGCCGAGGACCGAGATGGATGGAGGAGGTTTACCACGGCATCGTCTTTCGTGTCTCCCCCACGACCGCCAAGGTCACGGGTCTGATGATGATGATGATGCAATGTCTTCTTTCATGCCTATAACATATGGTGTCCCCCAGGGATCAGTTCTAGGATCCCTCTTATTTTCCATTTATATAAATGATCTTCCACTAAATGTTTCATCTTCTTGTGAACTGTTTGCCGATGACATGACAAATCATACTAAGGGTAGTAATGCAAGTATAATATGCAATGTCTTACAGAAAGCTATAGATAAACTTATCTCTTTGGCTGTTCTTAATCACACGGCTCTTCATCCTGATAAATCTAAGTTTATGATAGTAACAACAAGGCAGAATAGATAAAATATTAAATTAATGTCAAGAAGTTTAAAAGTTTATGATAAGGTATTGGAAGAGGTAGATTCTCACAAGTTACTTGGCTTAAATGTAGACAACAATCTCTCCTGATCAAATCACATTTCAAAACTATCAAAGAAGTTATCTCAAAAGATATTCCAGCTAAACAGAATAAAGCATTTTCTTGATGAACATAGTCAGAAGTTATTTTCTACGCTTACATACAGCCAGATATTGATTATGCGTCAACTTGTTGGGACTCAGCAAGTAAAAACTGCTTAAAACGACTTGAGAGCTTATACAGACGTTCTGTGAAAGTGATACTCCTCAAACCTTCCTTGCAAACTGAAGATTACAAGAAATTAAATATTTTCCCGTTTAACCTAAAATGCCATTCTCATACAGGTATTTTCATGTACAAAATTATGAACAATCTAGCACCACCCTACCTCAATGAAAAATTTTGGGTCAAGACTTCTCGAGGTAAACGTGTTTTATTTCTTCCCCACCCAATAATTGACCTTTTCATGTCATCTTTGGTATACTCAGGTGGTAAAGTATGGAATGAGATCCCTGATAATCTCAAGCAAAAAATTAGTCTGACATCATTTAAGAAAAGTTACCACAGACATCTATTCAAAACATTTGATTGAAATTATATTTTTGTCTATGGAATTTGATTTGTTGCATTCCATATTATGCAAGTCATGTTGAATGTCATTTCAATCTCAACTCCTCCTTGTCTGTTGTCTGTCTTACTCTCTCTCTCACTCTCTCTCTCTTCTGTTTGACTGCTCTCTCCTATTTGAATTTTTTTATGTATATGTTTTATGTATGTGTATGTAGGGGACGGGATAGCTCAGTGGTGAGCACTCGCTTTCCCCCAGCCAAGATAAGCAGCGTTGAGCGTGGTTACCAATTGGATGGGTGACCGTTTTCGCGCCTTGGCTTCAGTACAGTTCCCCCAGTTCACCCAGCTGTAAATGGGTACCTGCCCTCTTTAGGGTCGGGGAAGGTAAAGCAGCAAGGGGGAGGAGATGGGCGCCGCCCTCAATACGCTGGCCCTAGAGAAGTGAGGTCTCTGACGCCTCGCTCCCCTACGACCTTAATATAGGTTATGGGACACCTTTACTTTTACTTATGTGGGTGTATGTGCATATGTAAACATAATTATGTGTATTATTTGTATGAAAAATTGATGGTGAGAGATGGTATGGGGAGATGCAGAGATTTGATGAGGGTAGTTTGAAATGGATGTCAGTGTGCTTAATCGGAATTTCAGGTTTTTTTTTTTAGTGTTATTGTTTGTTTGTTTGTTTGTTGTTTGTCTGTTTGTGTGTCTTTTTTATTACTTGAAATTTGTTATGCAATTATTTACATTTGAGATGTTTTGGGCTTTTTTCCTTTTCGTTTTTCTTTGGGAGAAAGGGAATGGGTGGGTGGGGCTGAGGGCATGGTTTAAAGAAACTGTTAGCTTATTCATTTACCCTCAATAAAAATTTTCGTATTGGTATTCGTATTCTCTCTATGTCAATAAACTATTCTCTCTCTCAACTCTCTGTCTGTCTGTCGTCTGTCTGTCTGTTTGTCTCTCTCTCTCTCTTCTCTCTCACCTCTCTCTCTCTCTCTCTCTCTATCTCTATCTCTCTCTCTGTCAATAAACTATTCCTCTCTCTTTGTCTCTGTCTCTGCTCTCTCTCTCTCTCTCTCTCTCTCTTATAATATATATTATATACATCATTCTCTCTCTCTCTCTCCCTCTCTCTCTCTCTCTCTCCATAATGCGAACGTTACAGAACTTTGGTACAATCCATTGTTTTATATCTACCTGATTACACATTTTTTTGCCCATGAAAGTACGACTGTTTCCCCTGAAAGTTTTACCCAATAAAAACTACCCTTCCACACTGTCACACCTTTGTAGGCGTGTCTGTAAAAACATGCACACAACTCCATTTTATCATCTCCTTAAGAAAAGACTAGCACTTAGACCACCACCACCACCACCATCAACACCACTCTCGACACCACCACTCACTCCACCTCCCAAACAAATCTGGTGTTTGCGGAAGGAATCCAAACCGCAGCAGACCTCTCTCTCTCTCTCTCTCTCTCCTCTCTCCTCTCTCTCCCCCTTCTCTCTCTCTCCCAACGCAACAACGCAACAGGACAGAAATTTTTTGCATAAAAGAAAGCCCCTCCCTGGGGGGACCCATATACCCTAAACGGAATTTTAAGGGTGAAAGGGAAAATTTCCCCAAGGTCTGGGGCAAACCTCAAAATTAAATTTTGGCACACCTAACCCCCTTTTCCAAACATTGGTTTTTCACCCCCCCCCCTCCCACCTCCCCCCCCCCCCCCACCCCCCCCACTCCTCTCCAACCACCCAAGGACAAAAAACCCGTTTGAAATCGGAAACCGAAAAAGGGAGCCGGAAATAAATCCGGGTGGGACCCAAAAAAAAGCCCCTTTTTCTAGGGTCGGATTTCCGCCCGTTTGGGGGTTTTAAACCCCCCCCCCCCCCCCCCCCTTCACACACAACAAAAAACACAGGTCCCTATTTACCCCTTAAACAAGATGGTAAGGGGGGGTTTTTTTTGGGGGGGGGGGGGGGGGGCGGTTATCGTTGGAAGCAGACAACGGGGGTTTTTTTTTATTGGTGGGGGGGGTTTTTGGGGTTGGGGATTTTTGGGGGGTGGGGAGGGGTTTTTTTTGGGTGGTTTTGGTTGGGTTTGGTGGTTTTGGGGTTTTTGGTGGGGGTGGTTTTGGTTTGGGTGGGGGGGGGGGGTTTGTGTTTTTGGGTTTGTGGTGGTTTGGGGGTTTGGGGGTTGGGTTGGGGGTGGGGTTGGTGGGGAGGTTGGTGGTGTGGTGGTGGTTGGGGGTTGGGTGGGGTTGGGTTGGGGGTTGGTTGGTGGTGGGGTTTGGTGGGTGGGGGTGGTTGGGGTTGTGGGGGTGGTTTGGGGTTTTGGGGGGGGTGGTTGGGGTTGGTGTGTGGTTGGGGGGTTGTGGTTTGGGGTGGGTGGTGGTTTTTGGTGGTGGTTGGGGTTGTGGTGGGGGTTGGCGGGTTTTTTTGTGGTGTTGGGGTTTTTGTGGTGGTGGTGGTTGTGTGGTGGGTTGGGGTTGGGGGTGGGTTGGTGGTTGGTGGTGGTGTTGGGGGTTGTGGTGGTGGTTGGTGGTTGTGGTGGTTGGGGTGGTGGGGGTTGGTGTGGTTTGGTGGGGTTTTTTTGGGTGGGTTGAGGTTTTTGGGTGGGGGGTGGTTGGGGGTTTGGTGGTTTTGGTGGTGGTGGTGGTTGTGGTGGTGGTTGGTGGTTGGGTGGGGGTTTGGGGGTGGGGGGTTTGGTGTTGGTGGTTGGGGGGTTGGTGGTTGGGGGTTTGTGGTGGTGGTTGGTTGTTTTGGGGTGAGTGGGGTTGGTGGGGGTGTGGTGGTTGTGGTGGTGGTTTGGGGTTTGTGGGTGTTGTGGTTTGTGGTGGGGTGGTGGTTTTGTGGTGGGGGGTTGGGGGGGTTGGGGTTTGTGAATCAAGGGACAGGAACCGGTGATTTTTTGGACACAACTGCTTGATTTTAAAGAGGGAAACTGATGGGAAAAGGGGGGGGTGGGGGATGGGGTTATATGGGGTGGTGGGGGGTGGGTAGGGTGGAGGTGGTGATGGTGGGGGGAACCTGGTTGGTTCTGAAAAAACAAGCAACCAACCCCCAAACGGGGGTAGGGGGGGGGAGGGGGAGCGGGAAACAAAAATATTTTTTCCCAGAGTTTCGGAATATCTTTTTTCTCAAAAAGTTCGAATTTTTTATTTTATGGGCAGAGAAAACGTTCATGTGCTTGTCTCTTTTGTGCTCCCTGCCGTTTTTTCTCGTATGTATCTATTTTTGGGGCTCTTTGCCTGTCCTTTTTCCTGCCTGTCTTTTTCTTCTTTTTCTTTGTCTGTCGTTTTCTCTCCTGGTCTCTCCTCTGCCCCTTCTGTGTCCTTTTTCGCTCTCTGTCCGTCTTTTGTGGTCTCTCTCTCTCTCTCTGTCCTTCGACTCCCTTCTCCGTCTCTGTCGTCTTTTGCCTTCTGTTCTACCTCTCCCCCTCTCTCCTCTTCTTCATACATTTTTCTCCCCCCCCCTTTCCCTCACCCATCCCCTCACCCCCCCCCCATCCCCGACCCCGTTAGTAATTCCCCCTTGGGGAAATTTGTAATTGTTTATCCCCGAAAGGGTATGAAGGGGGTGGCGGTGGGGGGGGGGGAGGGGGGGGGGGGAAAGAAGAGAGGGGAAAATTTTCCTTCAAATGACTGAGCCAAAAGTCCAGGGGCCACATTTCCCGCCCGGAAAACATAACCGAGGCCCCCCCCCCGTGTGCGAACGCATCATACATTTTGCGCACAGTTAAATCCTGTTCCGCTTTCAAAAGGGTTACCTTTGTTCCGGTGGAACAGATGAAAAATTTACAAAACCGCATCACACCTATTTTTTTTAAATATCTGACGCTTTGATTGTTGCTTTAAAAGACTCAGCGCTTTTAAAAAAAATTCCTATTTTATTATTATTATTATTAATTTTAGGTCCACGGGAACCCCTTCCACCACGTCAAAAAAAAAAGCTGACTTGTTCGGCCACGCCCCCCCAAAACCTGCAAAAACAGTATGCAAAAACACCCGAAGGGGGCAAAAAGGGGGGAAACAAAAACAAGTCATGGAGGGAAAACATCAGGAATGACTAGGAGAAGACTCGGCAACTGCCAGAGCCGGCCCGAAAGGGATGGAGGGTTTCCACGCATCGTCTTTCATTTTCCCCCCCAACCCCAAGGGGTCCGGGGTCGATGATGTATGATGATGATGAAATTATTATTTTTATTATCATTATTATACAGTCCCTGCTTTCAAAAGGGACAACAATCCCCGGGTTCAACCCTTTGGGAGGAAAGAGAAAACCGGGGTCGCGTAGCAACACATAGAACTCTTCTTTTCCCCTTCCGGGAGAACACCATTGTTCGGTAGAAGGGATACAAAATTAAGGGGAAAAAAACTCCCTGTATTGTGTGGGTTTTGGGAACATCAACCCTAAATCGAATGGCTACCTCTGGTTGTGTGTGTTGGGGGGGGGGGGGGAGGGAGGGACATACCAAAGCATCCCCATTGGGAAACCCCTCGGGGCCCTATGGGGAACGGAACGCCGCCCCTCCACCCCACCCCCCCAAACCCCCCCCCCCCCCTCCCACCCACCCCCCAAACAAAAAAAAAACAAAAACAACAACATTCGCTTTCATGAAATTTTTCAAACTTAACGACATTTACAGAGGAAATGGAATGCAGATTACTCCCAATTGTGCTTTGAGTATTTTCAGCATGCTAGTTTGCGACTTTTTCAACCTTTTTAGGATTACTTTTATCCGTCAGGTTAATGTTTCTTTTTTTTGTAAAAACGATCTTTTTTTTACCCCCGTTTTGTTTTTTTTAGGCATACTTTGGAATTTCGTGTTCAAAAGGGTTTGACACTTCTGTTAAAGGGCAAAAATAACTTTACACAGCGGAAAAGGGGCAAAAAAAAAGTAATTTTCCCCTAACAGGGGAAAAAAACGTCGTGTAGTTTCAGCTGTCGTCATTAAAAAAAAAGGATTTGGCCTAGTTTTAATTTTTTGACGTTTGAAGGGGGGGACTCAGAATGACGTGTGATAAAAAATCTTTTTTTTGGTCAATTTGTTTTACTTTTTAAAAATTTTTTTTCGCATGAAATATCATCAACAAATTTGAGCTTCCCCCGAATAATCTACATAATATACTGTCTTTGGGGGCAGCTTCAGGAAAAATTCATTAGTATTTTCGGGAAAAGGGGGGATATAAAATGCATTTTGGTACATAAGAATTTTTTCCCCCCATATAGGGTCATGCACGGGCTTTAAGAGTTTAACGGTGCCTAGAACACTGACGAATTCCTCAGCGTTTTGAAACAAAAAAGCGTGCCTGAACCCGAATGTTTTGGGAAATAAATGTTCTCAAATCATTGTTTAAAAAACCACAAAAAAAAATCATATTTTTTTGCATCAAGCTGATGTCTGAACACAATTTCACAATGAAAAACTTTTTACCCCAGTGTTGAGCTGGGCGGGGAATTTCCTGCTTTTTTGATTTTCTTGGGAAAACTTTGGCAACAACAAAAATAAACGCCCCAAAACACTGTAACAAAACGCGCCATCAGGGCCGGCTGCCATCGTTAAACCACTTACGTATCACCTGTATTGAAGTGTATGGAAATATGCCATACAACGTTTCTTTGATAATCTATTGCCTAAAGGGTTCAGTTCGACCAACCACTGTTCCTTTTTCACCACCATACACTTCCCTTTAAAAAAAAAATGTTAAAAAAATTTGGAGACACGTTCAAAAACATTGAATCCCCCAAAGTCCAATGGGGCCCCTTTCGGGTGGCAAAAGGGTCGCATACGCAAAATCTTGCTTTGGAGAACCTTGGACCTACAAGGAACACAAAAAAAAAGAAAAAAAAAACAATGAGCAAAACAGACCCCATGACAAAACAAAACCAACTTTAAACGAAAAAAAAAAAAAGAAATTTTTTTTTTTCCCATCACCTCCAAAACGGAAGGGCGTGGGAATGTTAAACGTTGCCTGCCAACAATTAAACCGTGAGGTTTTTGGTTCGTTCCCCCCCCTTTCTTTCCCTTTGAAAAAAAAAATCGAACTGAAGTCAAAGCCTTCGGAAACTATAAACCGGGCCCCGTTGGGGAACCATGCAAACTCTTGCCACACGTTAAATCCGTTTCCCCTGTTCGAAAGACTAGCATGTGTGCCGGGGGGAACGATGACAAAATTTTATTAAAAAAAACGCTAACATGCATAAATTTAAAAACGCTTTGTTTTAGCTTTACGAGATTCAGCGCTATATAAATTCCAACATTATTTTATTTTTTTTATCTTTCTTCAATAATAAAATTTTTTTTAAACGTTTAAGCCAAACTTTGCAACCTGACTGGGGTTTTCAAACCCCCTTAAAAGCAAAGGGCCCTTTCGTCTAAAAGTTATTTTAAACCAAAAACCCCTGTACTTAACTAAATTCAAAACCCCTCCGAAAAGAGGGCCTGACCGAACAAAAATTTTTTGTCCTTTAATTTTTTACATAATTTCCAGCCTGTCACTGCCGGGCGACATTTAAATTAGCCGTTTCTACAAGCGGCAATGGTCCCCCAAACCTTCCAAGGGTTTTGCCCGGCCTCCGAAAAGAAAAAAAAAGCACTAAAAAAATTTTTGCAGTTCCTTTAAATTGGTTTTATCGTGAAGAAAATTTTAGTGCAAGCGTTTTATTTTCTTGCAAGATACAGCTTAATTAATTCCCTTTTATTATTATTATTTTTATTATTTTTATCATTTTTTACGTACGCTGCTTTTAGGGGAGAACAAACGCGTGACATGTCCTTAAGAAAAAGAAAAACCCAGGTCGCTGGCGAACACATGCGAACATTTTCTTTCCCCCTTTTGGGGAAAGGCCATTGGTGTGAAGAACGGATGACAAAAAGAGGGAAAAAAAAGCTCCCTGACTTTGGTGTGTGTTGAACATCAACCCCCAAACGGAAATTTTACCTATTTTGGGTTTGGGGGGGGGGGGGGTGCGGGGGGGGGGGGTGACAACAAAGCATCCCATTTGGGAAAACCCCGGAAAAATCTAGTCAAAGGAACGGAACACCAAACCCCCACCCTCCTCCCCACCTCCCCCCCAAACCCCCCCCCCCCCCCCACCCACCCCCCCAAACAAAACAAAAACAAAAACAACAACAACTTCCTCTTTCAGACAATTTTAAACTTATACTGACTTCACAAAGGGCAGATGGGGAAAGCCCTTACGATCCCAAAGTTTACGGAATTTTTTGTGCTGTGGTTTTTCACATGCATTTGTCTACTTATTTAAAACCCTTTTTTGGATTACTTTTTATCCCGTCATTTATGTTTTTTCTTTTTTAAATTTCTTCAATAATATATTTTTTTAATCGTTTAACCAAATTTCCCCCGTACTGGATTTTCAACTAAACCCTTTAAAACAAAGGGCCAAGTCGTCTATAAATTTTTTTTAAACCAACCTCTTACATTAACTAAAAATTTTCAAAGGGGTCTTAAAAAGCTAAAAACCCAAAACCGAATAGGGCTGGTACAACAAAATGTCCTTGAAAACTTACATAGTTTCCATGCCCTTTAGTGCCGGGCAGACATTTAAAATAATAAGAAGTTGGGGAAATTTTTAAACCAATCTTGTAAAGCAACAAATCAAAACGCTCGATTTTTTTCATACCGCTTTAAGTCACGGCAATTTCTCCCGGAAATTGGGTGCTTTCCCCCGGGGGGAGAGGAGAACGCTCCCACTTAACGCGCCCACCCACCCTTTTTTTTTTTTCTTTTCCACCACAACCCAATTTTTCCCCTTTTCCCGGGGCTTTGCCCCTTCTAAAAAGAAAAAAAAAAAAAAAGGGATTTCCCAAAAAATTTTTGCATTTCCTCTGGAAATTTTTTGATACTGTTTAAAAATAGTTGAGGGAGCGCTTTGTTTGCTGTCAAATACAGGTTTTATAAAAATTTCCCTTTTTATTTTATTATTTTATTATTTTTATTTTTTAAAGAAAAAGGTGCATCCAAAAAGGGTTTTGGGGGATTCCTCTTCAAAAAGATAGGGAAACATTGAAAAAATTTGACATTTTTCCTCTTGGGTTTTTTTTTTTAAACCCCTGCTAACCCCGAGGAGGGGTTACCATTGTCAGATTTACATATGCCAGCGTTTTTGCCCTCCAAAAGGGAGCCAAAACAACTTCCCGGGGTACCTTTCTTTAAAAAACCGGTAGGGCTTCAAAAAGCTTTTATTTCTTCTTTTTGGTTCTTTCGAAATACCGACACACTGGGAATACCCAGAGTTTTAGAGAAAACACCGTAGCCTAATTCCTATACAAATCACTGGCCAAGAGCCGGTTGATGTAAAAAAATATAAAAAGTAGCCAAATTGCGCCTCATACCCAAACTGCCTTTAGGTTTCCCAAACCCCTAGTGAGATTTTTGTCAAAGATTTTTCCAGCACTTCACCCCATTACTTCAGGGGTCATTCACGGGTTGCCAATTCAGCCTGAGGGTTACCAACCACAAACACCCTTTTCCCCCCTAAACATCACATCGTCTCATACACACATCACCCCCAAAACCCCTTTGATTCAAATATCCCAAAGATGGGACCCCCTAACACCCTTTTGCACATACCACCACCTCCACCACGCACACATGCCTACTTACACACATACACACCCACCACATACCTACCCACACACCAAATACACAAAATCGCACACACACCACACACACACCACACACACACCCGGGACACCACACATGGAGACAAAATTTTTCAAACTTTTGGGTTTCGAAGGGGAAAATTTCAAAACGCATGCACAGGGACTGGAAAAAGCACATATGCTTTTTCCATTGCCCCTAAATAATAAAAAAAAATAAACACCACCACACAAACACACCACACACACAACACACACACCCACACCACACCACACACGTTTCGTCCCATTTTTTGAAATGAAAACGCCCCCTTCTGGTGCCATTGGGACAATTTCCCCGATGTATCCAACCCCCAAACACCTCCACTCCCCTTAATCACCCTATCACCCACCCCCACACACGAACAACTACACTGAAATAAAAGGGTGGTTTGTGTGAGGGCAAGTCAAGTCAAGTCAAATCAAAACACTTTAAACACCCAAGGGGAAATTACAATATTGACAGGCACTTTATACAAATAATCCGAAAGCCAAAAGTTCTCGTTTTTAAAATTTGGTTAAAAATTCCCAAAAAAACTCAAATAAAAATGTCACGAACACACCACACACACCACACACACAAAACACACACACCACACACACACACACCCCCCACAAATATATAATTAAAAACCACACACACAACACACCCACACACACACACAACCACACACCCAAAACAACGTAACACAATTTTTAAAAAAAAATGTTATAGGGAAAACCCTTGACTAAAAGACAATAAACTTTTTATTTAAAACGCTCACATATCAACACACACATACGCACGTGTGTGCGTGCGCGAATACACCCCCGCACACCATGCACATACCCGATTTATGAATACTTTTTTAAAACCTTGACAAGAAGACAGGATTTTTTCAACCACACACACAAACACACAAACACACACATACACACCAAACACGCGCGCGCCCACGCACGCACCCACACCACCACACACACAAAAAACCCCCACACACCACACCAACCAACACACACAATGTATTGAACACCATAGCAATGACAATCAGCAATAATTCAGAGAAATGAAAAAAGGGAGTCAATGTCATTGTGAATTTAGATTGGGAAAGATTACTGGGCCAAAAAATTTTTTTTTTCGTTTTTTTGCTGATGGGACACGAAAACGGCGTTCCCCAAGGGGAACAACGAAATTTTAAAACAAAAGCAAAAGGGATCGGCCAAAATGGCTGTCTTTGCGTACAACTGCCGTTGCAGAACGACTTAATCTTTTGTTCTTTCCAATTTTTTTTAGCAGTTTTTAAATTCTCTGCAACATTCTTTTTTAATACTAAGGGTTTGTGGTTTTTGTGGGCGGGTGGTGTTGTGTGGGGTTTTGGTGTGTGTGTTGTGTGTTGTGTGTTGTGTGGTGGTGTGTGTTGTGTTGGGTTTGGGGAAAACTAAATTATGAGGGAAATGCTGAAAACAAGCTCCCGATTTCCCGTTGGAGAACCGGAGGTCCTTCATATAAAAAAACCCCCCCCCCTTGGAAAATTTTGTGCTAAAATTCCCTCTTTTCTTTTTTTCTTTCTTTGCTTTTTCCTTTCTTCCCCCACCCCCTTCTTGTCATGTTCTGCCCCCTGGTCATTTGCCCTTTTTTCCACAAAAACTTCAAAGATTTTTCCTTCCCCGCGAATTTTGGGTGCCTTTGGGCCCGACTTTTTAGGCGCTTAAAAGGGGCGCAAGTATTTTTCGTATATGACCCAACAAAATTGCTACTGACATTCGACACGACACGACGAGACGAGACGAAAGACACAGACAAAAAAGAAGAAGAAAAAAAAGAAAAAAAAAAGAAGAAGAAAAATGAAAAAGAAGAAAGAAAAGAAGAAAAAAAAGAAGAAAAAGAAAAGAAAAAAAGAAAAGAAGAAAAGAAGAAAAAAGAAAACAAGGCAAAGAAAAAGAAGAAGAAAAAAAGAAGAAAAAAAAGAAAGAAAAACCCGAACTTTGCCCAGGCCAAAAACTTTGTCATCCTGATCGAGCTCATGCAAAGATCAACAGAACTTGGGGTTCTTTTTATTTATTTATTTTTTTTATTTTTACCACTTTAAGTACGAGTTCCGCGTGAAATTCGGGCTGCCCCCCGGGGAGAGCACGTCGCCCCAAAAGCAGCGCCCCCCTTTTTACGTTCACTTTTTTACAATGTTTTATCCCCTTTTTTGGGT
>CM054158.1:5284516-5307820 GCA_028751875.1 Rapana venosa
AAATACATACACACATACATACTACTAATACATATACATGCACACATACATACATACACACAAACAAACATACAATCACAACACACACACACACAAAAATGCATGAAATACATACATACATACATATACATACATATTACCTACATACGTCATACATACATACATGCATGCTACATACATACATGCCATACATACAAACAACCCCACACACACCCCACAAAACACACACACACACCCCACACACACACACACACACCACACACAACATACAATCCTACACACACACCACACACACACATACACACATAAAACCGTGCACGCACACGTACACACACACGAACGCACACAACATACACACACACAAAAACACACACGCACGGAAAAACCACAAAACACACCCTCCCCCCCCCCCCCCTCTCTCTCTCTCTCTCTCTCTCTCTCTCTCCTCTCCCCTCTCTCTCTCTCTCTCTCTCTCTCTCTCTCCCGCCCTTTTTTCTTCTCTGTAAACCCCCCCTCTCTCTTTCCTCCCCCTCTCTCTCCCCCCCCTCTCTCTGCCTCTCCCCTCTCTCTGTCTCTCTGTTTGTTTCTTTTTGTCTCCTTCTCTCTCCCCCCTCCTCTCTCTCTCCCTCCATCTCTCCCTCTCCCTCCGTCTCTCCCTCCCACCCTCTCTCCCTCCTTCCCTCTCCCCCTCTCTCTCTCCATCTCCCTCTCTCCTCCTTCCCTCTCTCTCTCCATCCTTCCTTTCTTCTCCAACCCATCTCTCCCTCCCTCCTTCCCTTTTTTCTCTCCCCCTCTCTCCCCTCCCTCCTTCTCCCTCCCCATCTCTCTCTCCCCTCTCTTCTCTCTCTCTCTCTTCTCTCTCTCTCTCTCTCTCTCTCTCGAGTGGCTTCCCTTGCTTGGCTGCCAGAAAGACGCTTTTGTGAGCTGTGTGTGAAGTGTTCTTGTTTTCTCCTTTTTTTGCCTCAAATGCCAGTCACAGGACTCCCAGTGATTTTGGGGGAGTGTATGCTGAAACACTGCACTTCAAGAGCAGACACTATCCTCCTCAAAAGTGGACGGCAGAGGTGACCAGACTGTTGTTATTTTGCGATTCACAACCAAAGCTGACAGCCATTTCCCTGTCACCCCAGGTCAAAGGTCATACCGCAAAAAATGTTTTAAACCAGGTATCCGTGACAGAAAACGAGCAGAAACACACAGAGCAAACCGTGATGAAAAAGTGAAGGAACAGGTTCCCTCTCCCTCCGGTTTATTTTTACCCACACCGCCCAGTCAAGTGTATGCTGCAAACCGTGCAGAGAGTGACTCTCCCACTGATGTGTTTATGTATGATTCTTGCCCTCCATCTTCAAGTGGCTGTTATGGTAATCAGCAGATTGACTTGACACAACATGACATAGACAGACAGACAGTGACAGTCAACTTTGACAATATTGAAAGTGATCAGTTGTGTGGTGAAGTCGGGAATGGAGAGAAAGAATGTGATAGCCATGAAATGAGTGAAGAAGTCAGTGTGGAAGAGGTGTGTGAGAGAGAACAAGTGGACAGGGAGGAAGAAGTGAGCGTGTCTGGTTCTGAATGTGTGGAGGGTGTGGCAGAATATTCAGGTGAATGTCTGGAAGGGCAGATGTGTGAGAGATCAGAAATTACGACCAGGGATATTGTGGATCGGTGGTCTAGAGGTAACGCGCCTGTCTAGAATGCGAAAAGTCCAGGTCGGTTGTGTGCGCGGTTCGTACCCCGTTTGGGCCCGAAATTTTCCCCCATCCATTAGACCATGAGTGGTGGTCTGGGCGCTAGTCTTTCGGATGAGACGATAAACCGAGGTCCCGTGTGTTACACAAAATTTTCAGCGCACGTAAAAGAACCCACGGCAACAAGGGAGTTGTCTATCTATCTATCTATCTATCTGTCCCGTAATCTGACGACCGTGGGGGCACCCTCAAAGACTCAGCAACCAGTTCCCTCCATTCCTCTCTCTGTTCTGCCTTTCTCAGGGTTTTGTTGAGTTCTAGGCCTGTCCACTCACTGATGTTATCCTCCCAGCTCTTCCTTGGTCTGCCTCTTCTTCTTCCTCCTTGGACAGTGCCTTGCAAAACTGTCTTTGTAATTCCTTGGGATCTTGTGACATGCCCATACCACTTAAGTTTACGCTTTTTCACGATCGTTAGAAGGTTCTCATAGGCTCCAATGGTTTGCTGGATTCTGTTATGCACGCTTTCGTTGCTTATGTGGTCTTTGTAGGAGATGCCAAGGAGTCTCCGAAAGCATCTCATCTCCACTGCCTGTACTCTTCTCTCCAAATCTGCAGTCAGGGTCCATGATTCACAGGCATACAGAAATATGGATATGACAAGGGAGCGCATTAGTCTGATCTTGGAGATAAGTGAGATATTCTTGTCTCTCCAGATGGTGTTTAGCTTTGACAAAGCTGTTATTGTCTGTGCAGTCCTGCATACTACTTCTGGCTTGGATCCCTGGTCGGATACAATGGCTCCCAGGTACTTGAAGCTTTGAACTGTTTCCAGCTTCTGGTCATTAACCCTGATATCAGTGCTAATGCCGTTGGTGTTATTAGTCATCAGTTTGGTCTTCTCTGCACTGATTTCCATGCCGTATGTTTTGGAGGCCTTATCCAAGTGTTCTGTTAGGCTGGCAAGCTCTTTTTCTGATCCTGCTATTCCATCAATGTCATCTGCGAAGCGGAGGTTTGTGATCGTTCTGCCACCAATGCTGACTGATCCTTCATGATGTTCCAGTGCATCAGCCATGATTCTCTCAAGGAAGATGTTGAAAAGAGTGGGTGAGAGTAGACAGCCCTGCCTTACTCCAACTGTTGTTCGAAACCATTCTCCAATGTTGTTGTTGTAGTACACTGCACTGGTGGCAAAATTCTTAGAAAAAAGCCACTCTGATAGGGAAACAAATACAGTTGCAGACCAAAAGAAAAAAAAAGAGAAAAAAAAGGGTGGCGCTGCTCTTGTGGCGACGCGCTCTCCCCGGGGAGAGCTGCCCGAATTTCACGCAGAGAAATCTCGTGACTTAAAGTGGTATAAAATAAAATAAATAAAATAAAAATAAAATTATGAACAGCTTAATAGAGTTCCGTGACCAGCTTAAAAATAACATGGACAATCTCTGCAGTGATCTAAGAGAAATGAAAACAACTAGCCAGACTGCTGGAGAACAATTTGTTTGTAGAGATGTATCATAGTTACTCCAGTAATGACTGATAACAGCTGAAGTTGTTTCATGAGAGACAGTGTTGTCTAGAATAAGCATAAAACAAGCAATTGAATTGATGATAGTTTGTATCACAGGTATATTATTCATACTATTCAATTATTTTACAAACCCATTTTGTGGATTTCCATGCCATGTTGTCTATTTGGGCTGTTGTTGACTGTATGTTTTCAATTTTTGTGTGTTGTGCCCAGTCCCCACCCCTCTGTCCTCTTGTGAATGGGCGTAAAGCTTATCACAAATAAATAATTGTCAATTGTCTCTCTCTCTCTCTCCTCTCTCTCTCTCCTCTCTCTCTCTCTCTCTCTCTCTCTCTCTCTCTCTCTCTCTCTCTCTCTCTCTCTCTCTCTCTCTCTCTCTCTCTCTCTCCCGCCCTCTTTCCTCTAACCCCCCTTTTCTTTCCCCTCCCCCCTCTCTTTTCCCCCCCCCCTTTCTCTTTTGCCTCCCCCCTCTCTCTGTCTCTCTGTTTTTCTCTCTGCTCCCTCTCTCCCCCCCCCTCTTGACTCCCTCCTCTTCCCCTTCCCTCCTCTCTCCCCCCCACCCTCTCTCCCCCTTTCCCCTCTCCCTCCCTCTCCTCTCCATCCCCCCCTCTCTCCTCCTTCCCTCCTCCTCCACCTTCCCCTTTCCCCCCCTATCTCCTTTTTCCCCTTCTCTCTTTCTCTCTCTCCCTCTCCTCTCCCTCCTCCACCCCCCTTCCCTTTCCCCCCTTTCCCTCTCTCTTCCCCCCCTCTCCACCTTTCCCCCTCCTTCCTCTTCTCCCCTCCCCCCCTTTTCCCTCTCTCTCCCCCCCCCCCTCTCTCTTTTTCTTCTCCCACCCCCCCCCCCTACACACGCTACCTGGAGGGCCACGGGGGAAGGCTTTTTAAACAGGACCCTGTGAGCATCCTAAAACGTTGTTCACCGTATTTGGGTGCCCCAACATGGGCATCGCCCAGCACAAATGTGTCCCGAGTGAGGGAAGGATTAGGTCATTTGAACACGGGGCTCGGGGGTACACGGCGAAGGGAAAGGGCTCCTCCATAACCACCGGGCCGAGGGAGCGAGGCATCAAGACTCCCTTCTTTTTTTTTCTATTTTCTAAAAGCCGCATATTGAGAGAGGCGCCCTTCTCATCCCCCGTCTCGCTTTTTTAAACCTTCCCTGCCCCAAAAGGGAGCGGTATTCATGTACAACTGGGGAACAGTCACGTACTAAAAACGAGAGGCGGAACGGTCGCTTTCCGGTGGTAACCCGCTCGATGCTGAAACCCCTTGGCTGGGGGGAAAGCAGTGCCTAACCACTGAGCAAACCCCCACCCCCGGCGTGGTTATGGAGATATTATTAATCTTACTAGAATGTAAACTTTTTGGAAAAAAAGGAAAAAAGGGTGGCAGGAGGGTTTTAAGGGGAAACGTTCGCTGCCAAAAAGAAAACCCTGAGGTTCGGGGGTTCGTTTCTCAGCCTGCCTTTTCTTCCCTTTTTGACAAAAAAATTCGAACTGAATTTCAAAGCCCTTCGGATGAGACAATAACTGGGGCCCCCGTGGGGAAGCATGAGAACACTTGCGCACCGTTAAACCTGTTCCGTTTTTTCGAAAGAGTGGGCCTTGTGTCCCCGGGGGAAACATATAAAAATTTAAAAAACGCATACAAGGGGGGATGGGTAAAAGAAAACACCGAGTGCTTATTCTCTTTTTCCTCATATAAAATCATCAATAAATAAACAAATAAAAAAAAAAAAAAAAAAAAATCATGTCATTTGAGCGCTTTGTTTTGTTGCTTTACAAAATTCACGCTATATAAATTCCATACATTATTATTATTTTTATTATTATTATTTTATTTTTATTTTATTTTTTTTATTAAAACGCTCGACAGCAATTTGGGGCCGCCCTAAGCAAAAAGTGTAATGCTTTGCGCTACTGTTCCGCCCCTTTACATTTCAGGCCCCCACGCGTCTGAATGGGGGGGGAGAGAAGGTCATGGGGCAAAACAAAAAAGGGGGGGAAAAGGACCCAACGGGCTGAACATGGGCCCCCAAAAAGTAAAAGGAAAAAGAAGGGTGACATGAAAAAAAAAAAAAACGAGACCAAACCAAAGAGGGAAGAAAAGAGGGATTTTTTTAAACATTTTTCCTAAGTTAAAAAGGGAAAGGGAAAAAGGGTCCCATAAAACCCATAAGGTCGTAGGGGGGGGGGCGTGAACCTCCTTCTTAGGGCCACATATTGAGGGCGGCGCCCCTCTCCCTCCCTCGCTCTTTACCTTCCCTACCCTAAAAGGGGAGGGACCCATTTACAGCTGGGTGAAACGGGGGAACGTCTGGGGGTTTGATTTACACCCCCCCCCCCCCCTTTCCCCTGCATCCTTTTGGAGAGTACAAAAACACATTTAAAAGAAATAAAGACAAACCAAGAAAATCAGAGTACTACTAGGGGCCGTTTTATTCTTTTTTTTTCCTGTTGCGGGAAAAACAAATAAATAAAGGGATCAATTTAAATATAAAAAAATTTTATAATATAATATATATATAGAAGAGAGAAGAGAGAGAGAGAGAGAGAGAAAGAGAGTGATAAAAGATAATAAATAATTAAATTATTTATTTAAAAATATATTGTGTGTTTTTGGGGTGTAGGTATAGATATAATAGATAGATAGAGAGAAAAGGTATGTTAAAAGGGATGAAAAGGTTAAGAGAAAAAAATATAAATATATATAATAATAATATATTTATATATTTTATATATATATATATATAATTTAATAGTAAGAGAGAAAGAAATTTTGGATCGAGATAGTTAATAAACTTTTATACATACCAAAAATAAATAAATAAAAATTAATGTAATAAATTTCTCTCTCTTCTCTCTCCCCTCTCCCTCTCTCTCCCCCTTCTCTCTCTCTCTCTCCTCTCATATTTTATTTTTAATTATAAAAAAAAAAATAAAATTTTAAACAAAAAAAGAAGAAAAGAAAAAAAAGCGGAAAAGGGGAAAAAGGGGAAGGAGAAAAAGAGAAGAATGTTTGGTTTGTGGTTTTTTTTGGGGTTAAATATCCAACTTGGGCAAAACCATCCTCAAAAACGAAAATCCCCTTTCTTCACGGCTTCCGGGGTAAAAGTCCCCCAAACTTTGGGAGTTCGGGGTTGATTCCCAAGGGGTTGTACTTGGTTTGCCCAAACAGAAACGGAAACATTTCAATTAGGGGGGAATTTTTTTACATAAAAGTACTGGACAGCAGAACTGTCGATATCAACGATTGAAAAAGCATCTCATAAATTTAATATCATTTTAAAAATCAAATTTTCATCAAACACATCCCATCTCATCATAAACAACCATGAATTGATTAGCGCTTTAAAACTTGCAAACACAATCAAAAAACGCAAAATCGACTATATTGTTTTAGATTTACTTAAAGGGAATTTACTCTGGGCACATTTTTTTTTTGTTTCTTTAAAAATTTTAAAAAAATAAAATTGGGTAAAATCCACTGTAACAACAAAAGTTAAGTACAGAACCTATTGGGGGAACATACCGATAGCAGCTAATTATGTTCGGAGAAAGAAAATTTTTTCTTTCTTTTATTTTATTTTTGAAAAAATTGCATTAACGCAGCTTCCAAACAAACCGAGTGAAGGGAAAATGAATACGTTTAAAAAACGAACATCAGTTTTTTTTTTAAATACAGAAAATTATACAATTCCATGCAATCAGGGGCCTTTTAAAAAAATACCCAGCCCGTTCAAAATTAGAAATACAACAGTAACAACACAACGGGGGCCTTTTTTAAGGTGTTATGTAGTCAAATACAAAAAACAATGATCCCCCTTTTGCCCAGTAAATCAGTTTTGAACATTAAACAATCAAGATACAAGAATCCGATTTGAATTTATTACCAATGCTTTCAAGCATTATAAAAAACAAAAACGTCTTTTTAATTTTGAATTAATTAAAAATTTGTAAAAAAAAAACCCCTTTTGGTAAAATTACCAACATATATAATAAATTAAATATAAATAATATATAAAAATATATATATATAAAAATTTTTATATTATAGAAGAGAGAGGAATATTTTAATAAAATTTTGAAAAAGTAATATCTCAATAACAAAATAAATATAAAAGTTGCGTACGCTGAACCAAAAAAGCAAAGTGCTTAAAGTCAGAGAAAGGCGTGTTGGACACTTCAAGCCAAACAAAAAAAAAAAGTAAAATCAAAAAAAAATCAGATCAAATATATTTTAGTTTAAAAAAAGAAAAACAAAAGCTGCCGCTATTTATTACAATGGAGCCCCTTTTTGAATTGTTTTTCGTTAAGTTAGTAAGAAACAACATATTTGGATACTAGCTTTAAGAACCCCCTGGGGATTTGGGGGCTCTTACAGATACAAGCATCCCCACCTTTGGAAAATTAGTGCAGGAAATGTCCACTTTTTCTGTCCTCCCTTTTTTTGTTTAAATTTTTTAATCTGCCTTTCTAAATTTTTCTTCTTATTTTTTTTTGCCTTCCCGGTCCCTTCCCTGCCTTTTTTTAAAAAAAAAAATTCCAAAACAAAAATTTTGTTTTCATATTACATTTTTCCCGTGTTAATTTTTTGGCAGCCAGGGATGATGTTTTAAAAAACGGGATGGGCACAGAATGTCCCTTCCGCGTGTTTTTTTTCCCTGGGCCTTGTTTAACATTTTTGTACTTTTAAAAAAATTTTTTTATACTGTTTTTTACGCTTTTATCTGGGGATGAAAATTTAACAAATGACTCGTCCCCCAGAGTGGTTTAAACAGCCCTAAGGAAAGATATATTGGTTTGGTCATTCAATTTTTTTTTTTTTTCCCAGAAGGACATGTTAGAAATTTTAAGGGTTTTTGGAGGGGCTGGTTTTTAATTTGAATTTAAAGTGACTGGAGCGCTGAAAATGAAAAGACGAAAACCCCCTAGGCTTTTGGGTCGGGAGGGGGAAAATCAAATGAATGGAATGAAATGGCCCCCCCTTTAGTAAGGGAAGTAATTTTAATGCAGTACAAATCCATGTAGCCCTACTTAAAATCATGTAAGCAAACTGCGAAGACTTTTTTTTTTAGTGAATTAAATTGCGTTTTTTCCAATTTTTTGCAAAAAAATAGGGGAAAAGTCTACGTCCTGGGGCGTTTTAACGCCCCGAAATTAAAAAAAAGTGTTTTTAAATTATTTGTTCACATAAAAAAGGGTCGTTTTGGTCAACCACCAACAAGTTTTTAACATATACATGCGTGAAAAAAAACGATCATTTTTAGTTCCATCATTCAGGGGCCGCACGCAGGTGTGCCAACTTTAAGTACTGAATCCACAAACACTTTTGCAACAAAGGTATTTTAGAAGATCCCCGATCTTCGATCACAAACACACGCAACACAACACATCAACACATCAACAAAGGCAACAAATAACACCTCAAACTGTGCGCGTGCACTCCACACACATACACGCGGTCTGTAACGCATGCATGTACAATAACACACAGACGCGCACACACATATGCCAGTACACCTACATGTAAAATAACACCACACACACACACACAACGTGCCCGTACACGCATAATTTCAAAATCACACACACACACACACACAACAGTCCTTCACCCTCCGCGTGTGCGGGCACATAAACACATACCAACCTACCATTCAAATAGAGAAAAAAAATCACACCCACTTATTGAAAAGTACAACTCATTCACAACTATACAACCGCACGTACACCCTCAAATCAAATAATATATTCACGAACACCCATAGTCAACACACACCCTTCCCCCCCACCACACACACACATCACACACACACACACACACACGTGGGGCAGCCCTCATTCTCGGAAGACTATGGAGTTGAACCTATTGTTCATTATATGCAAAGCTTGGGCTATGGCTGGCCCTCCCACACGGAATGAGTGTTCCTGTGGCAAGGTGATGCCTGGCACACTCTCACTTCAACACTCACCAACACACACAACACCACACACACACACACACACATACACACACACATACACACACAACACACAACGCACACTACACACCACGCGGACGGACGACGGACTCCACTCTAGAGGTTTTCGGAGACCATTAACTGAACAGGAGTACCAGACGTGTGCCGAGCTGCACAGACTGGCCCCAGTGCCAGAGTCTTCCTTTGGTGCCACACAGCCGAGAGAGAGGACAATGAACGAAATTATTTAATTCGAGGATAATAATAAGCACACTGATGCTTTTTATTACATCAGTCCCCGCCCTTAGGGATACATCTTAATAATACTAACCCATCTATACAGTCCACAATAATAACAAGGGAAATAACCCGTTCAAAACAGCTCCCCCCCAACAACCCCCCCCCCCAAAGCAAAAAATAAAAAAAACCATAAATACCCCACCCCCCACCCCCACGTCCCCCACCCCCCAAAAAAACCTTAACCAAAACAAACAAACCAACAAAAGAGAAGGAAAAATCAAAACCAACAAAGATGATTAAAAATAGAAAAACCGACAAAACAACAACAACAAGAACAACAGAACAATTACAACAGAGCCAAGAAAAATAACACAACCAATACTAATAAGCCATAAAATATAACATCTACACAAAGAGAGAGAGAGAGAGAGAGAGAGAAGGAGAAGAGAGAGAGAGAGTAGAGAAGAAGAAGAGAGAGAGTGAGAGAAAGAGAGAAGATAAATAAGAGAGAGAGAGAGAAGAAAGAAGAGAAGAGAGAGAGAGAGAGAGAGAACTCAGATCAGAACTCAGAAGGAAGTACACTTAGATCAATATTAAATTGTGTTAGATACATATGTATTTAGCATTTGGCATTGTCTTCATTGTTTGTTTCACTGAAAGTGAGAGAGAAGAGAGAAGAAGAAGAAGAGAGAGAGGAGAGAGAGAGAAGAAGAAGAGAGAGAAAACACAGAAATGTAATTTATCTAACTTAGCAATAAGACAAGACACGGTGGCGTAGGAGAATTACAATGTCAAAGAGTGCAAAAACCGGATACAATACTTAATACCAGGTCACTTTCAGTAACAGAAATACTGAAACCATGCACAATACATGAAAAACATACGTATCAGAAGAGCCAGAGAGAAAGAGAGAAGAGAGAGAGTGGCGGGAGAAAGGAGGAAGAGAGAGAGAGATAGAGAAAAGAGAAGAATAGAGAGAGAGAGATTTTAATTATTTATTATTATTCACTTATATCGAAAAAGAAGTTGTATTATTTGTTTTATTCATTCTCGTATATCGAAGGAGATTTTCAATGTTTATCTATCATTCCGTTTTATATATATAAATATATATAAATATATACTATAAATAAAATATATAATATATGGGGGTGCGTGCGTGTTGCGTGCGTGCGGGCGGGTTTGTGTGTGTGGAGTGCGTTGCGTGCGTGTGCGTTGTGCATATTTGAATTTCTTAAAATAAGCCTGTTAGCCAATTGTTGTTGCATATGTAAGATGGTTGAATAGAAGCACTTTGATTTGTTTTTGTAAGAAATTAGTGCTAATAACCTTGCAGGTATTATAAATCTAATAAGTAATACTACTACTACTACTACTACTACGACTACAACTACTACTACTACTAACTACTACTACTACTACTACACAATACTACTACTACTACTCCACTACTACTTCGACACTACAACGCAAACAACAATTATAAATAGTAGTAAGTAGAGTATAGTAGTAGTAAGTATACTATTATTGCTAGGAGTAGTATATAGTAGTATAGTAAGTAGTAGTAGATTAGTATAGTATAAGTAGTAGTAGTATAACTTATTATGCTAGTTAGTAATAGTATATAGTAGTAGTATAGTAGTAGTATAGTAGTAGTAGTAGTAGTAGTAGTAGAGTAGTAGTAATATAGTAGTAGTAGTATATAGTAGTAGACCCAAATAATAGGACATTGTCATACAATATTTTTACCACATTTTTGAAAGGCTTTATTTAAAACGCAGGAGTTTGGAAAGGATTTTAGTAATACAGATGTATTCAGATAAATTTGAATGAGATAAAACAATGCTTCAAAGACTGTTATAAATCATAAAAAATAATAACACGTACATTGCAGATTGTTTTTAGAAATATTGCTCAAATATCCACACACTGAGAAGTCTCATTACAAAACACTTCACATGGTATATGATTGCTTTTTGTAATGTCAGTCTGTTGGGGATCGTTGTTGTTGGTGTGTGGTGTGTGTGGTGTGGACGTTTGGTGCGCACGCGCCCAGCGCTGTGTTTTTATTGTTGTTGATAGTGATAGTCACTGTGTGTGTATTTGTGATAATGAGTCAGTGTGTTAGTGTGTCTGTTTGTGTATGTGATAGTGAGTATGTGTGTGTGTTGTGTGTGTGTGGGTAAATGAGTAGTGAGTTAGGTGCGCGTGTGTGTGTGTGTGCGTTTGTGTGGTCGTGTGTGTGTGGTGCGTGTGTGTATTAATGTGTGAGAAGGTGTTGGTGTATGTGTGTTTGTGCGTTATTTAAATGGATATGTGATTTAACGACTGTAGTGTGTTGGGTGGGCGTGTGTCTGTTTGGTCTGCTGTCTGTTGTTTGGTTGTTATCTTCCTGTGTGACGGATTTGTTTCTGTTTCTCTTTTGTTCAAACCAGTCCCATACTTTTTCGAAGCCAGGTGATCACTTCTTTTGTCTATCTTTTAACCTCCGCTGCAATACTCTAGCTTGCTACACCTGCTTCCCCTACATTCCCATCGTTCTTAACCTTTAGGAACTCTCTCTTGATCCAATCCCTCAAGCTGTACCATCAGCGAATGTTAGGTTGAGATCTCTTACTCCCCAATGGGCCCCAAACGGCCATGCAGCCTTTTGGGCTAGCAGCCCTCATGTTGACATTCTCGGGTGGTAAACCATGCAGTTTCCTTACCCCGTTTGTTATCACACTTTAAAAGTATGCGAAGCGTTTTGAGGATTCTTTACAGCGTGTATGAAATAACAAGACAAAGGGATAGCGATAAAGAGAAGAATATTCATACTTGATGAATTTATCAGACCACTTTTGTAGGTAGGCAATATTTCCTGCGAATTCGCTGCTCTCCCCCCGGGGAAGCGCTCCCACTAGTACTCCAGCCTGGTGGGTCTGTCTGGAACTGATAGTAGTTCCATACCAACTGGTTCTCTACAAAAGTAGCCAGGGCAACATCCCTTGTTCCGTGATCTTCAACGCGCTAAATGAATATGCGTATCACACGGTACCCTCGTTTATCGTCTCATCCAAAAGACTAGCCCCAGACCAACCACTCGGATAATGGATGGGGAAAAGTTCGATCCAAACCAATGCCCAAGGAGTGGAACGATGCCAAGAAGGAAGATGATGTGGTGGTGTGGTGGTGGTGGTGTCTATAATGATTATGATGATGATATGATAGATGATGATGATGATGAGATGATGATGTGGTGTGTGGGTGTTGTGTGGGTGGGTGGGGTGGTGGTGGTTGGTGATGATGTGATGATGATGTATGATGTATGACGGACGACGAAGACGATGAATGATATGATGATATGATGATAGATGATGAGGAGGAGAGAGGAGGAGGAGAGAGGAGGATAAGATGATGAGATGAGAAAGTGTATGCGGAGAAGGATGAGGATAGGATGAAGTTGTCGACGTGATGTGATCAGGTGATGGCAGTGATGATGATGGCATATTGATGAGATGATGATGATGAGATGATGAAGATGATGATAATGATGATGTTGATGATGATGACGGACGATGATAGTGGTGTGTGTGGGTGTGGTGTGGGTGGTGGGTGGTGTGGCGATGAGGTGAGTGATGATGAATGGTGATGACGACCAACGTGGCGATGATGATGAACAGGAAATATAGGTGATGAGGAATATGTGATGAGATGAGGCGACGGTGATGGTGAGCATGGTGATGGCAGGATTGGTGATGTATAGGTGATGTGATGATGAATGAGATGAGATATGATGATGATATATGATGATGATCATCATCATCATCATCCATCATCATCATCATCATCAGCATCTTCATCATCACTCATCATCATCATCATCATCATCATCATCATCAATCACACACATCATCATCATCATACACACCACACACCCCATCACCACCACCACCACCACCACCACCACCACCACCACCACCACCTCCACCACACCACCACCACCACCAACACCACCACCACACCCATCATCGTCATCATCCTCACCACCCATCATCATCATCACATCATCTTCACATACCACCACCACCACACATCACCATCATCCAATTCCCGCTACAGACCTGTGCCCAGGCCCTCCATCAGGACTGGAGAACTCTCAAAATGACCCGTTGAGGTCTTCGTCCTCACGGTAGCACACAGACTGGCAGACCAGCGTCAAGGTGAGCACACTCTCACGTGCGTAACACCGACCCTTGTGTTTGCACCGCAACATACAATCAATCCCTCACTTCGGCCTCGGTTTAGCAACAGCTTCGAAGAGTATTGAAAAGTAAAATGTTTGGAGTGTGGATAGGGGAAATGATAATGTCCCATACCATGATATCATACGTACACACCGTACCTTATTATGAACATAACAGAGCAAATCCTAGCATCATAGCATACCTTACCAAACTTACCATGCCATTGCATACCATAGCATACCATACCTGCGTACAAACTATAACCATACAGCTATATCATACCATACCATACCCTACCTCTACCAGAACATACCACAACATACAGAACCAACCATATCATACATAACATAACCCTACCCTACCCACCCTACCCTACATACCACCCAGAACCCCCATACCATACCATACCATACATATCATAACCCTACCCTACCTAAACCCTACCATACCATACCACACCATACCATACCATACCACACCATATCAATACCTAACCATATTGTATCCATACCATACCATACCATACCATAACCACACCATAGCTGTTGGCAGCATACATATTCAAAATTCCATCTTTGCATTTCTCACGATTTGATAAAGTCCTTAAAAACTGCGATAAACGAGACTAAGACAACGACAGACAGACAGACAGACAGACATGCCGCAGGCAGCACAGCCATGCAAGTAGACAGACAGACAAACCAGAACAGACGTGAAGCAGAAAAGGATAGACAACATAGAAATTAGATAGATATATAGATAATAGATAGATAATAAAATAGATAGATAATAGATAGATAGATAATAGATAGATAATATAGAGAGAGCTAGAGAGAGCTAGAGAGAGAGGAGAGAGAGAGAGAGAGAGAGAGAGAGAGAGAGAGAGAAGAGAGAGAGATGACAGACAGACAGACAGACAGACAGAACAGACAGACAGAAAGACAGACAGACAGAACAGAAAAACAGACAGACAACAACAACAACAAAAACATACATATCAGACGAGCGATATAATGGAAAACAGACAGAAACAATGCACCAAGATTACAGTACCGGTGCATCCGTCTTCCTGGTGCACTGCCTTCTCATAGTGCACATGAGCCTGCAGAGTAAGAACATGTGCACGTAAGGATCAGTTTTTTCCATTGATTGCAGTTGGTATTGCAGTCCATTTCTAACTGTGTTTATTGTATGTAATGGATTGATTGTTTGCATTTGTATGTATTGTTTGTAATTATAGTCAAAGTCCTATCGTATTGTATTTATTGATATTGTCTTGTTACATACATTACAATCGCATAGAACCGCCAACCCAATGAAGTCAGTCCAAACGACGACAGACAGAAAACGTCCTACTGGCATAGCAGACAAACAACGGACATATAAGCAGACAAAAAAACCCCAAAATGCCTGCATACTGAAAGATGATACCACAACAATTTACAACGATTTAAAGAGATCCACAGAGAGCAGAACATATAGCAGACTAGAAACAGACATAGAGACAAACATAGAGACAGACAGCTAAACAAAAACATGCATGTATCTGAAATGACAAAATAAAACAAAACATTTACAAACAAGCTATAAGATGCACAAGAGAGACAAGCATATAGACAGACTTACAGAAAGACATAAAGACAAGCAGGCATGCAGTCAACAGACAGACAGAATAACGGACTGAGAGAGGCAAGAGATAGAGAGAGACAACAGACAGCAGAATCAGAGACAAGACAGACAGAGACCAGACAGAAAACAGACATACAGGCAGGTAACAGACAGTAACAGCTGAAAACAACAACCCAAAAACCGACAGACAGGTAGGCATACAGACAGAAAAAACAAAGAGAGAGAGACCAGACAGTGACAAAAGATCAAACACATACAAACGACTGACGGACAGGACAGACGACAGACAGACAGAAAAAGACAGACGACAGACAGACAGAACAGACAGATATCAGACAGACAGATATTCAGACGACAGACAGACAACAGCACAGGCGAAAAAAAAAAAAAGAAAATTGACACCTTTGTTGTCATGTAAGGCAGTTAGTTCCAGCGACCAATTGCTGGGCTACACATTTTTGACCACGCATTTGCCCACTTTGTACTGGGCCTTGTCAAGTCTGCAAGTCCCGTGTTGGATCATAACAACCCTCACAACACACAACATTAAACCATAATCATTAACTCTGAACATAAGCACGATTTTCGTGTTGTATTGCACAGTATTTTTATGGTTCTGTACCGTATGCATGCATTTGTTTTCGTTGGTGTTGGTGCTGTGTTGTGTTGTGACTTGTATCCACTGGCCGCGGTGTTTGTTAGCTATGGCAGCATTGTGTTTGTATTGTTTGTACGTGTTGCTTGCATTGTGATCTGTGGTGGTTTATTGCGTTGTATGTTTGTATTGCATTAATGATATATTTTTTACTGTACAGCATTACATGTTAACTCTGCTGTTGCTATTGTGTCGTTGTGTTGTATTTGTTTTGTTTGTACTGGTTTTTACCTTGCATGGCATTGTTATATATGTCGTTGTAATGGTTTTGTATTCTGGTGCACTGTATTGGCATGCAAGTCATCCACGTGTTGTATCGTGTTTGTTGTTGCCATTGTATGAATTTATGCCTTTGGTTCCCCAAGTGTTTAGAAGCACGTGTCATTCTAGCTGACAAATTCAAGTACCGGTTGGGGGGGGGTTTCCCCCCCCTATCTCTCGCTGTTTAGCTGCATGCAGAGAGTCACACAATACAAATACAAGACTCGACGAACAGAACTTGCACCTATGTGACCACCTGACGAAACATCCTCCAATACGGCATTGAGATCATGCCAAAACAAAACTCAAGACAAACAGTGCCCAGCCAATCACACCAAATCATGAAAAGCACGAAAGTTATTGATCAGGTCGAAGACCGAATTCGCGCATAGAACTGAACAAACAGTAGCAGCAATGGCGAAGCTGCAAGACCATCTGAAGCCGAAACATCTCTCTCAGGACGAAGGTCTAGCTACTGCTGCACTATCCATCTTTAACAAGCTTAGGGCACGAAGCCTGTCATGAATCATTCTACAAAGAAGGGTTCCTGCTATAATGAGATGCCGTCAAAACTCCAGCATTTCACACACTGGACCAACATTACAAAACGAAGAAGCGACAAACCACACACTACAATAAACAACTACGAAAACCTGCGGACCACATCAAGAATAGGTAGCTCAGATGATGACATGTGACAAAGCTGGGCTCTCAGACCATTCGGTACCTAGAACATGCAGGGAAGAAGCGTGCAGGCCGATAAGCAATGGGCACAGACAGCATCAATGAATGGACCGGAAGTCTTTTCCCACAACCCAGCCGTGCTCACAAACGCCGCAAAGGAGCCAGCTGGTGCAACTTCGTCACTGCAATGACCTACGACACCGAGGTTAATGAGCAGGTAGATGAGTGTATTCGTTTGCATGGTTATCTATGGGATTTGTAGCGTGGTTTTGCTGTATTTTTGGACTGTAATTATTGTGCTGTTTTTGCATTATTTTATGCATTTATTTTTGTTGTCTAGAGAAGGATAATCAATCATGCCAATGTTTCACACCCAGTCCCCTTTGTTGAGATTTTGAAAAAACGTTCAGCTGTGCCCATTGTTACATACGTCACCTACTCTTCTGATACGCGACAGCTTATCACCTTTGGTAGATGTTCTGTATACGATTGCCTCGTTTTAGTCTCATCAAAAACTGCATATACATATAACACACAATACACACAAACACAAATCAACACACACTAATTCACACCATCTTCGCACAAACGTAAAAAACCCTGGTTCGCTTTCGATAAAATAGCCAATTTGTGATCGGTGAAAGCAGAGTCAAATTCACAAATCCGCAGACACTCGAGACTGATTAAAAAAGCACATAAAGACTTTTCCATTTTCCTCGATAGAAAATAATAAAATAAATAAATAAATAAAATAAATAACACACACACACAAACACACAAAACACGCACACATACACACTACACACACACACAGACCACACACACACCAAGCTCGCACACACACACACACAAACAAAGTACCACACAACACACACTCACACACAACAACACACCCACACACACACACACGCCCACCACACGACCTAAACCCACACACACACACACAAACACACGCGCGCGCGCCACAACACACACATAAATAACACACAAATCACAACACACAATCACACACACACACACATACACACACACACACACATACACACACACACACACACACACACACACACACCACATACACACACACACACACACACACGAAACACACACACGAAACACACATCACAACCCATCATCATCATCATATTCTCATCTACATCAGCATCACCAGCCTAACCTCACCACCACCACCCACCATCCCACCTAATAAAGTGTGTGGGTTGTTAAAAAAACCCCCCCCCACCCCCCCCACCTCCACCAGCTTATCACCACCACCAACTCCACACCCACCCGACAACCACCACCAACAACCTGCAGATGCACATGATCTCATCATCTCCAGCACCACCTCTACCACCGCCACCATCATCACCATCACCACATCATCATCATCATCATCATCAAATCATCATCATCCATCATCATCATCATCACCATCATACAAACAGATTGATACCTTCCAGCTTCGCCTCCCCGAAAATTTTTCCGGAGGAATCTTTTGGCAGAAAAATGCTTTCGCAAAGAGTCCTGGAAGCGCTTTCGGTGCCTTTTGTAACACTTGTCCTTATACAGGCAGCCTGGTCATAGACCCTACACCGGACTTACAAACTTGCTCCATTTCAGTTATTCATATCTGTATATATTATATTATATATCTATATCTATATATCTAATCCATATATCTATCTAGCTAGATTCTTTATGTATTTATATAATATATATATATATATAATATATATATATATATATATAAATAATATAGGATATATATATATATATATTTAAAAATATATATATTACACATGCGCCAATCACGAACGCATTGAAACTTCGCAGACGACAACTTGCACACACACACACACACACACACACACACCACACACACACACATTACACACACACGCTAAATCACACACACGGTAATTTCACACCACACGCTAAACATCACACACCACACACACACACACACAACACACACAACACACACACAACACACACAGCACGCACACACTACATAAAATACGCACAACACAAACACACACACACACACACTAAACACACACACATACACTACGTAACCGCACACCACATAAAAAACGTCCACATCACACACACTCTAACATAAATAACACACTCACCACACTATAGAACTAACAACGCACTACACAGTACAAAACCACAAAGCAAACACGCCCACACTCCACTGTTATCTCACACAATGACACACACAAAGACACACACACTCAGACACACAAACATACACAAAAAACACTCACACAAAATTCACAAACACCACACACACCACACACAAACACACACACACACACAACACACACACACCCAACGCACACACCACCACAAAACCACTGTAACGCAACCACACCACCACCACCACCCATATCACAACCACCACCACCAATAGCAACAACAACACAACTACATACAGCAATTAACGCCATCATTACACCAAGCCACAACCAATAACAAACAAGCAACATAATCACGAAATCATAATATTTGGTGGCACGTACTTTGGAGGTAATCGTGCCTATACAATTGAGTGTTTAATCTATAGAAAATACCATTAAATGGTGTGTGTGTTGTTGTGTGTGTGTCCTTTGTGTGTGTTTGTTTTTCAAAAGAAAAGGGAGAGAGAGCTAGAGAAAGAGAGAAGAGAAAAGAGAGAGAGAGAGAGAGAGAGAGAGAGAGAGAAGAAGAGAGAGAGAGAGAGAGAGAGAGCGAGAAGAGAGAGAGAGACACAAAGCGAGAAAGAGAGAGAGAACAGATACAGAACAGAGAGAAGACAGAGAGACCGAAAGAGAGAAATAACAGCAGAGACAAGACAGAGCTTGCCAGTATAGACCCACATGCGCATATTTCTTTGTATGCGAGTGCATGTGTGTTGTTTTTTGTGTGCGTGCAGCTATGAATTAACGTCTAGTCTGCGAACATCTAAACGATACTATTTGAAGAGAAGAACCACACCCAAACCCATAACAACAACAACAAAACAGCAACAACAACATCAACATCAACAACAGCATCACTTACAACAGCAACGCTAACAACTTCATAGTTAAGCAGCGGGATATCTCGTGGTCGAGCACTACTCGCTTTCCCCCAGCAAGTAAGCACGCGAGCGTGTTACCAGTGGATTGGGTACCCTTTGCGCGCCTTGCGTCAGTACAGTTTTCCCCAGTTACTCATCTGTAAATGGGTACCTGCCCTCTTTAGGTCAGAAGTAAACCGAGGAGAGGAGATGGCGCCGCCCACAATATGCTGCCCTAAGAAGTGAGGTCTCTTTGACGCTTCGCTAACCCTACGACCTTATAGGTTATGGGATTCCATTATCTTTACCTATATACCATACCTTGATTCATTGCGTTCTAATAGTCCTCGAAAACGAAAGAAATGCTTGCGCATTGAAAGCGGCACAGTGAAGTCTGTACTGCCACTCAATTGTTCCAAGGCAAGCACTCAGTCCCCGTGAACACCAACCCTTCTTATCTGCAAATCTACACAGCATCATTATTTCTATTACGAATTTTTGAATGCTACGGAATCATGCCTAGGAACGGGATGCCATATGTGGTCTTAACAATGCGCTTGCAATCGACGATCCGTTCGATTCCGTCCAAGGGACATTTTCCCCTGGATTAACATCAGTGCAACTCCACTCCCGCCCGAAAGTCCTTCGGATAGACTATAAACGAAACCCTGAGTGCGAACGCACCAGAACATCTTCGCACACGTTAAAAACCATGTTACGTTTTTTGGTAAGAGTAGGCCATTTGGTCGGTGGAACAGGAGACAATTGTATAAAAATCCCAGTACACACGGGGATTTGATGTAAAAACGCACAGAAGTGCTTAGATGATCATCCTGATATAAAAGATAACATAAAATAAATTATTAATAAATAAACACGCGTGCGCGCACACACACATCAAACTTATACACGCACAATAAATACTCATACTGAACAACACACCACACACACCACACACACACACACATGCACACACACATACAAACACAACGCAACGCACGCACACACTTCCACGCAACCATGCACCACATCGGATGAAGATTATCACACCATAATACCATCCTTCATTCATCTCCATTCAAAATTATCTCAATCCCTTTAAAACAAATTTGAAGACATGAACATAACATCAAATAAAGTCAACAAAACACCCCGAAAAAGAAACCAACTATAATTACTCTTAAATGAACTAATAAAGTTTCCAACACCGCTGCTGACGTCACAACTGTTTGTAAACAGGCGTCACTCCAACGCACTGTACCACTGGTGAACAAGGTTCCATGTTTCAACACGTAACAGTTGATATCCAATGTGATTATTTTTTCAATCAAGTGTAGACATCCAAAAATATTCCTCAATCACAATTCGTAGCTGTCAATTCGAATTCAACACATATGTCTGCATTATTTGTAATGCCCGTGCAATCACATACACACACTACATTACTACGGTTGTAAGCACATATGCAAATGATCACACGCACCGGGCAGAACACCATGCACAAGCGTGCACGCCGTACCCAAACACACCAACACACACAACCGACACCTTCACCCCCCCTCCCCTCTCACACACACATAGATACACAAACACAAATAGATAAAGAATATATATACATATACAAATATACATATATTTATATATATATATATATATATATATATATATATATATTTTATATAATGATATATTACCACAAAAGACAAAGACAAAAAAAGAAAACAAACAAACGAAAAGAGAGAAATAGAAAAACAAACAACTTATAAAGTCATAAAAATTAACATCTACATATTGTAAAATTGTAACATGTTACACATAGTTGTTACACGTAACAATAAGATGTTGAAACCCAGAAGACGAATAAAATACTGAAAATAACACAGACACACAATATATAGAGATAGATAGATAGATAGATAGATGGATAGATAGATAGATGGATAGATACATTCATACATACATATATATATATATATATATAATATATATATATATATATACATATACAAATATGTATATATATATTTATATATGTGTGTGTATGTGGTTGTTTTGTATACTCCCTCTCTCTCTCTCTCTCTCTCTCTCTCTCTCTCTCTCTCTCTCCTCTCTCTCTCTCCTCTCTCTCTCTCTCTCTTTCTCTCTCCCTCTCTCTCTCTTTTTCTTTAAAAAAAGTTTTTTTCCTTTGCTTCTTCTGCTTGAAAGTAGGAGTACTGAGTGCATTTTTAAATGTGACCCCATGGGCGGGGACTGGATGTAAAAAAGAACATGAATACTTATTCATTATCCTGAAAAAAATATTTTGTTTCTATTACTTACAATGTGTAGATGTTCTTTTTATGACTTTATTGGCTTTTCCCCCTCTTTATTACGTGAGTGTATGGGTATTGCACTTATTTTATTACCATGACATTCAATTTGCAGGAGCAGAATTAAAAAGTGTTTGTGTTGATCGTGTGCTATGTATTACATATTTAGTATTATCCCTGAAACACCCCCACCCCACCCCACACCCCCACACACACGCTCAAACAAACACAAACACACACACACACACACACACACACACACTCACTCACCCACTCACCCACTCATATTCTCTCCCTCAACGACTGTATAGTTTTAAATTTCTTCTTGGTTTGTTTCTTGTTTTTATTGTGTGGATGTATGGGTATTAAATTTATTTTTATCATGACATATAATTTGAAACGAGTAGAATCTAAAATGAGTGTTGATGGGATGGCATACTGTTTTGGGATTTATATATTGGATATTATCTCTGAAATACACACACACACTCTCTGTCTCTCTGTCTCTGTCTCTCTCTCTCTCACCTTTTATCGTCCTGCTTATAGTCATAGTATATCCTGATGAAGGATTCATATTTTTATATTTTCAATACTTTATTGGACTTGCCTCTGTACTTAAGTTTTAATGAGTGCCCTATTTCAATATCTTATAATTATGTATAACAAGTATGTGTACCATTTGACAATGTGTAGATGTTTATCTTTATGACTTATTAAGTTTGGTTGTGTTATTTTTTTTTTGGCTTTGTTGTTGTTCTTGTTCTTGTTGTTGTTGTTTGTCTGTTTTTCTCTTTTTTATCATCTTTTGTTGGTTTGGTTTTTTCTTCTCTTTTGTTTGTTTGTTTGTTTTGGTTACGGTTTTTTGGGGGTGGGGGTAGGGGTGGGGTATTTTTAGGATTTTCTTTTAATTGCTTGCTTTGGGGGGGGGGAGGGTTGTTGGGGGGGGGGGGGGGGGTTGTTGGGGGGGAGCTGTTTGAAAAGGGTTATTTCCCCTTGTTTTTATTGTGAGACTGTATAAGTATTGGGTTATTATTATTAAGGTGTATCCCTAACGGGGCGGGGACT
>CM054158.1:5308320-5347596 GCA_028751875.1 Rapana venosa
GAACCCGGGGACTGAGGGGTGGGGCCGGGGGGAACAAAAAAATGGCCCTTTTAAACAAATAAATTTTTTTATATTAAAGGGGAAACAAGGGAAAACTTTTGGGGCCCCTTTTGGTTTGGTGCGGGGAAATTTATTCACGAATAAAACCAAAAACCGGGTTTAAAGGGTAAAAAAGGAAAAAATTTAAAACTTTTTGGGGAAAAAGGACGAAAGGGGGGTTTTATTTTCCCAAGCCCAAATAAAAAGCCAAAAGGGGAAACCGAGGCCCTCCCCGGGGTGGGGGGTCGGGCCCAAAGACCTTTTCGGAATAAAAAAACGGGTAAATACCCCCATTTTTAAAAATTATGGGGGCTAGAAAAGGGGAATTACTATTTTCTACCCTCGAAAAAGCTTTTTTACGTTTTTTTCGGGTTGGGTTCTTTGCCCGGGGCTCATTTTTGGCCCCACTCCTTTTTTTTTTGCTTTTTCAAGTCTTGATGCAATTTTCGGGAAATTTTTGGGTTTTTTGGGTTTAACCAGTTTTTTACTAGTACAAAATATTGCCCCTTGGGGGCCAGGTACCCAAGCCCCTTTTGTAAACAAAATTGGGGCCCTGGCACCTCCCGGATCCCCACAGCCCCCTGCGCCTTTTATTTGCCGGGCATATAGGCTTTGGGCCACAGTTTTCGGGAAAGCGAGGTGCTCGGACCACGGGAGCTATCCCGCCCCCCTTTTTCCCTTTTCCTTTTTTATCGGGCGTTTTTTAACAATTCGGGGTTTTTTTCCATTGTTTTCAAATTTTTGGTTGTTGGTTTTGGCACGTTCCCCATTTTAACCCCGGGGGGTTCCCCCAAAGAATATGTGCTCTAAATTCTTTCCCAAACCCGGGTTTTTCACCGGTGAGAGGGTTTGAAAAAAAAAAAAAAACAAAAAAAGATGAAAGGGTGTTTTGTGTTAAAACCTTTTCAAAATTGTATTGCAAAATTATGACGGTTTAGCCATACCACAACTTTAGGGGAAATACTTTCAAAAATTATTTGTATATGCTTTTGTTTCTAAAGGCCCAAAAAGTCCAAAAAACTTCCCCTCTTGAACCTCAGAGCTCTAGCCCCAAAGGGGCAAAAAAAAAAAAAAAAAAAAAAAAAAAAAAAAAAAAAAAAAAAAAAAAAAAAAAAAGTCATTCACAATCAATTTAAATTTTCCCAAAGACCCCACTTTTGAATTTTTTTTGTCATTGAGACTTTTTTCCCCCGGGTTTTTAAAAAATAGGGGGGAAAAAATAGCCAAATTTTTGAAATAAAAAAGTTTTTTTCACCACACACACAACCCCAACACCGCAAAAGCGCGCCCCGCAAAGAAAAAGGCGGGGCCCCGGGACAAAAAACCTTCGGGATGGCTAAAAAACCGGGGTTTTCCCCGTGTGCGAAGCATGGGAAAAACATTTTGCCAAAACGTTTTAAATTTCCCTTTTTCCCCTTTTCGACAGGTAGGCTATTGTGTGCCGGAGGAACAATGGGGAAAATTTTCAAAACCGCAAAACACAGGGGACTGGGGTTAAAAAAAACCATGAGTGCTTATTCCTTTCCCTCCAAAAATAAGAATAATTTTAAAAAATTTAAAAAAAAACCCACTCACACAAAAAACACAAACACACCAAAAACACCGTTTTCGTGCTTTTTCCTGGCTAGATTTTGGGGGGTCCGGGGGGGTTGAAATGTGTTATTTTTTTTATTCGGTTTAGGGTGTGTGTGTTTGGTTAAACTTATTTAAAGGGGGTTTTTAAAAAAAATTTTTTTCCACAATTTTATTAGGGTTGGTGGTGTTTTGGGGGAAGGGGGGTTTTTTTTTTGGATCAGGTTTTGTGTTATTTTATGTGAGAAATTTTTTACTTACATTTGGGATTTTTTTTAGCCTTACCGCTTTAACCCCCAAAAAACCAATTATCTAGCGGAAAGGGGCGGCAAAGGGAAAAGTTCAAAGTGTTTGGTTAGGATTGAATAATCGCCCCTCTATACAGAGAAAAAAACCCACAAGGGGGAGTGAAAAGTTTGACCAGGGCAAGAAAAAAAAAGCAAGGGAAAAAAGGGCAGAGAGCAAAACCCCAAAAACCAAGGGCTTTTATTTTTGGCTGAAAGGCCTACCCTCCAAGGGTGTCTGTAAAAGGGTCTGAGGTATGGCTGTTCCCCTGGGCCCCTAAACAGAAAACCTTGGTTGTTGTGTGGTAAATCTCTTTTCATTTATGTTTAACCCCCTCCACCCCCCTTCGCCCGGGGTTTTTGTAAATGACATAAAACTGCGGGACATGCGGGGGGTTGGGGCCCAAAATGGGTTTTGTATATTGGGGCCAAAAAGTGAGGGATGATAAAAACATGTGGTTTCATGGACTTCTGAAAACTTTTCCCCCCCTTTTCCCCTCCCCAGTTAGTCTGTAGACACTTTTTAAAATAAAGCCGAAAAAAACCTGTGTTTTTTTTTGGGTTTTTAATTTTTTTTTTTTTATTTTAGGATTTAGACCTTCCCGAAACCTTTCTTACGTGATGTGTGTATCTGATGAAAAAATTTTGAGTAAAAAGGAATCATAAGAAAAATGGGTCTCTCTCTCCCCTCTCTCTCTCTCTCTTCTCCCTTTTCCCTCTTCTCTCCTCTCTCTCTCTCTTTTCCTTTTTCTCTCTATTCTCTCTCCCACACACCACACACACAAACACACCACACACACCCCACACAGTTCGCATAAGAGCACACACGATAGTAAAAAACACCAAAAAAATCAAAATTAAAACCCAAAACCTTATATCAAACTATTTTTTCAAACAACGCAGCAGTGAAAACATCAACAAAAAACCAAAAAACACCACACACACACACAACACACACCAACACAAAACCAAAACATTTAGGTGGTGATGTTTGGGAGATAAAGGATGCTTTTTTGGAAAAGTGGGAAAACAGATATGGGGGGGGATTTTTCAGGTAGGAAAAAAAGTGTGTTTTGGGGGCGGGTTGAAGGTATACAAAAAGGCTTTATAGGCAAAGGAAAAGGGAGGACTTTCCAGGTGGGGGATCGAAAAAAAAGAAAAGAGTGAGGGCCAACAGTGGTTTGTTTGAAAAAAGGGTAGGTAACCTAAAGGGACAATGATTTTTAAAGAAAAGCCCCAGTCTTTGGGGTCTCCAGGACTGGAGGAGCCACCCCTTTCCCTAACTGGGAAAAGGCATTTTATACAATCCTTCGTGTGTGTGTTGGGTTTTGTGTGGGGGTGTATTCACTTTTGGGGAAGGGGAAAATAACCTGTGGCAAATTTTTGTGGTGTGGGGTGTTTAATCTCAAAACAGCGGGAATGTGAATTTGGTTGGTGAGTGTAAAAAGTGAGGCCTATTGGTAATAGAGTTTTGAATGGTCTTTGCCTGGAGGTTTTTTCCCCAAGACATCGTTCTGACTCATACGGTCTTGGAGGATGGTTTGAGGTGTGGTGGGGGTTTTTTTTGTAATTTAAAAGTTTTTTTTCCAAAGATGGTACATTGAATAAGCAATCCACTTTTTTTTTTTCAAGCAATCTATCTAAAAACAAATTTTTAATGTTTTATACTAAAATACTACATTATTGAAAACCTTTCCCAATAAATTAAACCCAGCAAAAAGGGGAAAAAATCTTTTGGTGGTGGTGGGGGTTGGTGTGTGTTGTGTGTGTGTAAACAAATTTTAAAAAATTTGGTGTTGTGTCACCCTGCCCAAAAAAAGGTGTTTAATGTAAAAAAGAGGGACTAAAAGGGGAAAAATTGTTAATAAGGAAAATTTGGTAGTGTAATGGATGAAAACACCCCACACACCACACACACACACACACAAAACACATACGTGTGCGCGCGGGCAATCTTGCCTGTAGTTTATTTTTTATACCAACACTTCAGAAACCAACTTCCCAAAACCCAAAACGAAAATGGCTACACATACCCACACCCGTGTGTGCACTTCATTGACTATCAAAAGGGCTTTGGTGGAACGCAACAAGAGGGCATACAAAACAAAAAAAAAAAAATGGTCCCAAAACCCAGGTTCTTTTTGGGTGGGGAAAACGATGAAAATTTTCCCAAAAACTGATACATTTGGGGATTGGATGCAAAAAGCGCTTGGGGGGCTTATTCTTTTATCCTGGAAAAAAAGAATAAAAAAATTTTTAAAAATAATAATAAACCCCACACACACCGCACGCACGCACGCTCGAAGGAAATTTCAGTTTTCCGGGTGATGGGGTTTTTGGCGGAGGCGGGGGAAACAGTTTTTGGGAGAAAAAAATTGCGGGGGAAACCCCACCACACCACCAACACACAGAGGACTGGACGAAAAAAAAAAAAAGCGGTGTGTGTGCTTATTCCATTATCCTGGAAAAAAAGAATAAAAGGGAATAAAAAATTTAAATTTACTTAATAAAAAAATAGCACACCCCCCAACCTATAAATATTTTGGGTGTGTTTGTTTTTGGGCCATTTTATCAGTCCAGATCAAAAGGCGGGTTTCCAAATTTTAAATTTTTCCTTTCGTTTCTGAGGTTGATTTGAGGCTACTTCATTTTACATTTCGTTTACCGGGTCGTAAAGACGTTAAAGGGCCTGCGGGGGTTTAATTTAGTTTCATGGTATAACGAGAGTGATTAAACCCCCGTTTTTAGGCCACCGTTCTTTTGTACCCCCCGACATACCCCGCTTTTTTTTCCCCAAAACGAAGACCGCGAAGGTACGCTAAAACTGAGATAAGGCAGGAAAACAATCTTTTGGAAACATGTTGATATTGCTGCCCCTCCCCCCCTTTCCCCCACTCTTTCCGGCTTTGTTTTCAGGTCTTGGGGGGTGTTTTTTGTAGGCTGGGCCCTAGCTTACTCCTTTTTGATGCTTTTCCCAAATTTTTTTAAAAATTTTGGGGAATGGGGGACGTTAAAACAGTTTTGTGCTGTAATTTATGTTAGGGGTTGGGTGGTGTGGCGGGGCAGGTTTTAAAAAACGGTAGTGACAAGGTAGGGAAAGGGCTGGTTGTACAGTTGGGTCTAGAATCGTTTTTTTAAAGAGCTCTCCCCCTCTCTCTCTCTCTCCCCTCTCCTCCTCTCTCTTCTTTCTCTCTCTTTCTCTCTTGTTCATTTTGAAAATGAGTTTAGTAGGTTTTTTTAAGTCGTATCCTTTCAAAAGAGCTTTTTTTGGGTTTTTTTGGTTTTTCTTACTTTTAAATGAAACCCTTTGGGGTTTTTTCTTTTTTATTTGTTTTTAAAAAAAAGGGAAAGTCGTTTAAAACCCCCCTTGTAAAAAGGGGCCCCTTTGCGGCAATGACAATAAATTGGTCAAAGCATCAAGCGTCTCTCTCTCTCTCTCTCTCTCTTTTCTCTCTTCTCTCTCTCTCTCTCTCTCTCTCTCTCTCTCTATATTTTTTATATATATTTTTAAAATTTTTATATATATAATATATTAAAATTTATTTTATATATATATAACCATCTGGTAAAGAGGACTGACAACGGGCTATCCCTTTCCCACCATGAGTTTTTTGATGGGATGTAAATTTTTGACCTTTTTATAACCTTTTTTTTTTTTAAAATCAGGATTTTTTGGGGTTTTTTTTTTTCCACACCCCAACATCCCGGCCCTTGCCTACATGCCCCTTTAGCCCCCATGTTCAAAAAAAAGCAGCTTTTGGGAATTTCATTTTGTCGGCAAACAAAATTTGAAAATTTTTGCGGGGTTTTAAAAACAAAATTACCTAAAAAAAAATTTTTTTACCCCACACACCACTCGCGCGCGCCACAAAACCACCCCACAAACACAAAACCCACACACGCACAGGGCCCCACACCCAAACCACAAGCGAAACTTTTCTTGCGCACATTTTAAAACCTTTTCCCGTTTTTTCGGGGGGACTAGGCCATTGTGTGCTGGTGGGAACGAATGACAACTTTTTACAAAACTCCCAAAAAAACCCGGGGACTTTTTTGTAAAAAAAAAAGACACAAGTCCCTTTATTCCTTTACCCTCAAATAAAAATAAAAGAAAAAACTAAATAAAAAAAAACAAAACATCTAAATTTAATTTTAATGTGGGACTAAGAATTTGACCTTTCCCAGGGTTTTACCCATTTTAAAAGGCATTTGACAGGGTTGGCATGCAGTTTTGGGGGGAAACCATGAATTTGTACAGCTTAAATTGCAAATTTTTTTCAGAGTCATCAAACAGGGGTACAGCGGGGCCCACCCTTTTTTGCTTTTTTTTTGGTTTTTTTTTTCAAAACAAAAAATTGGAGAATGGTTTCGAAAAACAGTTGGAGAAAAGGCAGGGCTTTTCTACTCTCACCCACTTTTTTTCAACATCTTCCTTGAGGGGAATCATGGCTGTTGACTGGAACATATAAAGGACAGTCAGCTTTTGGTTTGGCAAAAAGGGATCCAAACCCCCCGCTTCGCAAAATGACATTGATGGAATGCAGGATCAAAAAAAGAGCTTGCCACCCTTAAAAACAAAACATTTGGGAATAAGGCCTCCAAAACATAGGGCCAGGAAATCAGGGGAAAAAAAGGGCCCAAAAATGATGATTTAAATAACACCAACGGCCATTAGCACTGATACCCAGGGTTAATACCAGAAGCTGGAAACAGTTCAAAGCTTCAAGTATTTGGGACCCATTGATCAGCCGGGGACCCAAAGGGGGGGGCCAGAAGTAGTAGGCAGGCCCTGCACAGAAAAAAACAGCTTTCCCAAAAACTAAACCCATCTGGAGAGATAAAAATATCTCACTTATCCCCAAGATCAAACTAATGCGCCCCCTTGGTATATCCATATTTCTGTATGCCTGTGAATCATGGACCCTGACTGCGTTTTGGAGGTAGAGTACAGGCAGTGGAGATGAGATGCTTTCGGGGGAACCCCTTTGGGCCCATCTCCAAAGGGGAAACCAATAAGCAACAAAAGCTTTGATACAAAATCCAGAAATTTCTTTGGACCCTTTTAAAAACCTTTTCTAACGATGGGGAAAAAAAAGCTTTTAAACTTAAAGGGTTTATGGGCATGTCAAAGGGACCCAAAAGGACTTGCAAAAAACAGTTTTGCAAGGCATGCCAAGGAGGAAGAAGAAGAGGCAGCCAGGAAGGGGTTTGGAGGGGGGGGGATAACATCGCCCAATGGACAGGCCTAGAACCCCAACCAAAACCCTGGGAAAGGCAAAAACAGAGAGAGGAATGGGGGGAAAACTGGTTTTTGAGGGTTTTTGGGGGTTTGCCCCACGGTCGGCGATTTGGGGACAGATAGATAGATAGATAGAAACAGGTTTGGTTTTAAGTTGATTGTATTAAAAATTCCAGCGGGAGCTGTCCGATTCAGGAAACTTGCAATAAACCCAGGCGATAGTTTTTTGCCCCCATTTTTTTATCATTTTATTTTTTTTTTATACCATTTTTGGTCAGGGCAGATTTTCTTGGTGAAATTGGGGGCTGCTCTCCCCGGGGAGAGGCGTCGCACAAGGGGCAGCGCCACCCTTTTTTCCCCCTTCTTTTTCTTGTCGAACTGTATCGGGTTTCCCCTATCAGAGTGGTTTTTTTCTACAAAATTTTTTCCCAGGGAAAAAACTCTCTTGTTGCCGTGTGTTCTTTTAGTGTGCTAAATAATTATGTTTTAACACAGGGGAAACTCTTTTATATTCACCCAAAAAGACTAGCCCCCAAAGCCCAAATCACTCATGATCAAAGGGGAAAGGGGGGGGGGGGGGGGGGGAATTTCGGGTTCCACGGGTTTCAAACCCAAACCGCCACATTCCGACCAAAATTTTTTGCTTTCTAGACAGACACGTAACCTTTTTGGACCACTGATCCCTTTCCCCCAAATCTCCCCGGGGTGATGGCATTTGGCCCTGCACTTCCCACGCGGAGCACCCCACTTTTGACTGAAGTTGAATCTTTAAAATAACTCCCTCTTTTTTTCCCCTCCGCGGGGGTTTGTTACACCCTCGGGAGCACCCTTTCTGATCTGTGGAAAGACCCCATAAAAGCTACAAATTTTTAAGAAATGGTCTATTTTTGGACCACATTTTTGGGAAACAAAAACACAAAAAAACCCAAACAACGGAACTTTAAAATGATCTGAAAAAACCAAAAACCAAAATGAAAAACCCATCGTGGGGGGGAACGACATAAAATTTAAAAATCGGGGACTAGGGTATGAAAACAAGGGGGGGAAATGTTTGGTATAGCTGAGCCATCCCGGTTTTTTTTTAAAATTGTTTGTTTGTTCGGTTGTTTTTTTTTTTGTTTTTTTTTCTCTCCTCTGATAAAAAATTTGTTTTTGTGTTTTTTTGGTTTTTTTGGGTTTTTTCCCCCTTTGAGCTAACTTTTTAAAATTTTTCTTTGTTGTTGTTGTTTTTGGGCTTTTGCACAGCTTAACAGGCTGGGGGTCGGTCGGAAAAATTATGTACGGGGCTCTTGTCTCCCCCCTTCCCCCCGGGGAAAAAGGACTGCAAGACAATGCCCTTTGAAAATTGACAAATTCTTTTTTTTCGAGGATAAGGGGAATAAGCCCCACATGTGTTTTTTTTTAACCCATTTCCCCGCCCGTTAGGGATACCCCTTAAATTTTAATAACCCAATACTTATACAGCTCAAAAATAAAAAAAAGGGGAAAAAACCTTTTCAAAACAGCCCCCCCCCAAAAAACCCCTCCCCTCCCCCCCCCCCAACAACCCTCCCCCCCCCCCCCAAAAGCAAGAAATTTAAAAAGGAAAATCTAAAAATACCCCCCCCTACCCCCCCCCCCAAAAAAAAACCGAAACCAAAACCAACAAAAAAAACCCAAAGAGAGAAAAAAAATAAACCAACAAAAGATGAAAAAGAAGAGAAAAACGGGACAAACAACAAAAACAAAAACAAGAAAAAAAACAAACCCAAAAAAAAATAATACAAAAAAACCCTTAATAAGTCATAAAGATAAAAATCTACACATTGTCAAATGGAAAACCCTATTTGGTTTTACATAATTATACGATATTTAAATTTTAGGGGCACTCTTTAAAAACTTAAGTACAAAAGGAAAGTCCAATAAAGTTTTTAAAATAAAAAAATTATGTTTTCCTTCATCGGATATACTATGACTAAAAAGAGGCCCCGTTTAAAAAGGGTTTGAGGAGAGGGGCCCAGAGACAGAGACAGAAGAAGAGAGTTGTGGGGGTGTATTTCAGAGAAAATATCCAATATTTTAAAATCCCAAAACAGTTTTTTATCCCATCAACATTTTTTTTAAAGATTATACTCTTTTTAAAATTTATATGTATGAAAAAAATTTAAATTTAATACCCATACATCCACACAAAAAAAAACAAAAAAAAAAACCAAGAAGAAATTTAAAACTAATCAGTCTTTTTGAGGGGGAAAAAGGAAATATGAGGGGGTGAGTGGGTGGGTTGAGGTGAGTGTTTTGTGTGTGTGGTGTGTGTGTGTGTGTGTGTTTTTGTGTTTGGTTTGGGTTGGGGTTGTGGGGGGGGTGGGGTGGGGTGGGGGTGTTTCAGGGATAATACTAAATATTTTTAATACTCCCCCTTAACACGATCAACAAAAACACTTTTTAATTATGCTCCTGAAAATTTGAATGTCATGGAAATAAAAATTAAGTGCAATCCCATAAAATCACATAATAAAGGGGGGGGGGAAAAGCCAAAAAAAGTCAAAAAAAAAAATTTACAATTGTAAGTAATAAAAACAAAAATTTTTTTTTTTCCGGGGGTTTAATGAAAAAGTATTCATGTGTTTTTTTAAAATCCAGCCCCCGGGCCCATGGGGTCCCCTTTTAAAAATTTGAAAACCAGTACCCCCCCTTTAAAGCAGAAGAAGCAAAGGAAAAAATTTTTTTTTTAAAGAAAAAAAGAGAGAAGAAAAAAAAAACAAACAAACATCAAAAAAACAAAAAACCCCAGACGAGAAAAAGACAAAAAAATACCCCCGAACCCCCCCCCCCCCCCCCCCCCACCCCACCCAAAAAAAGACAACAACAACAAAAAACCAAAAAGAAACAAAAAACCCCCTTCCCAAAATAAACAAAAAAAAAACAAAAAAAAAAACAAAAAACAACAAACAAAAAAAAGGGAAAAAAAAAAACCATAAAAACCCCAAAAAACAAAAAACAACAAAAAAAACAATTTAAAAAAAAAAAAAAAAAAAAGAAGAGAGAGAGAGAGAGAGAGTGTGGTTGTGTGTGTGTGTGTTGTGTGTTTCAGGGTTAACCATAAATTTTTTATTAATTCTCAAAACAGTGCACGATCACCGTTCAACCCTTATTTTTTTAAAACTCATGGGGGTTTTTTTTGTCATGATAATGAAATAAACTCAATCCCCGTGTATTTCACACAAAAAAACAAAAAGAGAAAAAGGGGGTATAAAAAAAAAAATCTAAAAGGTTTCAGGGAGGGGGAAAAGAGAGAGGACGGAGAGAGAAGGGATGAGAGGGGGTTTTGGGGGAGAGGGAGAGAGAGGGGGTGTGGGGGTGTGGGGGTTTTGTGTTTTGTGTGGGGTGTTTTTAAGGATAATTTTAAATATTTTAATTTCAAGACAGCACAGGTCACCATAAAAATTTGGGGTTTTCGAATTTTTCTCTTTCAAAATGAATGTCATGAAAAAGAAATAAGCCCCCCAAAAAAAAAAACCAAGAAAAAACTTTTTCTTTAAGGAAGGAAAAAAATCCTTTCTTTTTTTCATTTTTATTACCTTTTTTTTGGTTTTTTAAGGGGGGGGGGAGGAAAATAGGGGGAGAAAGGGGAAAAATGAAAAAGAGAGTGGGAGGGGAGGGGGGAAAGGGGAGTGTGTGTGTGTGTTGTGGTGGGGTGGGGTGTGTGGGGTGGGGGTTGGTTTTTTGGGGGGTGTTGTGTTTTTTGTGTGTGTTTTGTGTGCGTTTGGTGTGTGTGTGCTTTGCGTGCGTGTGTGGGGGTTTTTTTTGTGTGAAAGATAATGCTTTTTTTTTGTAAACAAAAAAAACCCCAAGAAGCTAGAAAAAAAAATACTGGAAAGGTTTCCAAAACAGCAATCATCCTGTAAACACTCTTTTTCATTATACTCGTACAGAAAAACACATTTTATTGTTATGATAGATTATTTTTATAACTATAGTGTAAAAAAAAATTAAAAAAAAGGGAAAAAGAAAAAAGGAAAAAAAAAAAAGAAAAAAAAAAAAGAAGAAAAAAGTTTTCGCTTTGGTAAACTCATTATTCAAAAAACAATGAAAATTTGAAAAAAGGGGGAGGGGAGGGGAGAGAGAGAGGGGGGGGGGGGGGGGGGGGGGGGGGGGGAAAACAAGGTCTGAAAAAAAAGAAAAGGTGACGGGAAAGGGCAGGGCGTTTGGAAAGGGGAAAAAGGGAGATAGGAAAGGGGAGGATAGCAACTTTTTTTTTTTAAGGGTTTATGGACTGTGGTTTGTTTTTGAGGTGTTCAAGTGAGTTGAAAATTTGAGTTTTGTATATTTTTAGGGTTATGTTGTTTAATGAATCGGGAAAAGGGAGTTCCACAGCTTTTGGGGCCCGATTAAGTGGGACTAGTTTTTGAAAAAAGTCTATTCTCGGAATTGGGCACTAGGCTTTTTTAGTATTTCGGGTTTGGGGTTTAGGGGGAATTTTTTATTAAGTATGGGAAAAAGTTCCGTCAGGATTTTTAAAAACTTTCATGACCCCTTTTTTTTAAAATTTTAAACGTTGGTTTTAAGGGGAAAATTATTTAATTGGTTTTGTCAGTTTTCTTTTTAAGCTTGTCCTTTTTAACAGGCCCATTTTTGAGAGAAAGTTTTATACGTCGAAAACGGTTTCATAGTTTTTGGGACTAGCAAAATCCCCGGGTGGGAAAGCATAGTTATTGGGGGGATTGTTTTTTAAGTTTGGGAAGAATTTTTTCCCTTTGAATGAAAGTCGGGGAAAGTGCTTGATTTTAGAAATTTGGGTTTACTCTTTGGGACATGTATTTGAAATAGTTGAGATATGTGGAAAGGAACCAACTGGTTTTTTCTTAAATTTTGTTACCCAAAAACCTTGTGGGTGATAGGTTTTTTCCCAATTCTTCCTTTTTAATTTTGATGGGAGTTATTTTTTGGGGTTTTAATTTTGGGACGCTTTTGTTTTAGGGGTTAAAAAAGCATGCATTTTGTTTTTTGGGGGTTTAGAATATGGTTTAGTTGGGCCCATTCAAAAAAGCGAATAAACCCTTTTTTGTAATGTTTTTCCCAGAGAGAAAAGGTTTGTTGGGGCTCGTTTTAAATTAGTTGTGCATCAGCAAATATTTTCGCATTTGGATTTGATTGGAGAGGGAGGTCGTTTATGTATAGGGGAAAAGAGAATAGGCCAAAATATGGATCCTTGTGGTACTCCATAATTGTCGGCTTTTTAGTTTGGATTTTAGTTGTCCCTTTTGGAACTCACTGTTGCCTGTTTTCTAGGGGGAAGCAATTTAGTTCAAAAGGTTTTTGGGTAGAAAAATGGTACGGGTTTTAAAATTTTTTTATGAGAAGTGTGGGGTAAATTGTGTCAAAAGTTTTTTTTGAGATTACAAATAGTACCCCAAAAAAATTTTATTGTCATTAAGGTTTGATACCATTTGTTTCCCGAGGTTTAACAGTGCAGTAGGGACATGAGTGATTTTGTTTTAAATCCGGGACTGATTAGGGTGAATTTAAGTTGGTGGTTTTCTAAATGACGGCTATGTGTTTGTTTTTATGTTTTTCCAAAGGGGGTTTGGGAAAAAGGTTTGATATGATGGAAATTGGTTATAGTTTGAAGGGTCTGAAGTGTCCCAAGGGCTTGTAGATGGGGATTACTTTAGCTTTTTTTAAAAGGGATTGGGGGGAAATGGTTTTTTTTTTTTGAGACCCAAAAGGGTTTAAAAATATATGTTAGGTGTCTGTGATAAAAATGGCGTGATAGCCTTTAATATTTGCTGTCTATTCCATCAAGACCCCGGTTTTGGGTTGTTTGGGGGTGAGTTAGAAAAACCATAGACCCAAGAACGAAAATAAATGGAATGTGAAGTTTTGAAAGGGGAATGCTTTCCTTTAAGTTTTTTTTAGTTTAAATTTAGTTTATTTGGGTTTTTTTTTACATTTCCAATAATGTTTTGTAGGGGAAAATTAATGAAATGACTGTTAAGTTGTTCCCAGTAACGTCCCTTTTTTTACATTTGTTTTGGAAGATGCTTGGTTTTTTAGTTATTTTATTTATGGCACGGGCCTTACGTCTTTGAGTTTTGTTTGGTAGATAGTTTAAATCTTTAAAATTTTTTTTTTTTTTCGCCCTTTTTGTGAGTTTATAGCATTTCTTTTAAATTTTTTTGGGGCCCCTTCATGATATTTATGTTCTTTTAAAAGGTCTCTTAAAATTTGCATGCTTTTCTAGTTCCTTAGTGAGCCAAGGTTTGGTTTTTGGGGTTTTTATTTGATTTCCTTTTAAAAATTTTTTTATTTTTAGTGGGGCATGTTTGTTGTAAATAGCAGTAAAAGTGTTTATCCAAAAAATTTAATGGGGTAAATTTTGGATCGTAATGCGAATGTTTCCCAAAGAATTTTAGTTACTTAAAATTTATAGGAAAAAAATTCCATCAAATTTTCAAAAAGGGAAAGAAGGGTTTTAGTTTTTTTGGCCAGGTTTGGGGATTTTTGTTCGTTTTTTTGACCACGTGATCCGACTGGGTAGTGATCGGGCGTTTTAGCTGGGGGTACACGTTTCAACAATGTTGTTAGGGTTGATACATAGTTTGGTCAATTATTTTGGGTTGGTTTGGGGTGACTCTTGTGGGTGAAATTTTAAATTGTTGGTGGAGGTTTTTTGGGAATTTAAATTTTGGGGCCATTGATTATTTACTTTTTTTAAAATCCCTTTTTTAAAGTTTTCCTAATAAGATTATTTTTATTTGATTCTAATAGGACTGTATTCATCATGGAGTAAATTTATCAGTCCCGTTTTTTTTTTTCTGTTGGGGGTTCCATAATTTGCAGATCCCAATTTTCAAAAGGTTGGGCACCCCTTTTTTAGAACCTCAAAACCCTTGGATTCTTTCACCATAATTTTTCTAAATGGAGAAAGGGCGCTTGAAGGTTTTTGGCCCCACTAATAAAAGATTAGGATTCCTGTTTCTTTGGGGGTTTTTTTTATCTTTACGCAGGAAATTTATACCCTGGAATATAAATATCGTTTTTCTTTTTTTGTGAAATTAAAGTCTCCCATTTTAGATAGCCCCAGTATGTGAAAAAGGATTGGGCCTTTTTTAGTGGATAAACGTTGATTTTTCTTTTGATTTTATTAAAAGCATGGTTTTTTTTTAGGTGGGGAAATTTCCCCTTTGGCCCTCCCTTTGAGGGGCCCCTTATTGTGGTTGGTATGATCTGTCTTATTTGGTTTGTGAGGTAGGGATATGTGTGAAAGGGGACAACAAAAAAAGGAGCAATGGCGGTAAGGAAAAAAAAAAATTTGATTTTTAAAAATTTGGGGAACTCAACACCCGAAGGGGGGAAATTTTTAGGGTGGTGGTGGAGGAGGAAAAAAAAGTTTTTAAAAAAAAATAAAAGGGAAAAAAAAATTTTAAATGGGTGAAATAAAATAAAACCCCTCCGACCCACAAAAAGGGGGCTGAAAATCTGAAATCCTCCGGGTTTTTAGCATTTAAACAGCAACAACAAAAACTCGGGGAAAAATTCCCCTATCCAAAACCCCGCAAGCTTTAACAACGGGGGGCCCCGCTTAATTACAGCCCGGTTTACAGTCTCTGCCAGGGAAGAGTCCCCAAGGCCACTAGAAAACTTTTTTTCACACCAATTTTCCCAATGCACCCCTCGTTGAAAGGGAACCCGAAAGAGCACTGGGTGTGTCCCAAGGTTTGGGCAGCACTCTTTCTTGTTTAATGAAAAAGGCCACTCAGCAAAAGGGACGGGGGGGGGGTAGGGAAACCCCGCGGCACCACACGGTTTTTTTTTTCACTGAAAAAAAGGCCATCGCAATTTGTCCGGGGGTTTGCTTTCACGCTTATTCCCTCACTGAAAAATGTCGTTTTGCCCGTCACTGAAAAATGTCCCCTCAGTTGTACTGAATAATGCCCCTCAGCAGTCCCCCGAATGTCACCCCAGCGAAAAAGCCCCCACTGCCAAATCAGTTTTCACTCAGCGAAAAGGGCCCCCACTGCACTCAAGGGAAATCAGCGATAGTCCCCCCACTTTACAGTGTTGCCACTTCACGTTTTGGGCAATGTCATTATAAAATTAGTAAGCCAGTTAAACAGGGTGGTTTACAAGTATGGGAGTAGAAATAAGTGAAAAGACTTAAATTGTACACATGAACAAGAAGTTTGCCATTTGGGTTGTTTTTTATGCAGGTTTTCTCTCTCTTTTCCTTTTCTCTCTTTTCTCTTCTCTCTTCTCTCTCTCTCTCATTTCTGGCGAGGAAACTTTAAAAGGGGTGTTCTGGTTCATCAAGCCCGAAAAGAAAAAACATGTTGCCAGAAGAACGGTCAGGCTTGCCCGGCTTCGTAAAGGGGAAACAGTGTTTTCTAACACACAACACGAGAGGGGCGTAGCGGTTTTTTGATCAGGGGGTTCATCATCTTCGGGACCCGTTTCCCGTTTTACATGGGTGGGCGTCGTGGGGTGTTTGACTGGAAAAGGAAAGGGGTTTTTTTGAAAATTGAGACACGGAAATAATGTTTCGATCTTGATGTACATTACCCCTAATGCCATGGTTTCCATGTTTATTGTAAAACTCGTCGGTTCGATATCGTTTGTTTTAAACCCCCGCGTTGGGTATATGGCCCTTTATGCTAAATAGCAATAAAATTTTTTCAATTGTCAATTTTTCTCTCTCTCTCTCTCTCTCTCTCTCTCTCAACGCTACGGCTAATGAAAAAAAAGATTCCCCAAAAAACCCCCTCTCTCTCTTCTCTCTTACCCGGGTCTTGCCCAGCATGTTTTAAAGCTCTTTGTGACTTTATTCGTGACCCGCTTGTCTTGGGTTTGGGATAATTATGTGCATAAAATTTCCCGCATTACCCCAAATGCTATTTCTGTGTGTGTGTGTGTGGGGGGGGGGGGGGGGGGGGTGCTAGTTTTTCTGTGTTCATACTGGATTTTTTTTTTTTCATAGGTGGGAAAAACTCCGCTTTTGTGGCATGCACATTTCCTTTTTCAGCAAATTTTTCATGAGGTTAGCTTTGGGAAATTCCTGGTCGTGAAATTAGGGTTTGGGTTTATCAGCTAAGTTAAAAAACCGCTTTTTTAAAAGGAGGAGGTCCTTGACTTGAGGAAGTAGTTAGCAATCTTTGCCAAAAAAAATGCGGGGGAAAGGAAACTAATTGCAAAAATAAATTTTTTTATGTTTTTTGGGATAGGAAAGTACCCCAAAATTTTAAAATTTTCCCAAAAAAATAGGAAAGATTAAGGGTCGGAAGACCTTTTTTTTTTTTTTTTAAAAATATGACGTCATAAATTTTGATTTTATAAAAATTTTTAAACAAAATTAATTTGGGCTTGTGCAATTTATTTTAAAACTTTTGCCCCACTGATTAGATTTTGATAATAGATCACCCTTAGACGTTTAATTTAAAAACCCAAAAAACAATGAAAAAATGCCCGCAGGGGGTTCTATAAATTTTGTTTTTCCAAGCCCAAATTGCATGGGAAATTTAAGTATATCTTTAAGCCCTTTTACCTTCCCAACGTGGAGATGCGGGGTTTTCAGTTTAAAAGCATCCCCCCATTCTGGAAATTCTGTGATAGGAAAAGGAAACCTCTTTTTTATCTCTCTCTCTTTTTTTTTCTGCCTTTTTCCTTTTTCTGTTTTTTCACCTCCCTTTTTGGATAATTTTTTGCCTTCTTGGTCCATTTCTGCCTTTTTTTTCCCCCCAGGGAAAACTTTTAAAAAATAACGGTTTTCTTTTTTGCCACAGTAGATTTCGTGGGCCTTTACTTGTAAGGTGCTTAAAGGGTTTTGGGGGAGGGTTTTTTCTCATATAACAGACCCAAAAATGGTTGCTGCCTGAGCCTTGGAAAAAAAAAGAAGAATGCTTTTACCGGATTTTTAAACCCAAAATTTTGACCATGTACAAAATTTCCCCTGGCAGAGCAAAGTGGTTTGTCTCTCCCTTTAAGGTAAAAACTTCACAAAGGGTAATTTAAAATAAAACAGTGCAGGGGGAGGAAACAGCATCAGAGTTAGTTTTAAATAAATTTCCCCCCTGTGGAAGTCACTTTTTGTCCAGAAAAAAAAAAAAAAAAACAAAAAGGGGAAAGCTCAGTTATTTTTCCCCTCTTGCTGGAATGAAGTAAAAACAGCAGAAAATCAAAATCAGGCACAAAAAGTTCTCATCCCCTTCCTGAAAAAGGGGGTGCATTTAGAAGCTAAATCTTTGCATTTTTTCCTATTTTCCATTTAAAAAATTTGGAAACCCCCTACCTTTTTTCTGCAAATCCCTAGTTATGATGGTGATAATAAAAATAATAATAATAATAATAAGAAAAAAGAAGAAGGAAGAAAAAGAAGGAAAAAGAAGAAGAAGAAGAAGAAGATGATTAAAGGACTTTCTGTAAAACACTGAATCTTGTAAAAAAAAACAAATCAAAAACGGGATCGCAGGGCCTTTTTATTCTCTGGAGAGGAGGGAGATCAGTCTTCCCTGAGGAAAACCCCCACAATTGACACAATTTTATTGCTATTTAAAACGATCAAACCCTATAGCGCTGCCGGGCCCGGTAACGGATTCGAACGCAATGGGTTACAAAGAATGGAAAAACCCTGGCAGTATGGTTGTACATCAAGATTTTGATACATTATTGTTTTGTCTTTAAGTTTTCCCCAATTTTTAAACCGCCTTTTTCCCTTTCCAGTTACCGCCAGGGAAGTCAAACCCCTGTAAGACTGGAAAAGGTTCCCCAAGATGATGAAATCCTGCTCAGCACTTGCCACCATGTCGCGGGGTGTTGTGGGTTAGACACTGTTTTCCCCTTTTTTAGGGCTGGGAAAACCTGACAAAGTTCTTTGGCAACTTTTTTTTCTCTTCTTGGGTTGATGTACCCGAACACCAACTTTGATTCCCCGCCAGGAAACTCCATTCCAAAAGGTATTCCGGGGTGATGTCTTTTGATTCACAAAATCACAATGTTTTTATCAACGGGCAAAAGTACCCCCAAAACCTTTCGAAAACTGTGTGTTTCTCCCTTTCTGTCCCCTTTAAACTCGCTGCCAAAGTTTGTTTTGTTAGGAGAACATACTGTTTCCCCAAAACCAGTTGAGGGGTCATCCCTGTGCGTCAAAAATTTGTTCTTCGTTTTCCCCAAACAACACTCAGGAGACAACCGATCTTACTGTCTGTTCTGGTTCATACGCAACCCCAAAATAATCTGTGTGGTGGGCATTTTATGCACTGTAAAAACCAAGGTCTTTTGGGACACCCCTGGCTTGTTTTGATTCGGGATCCCTCTTTTCGTTTCGGGAGTACTGTCAGACAACACCGGCTTTTTTCCAAAAACTGTTCCCTTTTCACCCCTGACGACTTGCCCGTTTTTTCTTTAAAGTTTTTTACTTCTTTGGACGTCCACGACGGATTTGGAAAGGGGGACTTCTTTCGGAAAATTTTTGAACTCGCGAATTCGATTTTTGCACCCGGGTCCGCCATTTTTTGGTTTATTTGACTTGTCAACTGGCTTCCGTCGCAAGACGAAAAACAACGCTGGCCCCTTTTCCCCGCGATTTTCCCGCTCGATTTGGACGTTGTCGATCAGCAGGGCATTTAAGTTGGTTTCTACAGTTTTCTGGAAGGCCAGTAAACTGACATTTTTGAAGCTTAAATGCAAAAATTTTGCAGGGAGCTTATAACAGCACGCCCTTTTAGTTTCCCCGTCCCGTAAAGCCGTCCGGGGGGTCTTCCCCGAGACCCAAAATGCAGTTTTGGAGAAATAGCCCGCTCCCATTGTGCCCGTGGGAGAATAACTTGCCCCATTAGTGCCCGTGTGGAGAAAAAAACCGCTCCTATTAGTGCAGTGGGAAAAATAACCTGCTCCTATAAGTGCCTTTTAGTTTAAAAGCCAGCTCCTTTAGGGCAGTGTGGGAATAACCTGCTTTCCCAGTTTGGGGGTGGGGGATAATAGCCCGCTCCCATTAGTGCCCGTGTGAAAAATAATGCTCCCTTTTTGTTTCAGTGTGGAGGGAAAAACCAGCTCCTATTAGTGCCCGTGTGGAGAAAAGGCAGCTCCTATTAGTGCAGTGAGGGGGAATTGGCAGCTCCTATTAGTGCAGTTGGAGAATGACAGCCCCATATTCGTGCAAAATGTGGGGAAAAAAGCAGCTCCTATTAGTGCAGTGTGAAAAATAGGCAGCCCCCTTTTTTAGTGCAGTGTGGGAAAAAGGAGCTCCAATTTGTGGGGTCCCCTGTCTATAAGTAGAGAAATGTTTAAATTGCTCTGGGCCTGAATAGTTTCCCTTGCACACAGCTTTTCCCCCATCCCGGGCTATCCAAAAAGGTGGGGGACAGGGAGGCCAGGGGAAAATTTTTTTTCCACAGAAAGGGCCGTTTCCTTTGGGTTTGTCATGCTTACCAAAAAATGTAAAATTTGGGTTTTTTAAAGACAAAATAGCTTTCAGTTGTTTCCCAAAAAAGCCAACGGGAATTGTTTCTGGGTTTGATAATGTTAGATTATGATGTACAGCCTTTCATTGGGTTTGGAGCCAGGGATGTTTTCTCCAATAATGCCCATACCATGGGAATTGGTACCCGTTCTATCCAGTGTCCTGATCTGATGATCTACATCGTCAGCGACAAACTGGATCCAGCTGTTGGGGGTTTTGCCTACCAGATCTGTTTCCTAGTCGCAGCAGCACAAATTTTCAAAAAAGACTGACCCCTTGGATGAAGAACAAAACCCCAAGCTTGTGGGGCACGTTCAACAAGGTTTTTTTGGGGAGTCTGCGGGGGCATGGCAACCCCCAAAAGGGAATCTGGGAAAAGGGAGGGGGTGGAGGTTTCTGTTGGTCGTGCTGCCAGCTTTTAGTGCCCCACCCAAAAGGGGAAACAATTGTCAAGTAAAGGGTCTGTTTTCCTTCCCAGCCAAGTTTTTGAGAAAACAGATCCAAAAAAGGGTGGTTAAATTTTAAAAATCCCAACTGTTTTAGAAGGGAAATCTCAATTGTTTTTAGATAATTTCTTCTGCCGAAAGGGGTAAATCTGTTGTTGGGTGTTTGGAAAGTTCCCGTTTTTTTATAGGAAAAATTTTTCAATTTTTTCTGAATCATTTGATTTTTTTCTTTTCTGCATCTTTCTCTCTGTTTTGGGTTTTGCAAATTTTTTCCGGGTCTTCTCTGCATTTGACCCTTATTGTAATTTACATTCTTTTTTCCCTCTGATGCAGGTAATAATTGCTAAAACACCAAAGTGACTTCTAGTTTCTGCCCATGTATTTTTCTGTGTTTTTGGAGTGTCACTATGGGATACCCATTTCTCTTTTGCACAAGTTCCCTGATTGTGAAATTTTTTTTATCATATTCTCTTTGAAATAAATCATGACATGTCTGAAAGCTTTATCTTTAGCCCCGTGTTTACTGGGCTGGGCCCGCAGTTGCTGTGGGGTTTTTTCCCCTGAAGAAAAAGGCGGAATGTAGGAGGGTTAAATTTCATAGTTTGAAAATGGACCCCTGCACTGCTTTTTTGATACACAACATCTGCAGGGATGAAGGTCAGACCCGCTTGGTTTCTTTTGCACACCCCTTTTTTGGGCCCAAATTTTCTGGTTTATGCTTTTTTAAAAACCCCTTTCTTTTAAAATTTCTGCTGGCAATTGCATGTCCGAATTTGTTTTCACCGCTTTTGTTTCGTTTCTTCCCGAAATTTTAAAGGACTGACCACAAAAAAAGACAAAAAAAGGGAAAAATTTAAACCTAGCTTGCTTTGGGTCAAAAAGGGTGTGTTGTTTAAAACATTTTAAAAATCTTGCTCTTCCCTTTTGGTTTTTAAAATTGTCTCCTTCAAACAGCATGCTTTTTGGGACCTGCTATACCTTTCTGTCTGCCTTACTTCATCTTGGGTATCAGTCAGCAGTCTTTTACACATATAACATGCAGACTTTCCCCTTCAGTTTTCATGTGGCAAGGAAAAAAAAGTGATCAGTTATTGGGGGAAAAATTTTTCAAAATGGCAACCCAAAAAATTTAGATCAGCACTTTTTTTTGAGCAGGAGAAAAAAAAACCCCAAAATCATCACACCCACCCTTAGCTTTTAAGTTAACTGAAAAAAGTTGCAACCTTTTATTCAGAATTTGAAATACCCAGATCTTGTTCACACGTCCGAGAAGGAAACTTACAGGAATGGAAAAAGAATGAAAATACCCATATTTTTTTTAAATTTTTTCAACCCCACACACAACACACACACCCACTTTTGCAGGGGGGCACAGATTTACTTTCAAAAGCAGGGGAGCACCCCAGATTACTTCCCCCTTTACTGGGTCAAGAATTTTAACGAAAGGGGATAAACCCCCGTGGGTATACCCCCCCTTCCTAAAATTTTTTGGGCCCGTTTTCCAGTGCCCGGGCCCATCCCGTGTTTGGGGACAGATAAGACCTTGGGTATTTTTTAGGGAAAATTTAAAAAAAACTTTTAAGTTAAAAAAACACAAGGGACCCTGAGAGGGGATTTTGGCAAAAGTGGTTTTCCATACAAGAATCACTGCCCCCTGTATTGTGTAGGAATGGCCATGATGTGGCTAGTTTTTTTGATTTTTTCTGTTAAACTTACATCAGTGGGTGTAAGACCCAAATTTCCCCGTTAAAAAAAAAAAACAAGCGGGTTTCTTTTAAATGTGTGTTAAATTTTTAAAAGATAAGTCATTTTGCTCATCTAAAAACCCGAAACAGTTGGTCAAGGGCCTTTTTTCATGGGCCCTTTCTGGGTCAAAAAAAGGGGGGGAGCCTTTTCCAAAATAAGGGGGGTGCCATGGTTTTTTTTTGTGTGAGGCAAAGGGCCAAACTTTTAGCAAAATGTTTTAGTATCAGGTGCCAAATTTTTGTTTTTGAGCTTGTTTGTTTATTGATTTTCGGCCCAAATTCCGACACCTAATTTTTCCCATTTTTTGGGTATGGGTTTTTAGTGATATTTTTATCTACCCCGTTGCACCAAGTTTGAAAACATTGCAATTAGTTCCCTTTGGGGGGAAAGCAAGGATTGATAGGGCTAAAGAGGAAGAGTCAGTCTTTGGCTGGAAATTCGTTGGTCGCGGTTCCAATTTGGGGTTTTTGAGCAAACCCCGTGGGGTTGTGTCTCTAATTTTGGGGGGCAGGGGGGAGCAGTACCCTTGGGTAGTTTTGGGGTCCCTTTTGAACCCCGGGCTTCGTTTTCGTTGTTTCATTGTGTCCCCCCCTGTCAACATTTTTTTTGAGGTGGGAGGAGGTACCTTACTTCCTGTGGTTTTGTGCTCTTCTGGGGGCAAAAGGGGGGGGCAGTCTTTTTTGAAGTGGTTCAGGCTCCTTTAGAACAAATCTTTCGTTTTTTATGTGTCCCTTTTGTGAACATCTTTCCTGGGTGCAGGAGTGCACCTTGTTTTCTTTCTCAGTGACAGGTTCCTGTGGGTGCCTCCTGTGGTGGAGTCGTGCCTGGAGAGGGTGCAGCCCGGTGTGCCCTGAAGAGTCGCCGACGGCTTGTCTCTTGACCCTCTGCCCTTTTATCCCCTGGATCCTCCTTTTCCCCCAACAACCCGTTTCCCTTCTCCATGCTGCCCTGTCCACCCGTGACCCTCCTTGAGGACTTCGGCCTGACCCGAGCTGTCCTTTAGTGAATGTATGTGGGAAGCAGATTGTGACTGTGAGGGAAGTGGGAGAACATTGCTCAAGCTGGTTTCTGAACTGCGCAAAAGAGGGGAGGGTATTATGGATAGAGTTTAGAGTGTGGTTGATGATTGAATCTGTGTTTGTGTGAAAGCGAGGTTAAGTATTTGTCTTGATGTGATTGTTTTTGGATTTTGGAAAGTAAAGTCTGGAACTTTTTCTTGACTGTTCTGTGTTTGGTGTTGTCGGGAAGTTAGTTAGAGAGGGCATGGGTGGGGGTTTAGCCACAATCCCTTAAGGAGCGTGACAATGGTGGAGATGCTGGGTAACTGTTAGGTTAGCTAGGTAGGTCGTGGGGTGGGTGTCCTGTCTTGTTTGTCTTGTTTTCACTGCAAATTTCTGAAGTTTTTTTTCCTTTCTCATTTGATTAGCTGGACTGGTTGGTCAAAAGGAAATGTACAGTGACTTTGTCTGTGGTTATCTGAGTCTGAGGTTCAAACCTTGTGGTAGGAATAAGATATTGTTGGTCTCTACTCCTCCAGGTCTTATAAGCCTAGCAGGGCCAGATAAGCCTTTTTCCTTGGAGAAGAATTCTCTCTCTGTTTAGGATAATTTTCTGGTTAAGGCACCAAAATACCTACCCGTAGGAATGCTGCCAGTGTGCCAGCCACTCCAGGTTCCAAGACTGGAGATCCACAGGGGGATGAGTCTCCTGGAGTATTTGAGAAGGAAAAGCTGTCAAGGCAGGGTGAAGGAAAAGCTGGGAGATGACTTGTCAGACTCTCCAGGGAGCCAAGGCAAAGGTAAGGCTGCTTTTTCTGAGGAGGACCCTTATGCTAAGTTCCGCAGATTGGGCTCCGAGTTGAGCTTGTCAGGGGAGGTGCTGACACGATTCATCATGGACGCGGTAGAAAAGGAAAGAAAGGAAGCCAGGAGGCAGGAAGAAAAGGAAGAGGCTAGACGGCTAGAGGAAAGGAAGGAAGCTAGGAGGCTAGAGGAGAGAGAAGAGGCTAGGCGCTTAAGAGAAGAAGAGAAGGAGGAAGAAAGATATAGGTTCCAGAGGAAGCTAGAGCTGAAGCAAGAATGCTCCTGTGAACCGAGTCTTCGTTCTTCGTTGTTACATTGTGTCCGTCCTGTCAACATCTTCCTTGAGATGCAGGAGTGTACCTTACTTCCTGTGGTGTTGTGTCTCTTCTCGGAGAGCAGAGGGGAGCAGTCATCTTTGAAGTGGTTCAGGCTCCTGAGAACCAGTCTACGTTCTTCATTGTGCTGTCCGTTTTGTGAACATCTTTCCTGGGTGCAGGAGTCTCAGTGACAGGTTCCTGTGGGTGCCTCCCGTGGTGGAGTTGTGCTTGGAGAGGGTGCAGCCCGGTGTGTCCTGAGGAGTCGCCCACGGCTTGTGGGGTTTTAGCCACAATCCCTTAAAGGAGCGCGACACTGCTCAGCCTAATTAACGTGCAGCTTAGCCTAACATGGACTTTCCTCATTGTTCATTGTTCATTCTCCATTGTGCTCCTCTCGGGGGTGGCTCGACAATATGGCGGACTAGGACTCGGCACAGCTGTAAATAGGAAAGAGTGTCTTTAAATTTGAATGTCAAGTGGTAAAGCTTATGGTGGATATCTGTAGGGGTGTGAAAGGGTAAAAGACTTGTTAGATTTTTTAAATCTGTTCATATCCTCAAGTGAAGGGAATTTCGTTTTCTTAGCAGAATGGAGACCTGTTTGTAAACAAAAGTGATTCACCACAGGGCAAGACCCACCAGAAGACTTTGTAAGTGTAACTAAGTGTAAAGGTGCTCTGCCATGGTGTGCTCTGTTTTCCATAAACGTGGTTTGTGCTTGTGTGGAGGCCATATGAAAATGTGAGTGTGTACAAGAACAGACTTGTGGGTTGTAAACTTGGTGGGGGAGTGCATATAACGTTAAAAGTTGAATTGGATAAAGCAGGGGAAACCTCGATTTGGACTTGGACCTCCCTCCCCTCCCTCTTCTTCGGCTCTTCAGGCACTTGAAATCATGCCTGAGAATACTTCCTACCTGCCTGAAGCCAACATATTTCAAATTATTGACTGGCAATTAGCACAAATGCAGCAAGGCTTTGTTCTCCACTCAACTGGCATAAAAACAGAAATATAAGATTCTGTTCCCTGGAAAACAGCATTGGACGTTTCTGTTCAGAAATAGTAAAAGTGAAAGAAATAGCTGTCTCCAACACAGAGGAAATCAAAGAACTCAGAGAGGACAATGGTAGTCTGTTTGAAAGAATCGGACAGCTAGAAAGAAAGCTTGAAACCCCTTGAACAGGGCATGAAAGCTTGTAACATCAAGATCATGAATGTTCAAGAGAGCGAATGGGAAGACGAGCACACAACTACTCAGACAATAGTTGACCTACTGAATGACCATTCACACTCTCCAAGCTGGCAACCTGAGGATATTGCCAGAGCCTTTCGAATGGGAAAGCAGCGACATTACAGCAGAAATCCTGGGCCCATCCTGGTCCAACTTCAGCGATGGAATGACAAAATGGCTGTTCTCAGCGACAAAGATCTCAGGGACAGTTTAAGACAAAGTGGTATACGAGTGGCATCTGACCTTACCTCACGACAGAGAGAGATGGTGGAATTTCATAGAGATCAAGGCAAAATTGCTTATATCTACAATGGTAAACTGCAAGTGAGAGAGAAGCAGAAAACTACTCAATTCATGGACAAAAGAGAATGGCGGTATACCTCCCCAACCTCTAGGAGAAGTGAAGAGAACTGGCCTCACCTGCCTCCAGCAAATACAAGCAGGAACAGCAGGAGCATAGGTTTTCATACCAGAAAACAAGTCTCTGTGAACAATTACAATCAGAGATACAAGAGCCAGACAAGGGGACAAAGCAGGAACTATTCTACACAACAATATGCTAAACAAACAGATAGAAGACCAAGGGATACTATGAACGCACCATGGCACCCTCACAATGAATCAGTCCAAGCTTCTGATGGCGAGGATGAACTCTTTTGCTACCTCTCTGATGCCAGCCAACTACAGGGTAGAGAGAACAGAGGCTATGGAAGTCAGAAAAAAACGCATCAGGGAGGAGACAGACGCACCAGCAATAGACATTTTCATGTTCAAATAGTACCGTACAGGCACACGCTCTTACAGTGAAGTGATGAAGCAGCCTGCCCCGCCAACACATAGAGCATCAGCAGACAAGAGGATTGTCTGGGTGAAGGAAAGCTCCAGTGACAACACTTCCAAGCATGCTGCCTCAGAAATGACCCGGGAAGTACACAGTCTTGCCAGGGATGAACAGATACCAGAGGGACAGCACGTGCCATCTCATGGAGAAGACAATCTTGATGATGATGATGATGCAGATCAAAATGATCAGGATCTGATTCCCACTCAGATGAGAGAAACTGAGCTACAATAGAACTGTGTAGAACAAGCTAAAAATGAAGTGTACCAAGGTGTGGTTACAGAAGGAGCTGACAGTATCACTAGATTAACTGGGGAAAGTGACATGATGGAAGACAACATAATGACTGCTTCAGGTGATTCAAATGAAATGCGATGGGAAAACAATGACATCCACAGTGAAAATGCAATGTCTGGAGAGGAAACACGTGAAACAGACATATCTGAGACAATGCATCAACATACACAACAGCGCAGAACAAACACGAGTAATGTGAAGCAGAAGAAGACTTATGACTCAGTTACAGAGGACATGACTAGACAGAATATGGCATGTGAAAGACAACCAAACAGGCAAAACAACAGAAAGACTGGTGACTAGACAGGACATAATGTGACTGGACAAAAGCGGAGCAGGTGTCCAGCAAGAGACCTGCGTCCAAGAAGTACTGCCCCCAGTACAGGACAGGGTATCCTGACTGGTGGTAGAAATCCCCAAAGATCCCACAGTCAGAGCAGCATCATAGAATCTTTCAGCAAAGCCATGCCAGGGGAACAAACAAATGTCACTGACAGACCTATGTGTCCTAAAACTTGTGCTGCTGAGCATACAGATACATGCAAATAGGGATTCGGCCAGGCCACAGCACCAAAGCAAACAGGTGTAAATTTCTGAGAAGAAAAAATGTCACAGGCACTAATGGTCAATCATTGACAGACATGTCAGAAAAACAGGCAAAGCAGGTTGTACAATCAGTAAATAAGTTACAAATAAAATTTCTTAATTATAATGTTAACGGATTATTACAGAAATTGGAAAATGCTCATTTTGTTGAATATCTTCTTTCTTATGATTTTCTTTGTTTGACAGAAACTTTTGTTAGAGATGATTTTGATTCAACTTTGTTTACAGACTACATTACTTTCACATCAAAGGCAAAGAAACTTTCTTGGCAGGGAAGATACTCTGGAGGGGTCGTAGTAATGGTTAGGAAATTATTTGAAAATTATGTACAGCTAATCCCATTGAATATTGAAAATATGGTGGTTTTGAAAATAGATAAAGATTTATTATGTACAGACAAGGATATTATGTTTATTAGTTCTTATGTACCTCCCAGTGATTCTCCTTACTGAAAATTGCAGGAGGGTGCCTATGGCATTGAAATGATTGAACAATGTATAATGGATCTGAATGAAATGTATGATGATTTTCATATTTTGTTGAATGGTGATATGAATGCAAGAACTGCTTCTGAAAACATGTGTTTCTATGGGGATGGAAATGATTTTGAAGACATTTCTGTAAAAAATGACTGCTTTTCAAGAAAGTCTCAAGATAGTCAAACAAACAATTTTGGTGCACAATTGATTGAGCTATACAATAGCTTTGAATGTATTATTCTAAATGGTTTGAATGAACTGAGATTAGATGACAGTTGTACTTTTATTGCCTCTTTTTGAGCAAGTACAGTAGATTACTTCATAGTTTCTTGTGATTTGTTATTATTCATGAATTGTACATCACTTATTGTTGAAAGCTTAACAGATTCTGATCACTTACCAGTTATCTTACAAGTAGAAAATAAACAAAATGTTAATGAAGATTTAGGGATAAGAAATTTAAACACAGGTATGACATATGAGAAATTCATTTGGAAAGAAGAAAAAGAAAGTGAGTTTTTGGAGGTGTTGCAAAGCAGTATAATACAAAATAGACTGATAACAGCTGGTCAAATTCTAGATACAAATATGGAGAGTGCTTTGGATGCTTTTGTGGAGTGTCTGAAAGACTCAAGCCAATGCATGTTTAAGGTACTTTCTGTTAATAAAAAGAGAAAGTCAGTATGGTTTGATGAGGAATGTTACAGTTCAAAGAAAGAAAGTCGGAAAAAACTGAACATTTTTAGAAAATCGCGTAAAGAAGAAGATAGAATATTATATGTAGAAGCAAGGAAAAAGTACAAACATCTGTTGGAGACCAAGAAACAAACGTTTAGGAAACTTCAAACAGACAATCTAGTGAAAGAAATGAATGATTCATCTCAGTTTTGGAAACACTTAAGAAACTTGGGATGTGGTGGCAAAGAAAAGATTGATAACAACATTAGCCTAGATGATTGGTACAATCACTTTAAATCTCTATACCAAAACAGCAATCAAACTCCAGCAGAGGAAAACAGTATCGATAACAATCTCTCAGAAGAACTAGATCATGACCTAAACCAAACTATTTCTGAAGGTGAAGTTATTCGAGCCATTTCTAAACTTAAGAGAGGAAAATCGTGTGGCATAGATTATATTTCTGCTGAAATGTTGAAAGCTGGTGGGCGCATTGTTTATAAATTTTTAACGAAATTATTTAATAAAATTTTTGATCAAGGGAGTTATCCTAAACAGTGGTCTAAAGCCATAATAATTCCAATCTATAAAAAAGGTGATCCAGATAATGTTGATAACCATAGAGGTGTATCTTTATTAAGCATAGTTTCTAAGTGCTATACTTCTATACTAAATGCTAGACTATATACCTGGTTAGAAACAAATAATTTAATCTCTGATAAGCAAGCAGGATTTCGCAAAAAACACTCTACTGTAGATCACATTTTTACTTTGTACGCCTCAGTCCAGAAATGTCTAAGTAAAAAAGGTAGCCTTTGTAGACTTTAGAAAGGCTTTTGACTCTGTGTGCCATGATAAACTTTTAGAGTGCCTAATTAGCCAGGGTGTTAAAGGAAAATTCTTTGCTTCTCTAGCTGCAATGTACAACTCACTGTTGTTATGTGTACGTTCAAAATCAGTTTACTGAATTGCTTGAATGCCTGATGGGAGTAAGACAAGGGTGTGTTTTGAGCCCAAATTTATTTTCAATTTTTATAAATCAATTAGCTGATGACATTGAGGAAAGAGGTAAACATGGCGTCCAGATTCTGCCTGGTATTGTGGAATTACTTATTTTATTGTTTGCAGACGATGTAGCTCTGCTGTCAATCACTCCCAAAGATCTTCAAAATCAACTAGACATCTTAAATATGTGTTGTAAAAAAATGAAATTATTTGTAAATAATGATAAGACAAAAAATATGGTATTTAGAAAAGGAGGGTTTCTAGGACGACATAAGATATGGTTTTATGACGGAAAGAGATTAGAAGTAGTGAATAGTTATTCTTATTTAGGGTTTAATTTCACCACTAAGATGAGTGTTAAAAGGGGTACAGATCATTTAGCTATTAAAGGAAAGAAAGCTGTTATGCAATTACATAATGTGTTTAACAAATACAAGGAAATGACCTCAAGTGTATTCTTCAAAATTTTCGACATAAAAATACAGCCAGTTCTGTTATATGCATCTGAGGTATGGGGAATAAATAGACTAGAACACATTGAAAAAGTGCATATGTTAGCCTGTAAACGATTCTTAGGTGTTCCAACAAGGACGCCTAACAAGATGGTTTATGGAGACCTAGGAAGATTCCCATTGTACATTAATTCTTATGTTGCTTGTATCAGATACTGGCTAAAATTAGTGCAAATGGATAACGAGAATTGGACAGATGTGGCAAAAGTTGTTGGGTTACATATGTGAGAGAGATTCTGTGTGAGGCTGGGTGTGGTCTTGTCTGGTTGCAGCAAGGAGTGGGAAATGATAGAATGTTTTTGAGAGCATTGAAACAAAGACTTGTTGACTGGTTTATTCAGGAATGGAATGGAACTATTAGAGAGCGTGAAAGATACCAGATATATAATTCATTTAAAACCGTTTTTGAAAGAGAAAAATATGTTAACGTCATGGACATTTATTGTTTCTGTGTTGCTGTTACCCAGTTAAGATTTGGTGTACTTCCAGTCTATGATAGTGAATCTGTCCAGGTTAGAAATTGTTCTTTTTGTGTTAATCAAGTTGAAAATGAACATCATCTCTTGTTTGATTGCAGCCTTTACACAGACCTTCGAGACAAAATTCTTAAGGAATCATCAAAAGTATCTTTTCATGCACTGCTTAAATCATCAAATGAAAATCACAGGCACAATGTATCCAGATTTATTTTTCATGCAATCAACAGAAGGAAAACAGCACTTGGCTTACAATGATGTGCAGCTGTAACTGGTTCATTGACATTTGGTAAATCATGTCAACTGATAAAAATTTGAATCTGTCACTATTTTGTATTTTGTATCACCACATCTTTGTTTTGGTTTTTCCCCCCTGGTGTGTGTGTGTGTGTGTGTGTGTGTGTGTGTGTGTGTGTGTGTGTGTGTGTGTGTGTGTGTGTGTGTGTGTGTTATTATTAGTTTAAAATTGCATACTTGGTATTTTGTTTGGAAAGGAAAGTAAGATTGGTATTCATGATGCAGTTTACTCTAAACTCACCAATTTCCCACACTGCCTCCCCCCCCCCCCCCCCCACCCCTCCCCTCCCTGACCCTCCCCCTTACCCCACCCAGTCATTTCAACTGAATGCTTTACTTGAAGATTTGGTATTTCTTCTGCATTAATTTTATTGAGTAGATTATGATTAAAGATGATTATGATGGACATTGATGATGCTATGTTGTTATTGTTCAGTATAATGGTACTTTAGTTTGTTTGCTAGTGGTTTATCTTATGTTGAAAAATGTCGATTATCCACCAACTTTATATATGGGTCCCCGTGGGACTCCCGGGGTATGCTTACAAGTGAGCATTGCAAGAATAGGATCCCTGCCCTCCAACCAGGCATGTCGTAAGAGGCGACTAAGGTGGAACCCTTCCTCCAGGTTGGGGGTTGGGCACAGGGCTAACAACCCTGTCCCGTAAAAAAAAGACCCAGTTACAAAACAGCAACAAAGAATATTATACTTTTCCCGGTCGAAGGACCTCCCGGGTCCAGTGGACTCGTATGAATGCTGACAGCCAAAGCCGAGAGGAAGCTACCAGCAGGATAAGGGGAAGACCTGAACACACCAAAACCAAGATCAGACTAGGACATTGGAACGTGAGGACGATGTATGAGACGGGCAAGCTGCACAGGTAACATTAGAGATGAGAAGATTCAACCTCCATGTCCTAGGGGGTAAGCGAGAGTAGATGGACTGGATCTGGGGGGAATGAGAACCACCCCCGGGAGAACCGTCCTTACTCTGGGAGAGATGACGACCAGCCCCACGAGGGAGTTGCCTTTCATCCTCAAAAAAGGCGTTTGAGCGATGCCTTATGGAGTGGAAGCCCATCAACAGCAGACAAATGAGTGCGAGATAAAGGGGAAAGACACATCAACTCACCATCATCCAGTGCTACGCACCAACCAAAACAGCAGAAATGAGAGCAAAGATGACTTTTACCACCAGCTGCAGACAGAGACAGGGGAAAGCCCCACGCCATGCCCTTTATCGTCATCATGGGGGACCTAAATGCCAAGGTCGGAAGTGACAACACCGACTATGAGAGAGTCATGGGAAAACACGGGGTGGGGAACAGAAATGACAACTGGGGGGAAAAGACTTGTGGAGTTCTGCGCCATGAACAACTTAGTGATAGGGGGACCCTATTCCGCACCGGGACACCCACAAGCTGACTTGAGCGTCGCCGAATGGGAGAGATATGAACCAGATTGACCATCTGATGATCAATGGTAAGTGGAGACGATCTCTCCTGGATGTGAGAACCAAGCGAAGTGCGGATGTCGGGAGCGATCATCACCTGGTGACAGCACACATCCAGATGAAACTAAAAGAAGAACACAAGACCAACCACTCAAGCGCGATTTGATCCCCAGCGATTGAGAGACACCAACTTTAAAGTCTGCATTCGTCAACGATCTGAGGAACAGATTCCACATCCTGCAGAACTGACAGAACAGAAATGACATAGATACCATGGATGCAGATCTGTAACTGTACACTGAGAGCAGAAAGGACAACATGGGCCCATCAAAAGAAGAAGGACCACACATGACTGGATCCAACAAGAGACCCTCAATGCCATCAAAAAAAAGGAGAGAGACCAAGAAGAGACTTCTGCAAGTAAAGTCTCCACGGCTACGAGAGAGGCAGGAAGAGTTGTACAGAGAGGCACACAGGAAAGTGAAGGGAGACTCGACGCCGTGACAAAGAGAGCCATGGACCAGCTGGCAGCTGAGGCAGAAGGGCGGGGGCCCCAAGGAGAGCAAGGGAGGGGTCTACAAAATCACCAAGAAAGATGCAAAAATTTAAGGGAGCCTGGGGGACCAATCAGGGACAGACAAGGGAAACTGTTGGCAACAGAGAAAGAGCAAGAAGAAAGATGGGCTGAACACTTCCAGGAAGTTCTCAACCGACCACCACCTGACGAGACAGCCGACATCCCAGAGGCTACAAAAGACTTGGACATTGACGTCAACCCCCCAACAAAGGAAGAGATAGTACCAGCCGCCATGGCGCAGTGGTTAGCGCCTTGGGTTACGGACTGGAAGGTCGCGGGTTCGAATCCCATAAGAGTCATAGGGATTTTTCGGACTCCGGCCGGCTCCTACCCAGAGTGAGTGTGCTGTGGGCTCAGTGGGAAGACTGGGACCACACAGTCGAGCTTCATCCACTTAACGGATGCGAGTTTGAGAGTGTTGCCAATTACCTGACCAACACTGCAGGTGTCTGTATCTCTCGGGCCCGGTTGACGCCGGGATATTTATGATAGTAAGCGTAGAGTACAGCCCTGTCAAAATAGTCTCAAGCATATGCCCCTTCCACAGCCAGCATCATTACGTCATCCTCATTGTCATTGTCATCATGCAATTAAAAAAATTGCCTCTGATTCGGTGCTCCCAGTTTCTCTGGTCTCATGGTGGCCCCAGATTCGGTTTGCCCCTACACTTTTTGTGCCTGTGGTTGAGTTTGTGTCAAAGCCTTTGGGGTTGGAGGTTTGCAGGGGACGGTTGTTGGAGGGACGTTTTTGGTGGTTGCTACCTCGGGTGGGCAACTCACTCAGTCTGGCTCGCGACTGAGCTAATACTGTCGTTAGTAGGGGGTTTTAGTAGGGGGTGTCCTGCGTATGTTAGCTCAGAACAGGCACCCCCTGAAAAACCGCCAAAGTGACCAGCAGCAGTGCAGGGCCCCCCTGGCTGGTGGCCCACGGCGGCCTGATAGTGATTGGCTCCCTGTGGACCTCCGACTCTGAGGATGAGACATAACAAACCTAGGTATGGTTGTGGCGGGGAGATTGGATTGAGCGGCGTGGGAACAGCAGGACGGGGGACGTCACAGAAGATGAGGCAGCAAAAAAAAAAAAAAAAAAAAAAGGAAGAGATAGTGGCTGCCATCAAGACCCTCAAGAATGGCAAGTCACCAGGCCAGGGGCAACCTTGGGGCCGAACTGTTCAAGGCAGATTCTGAACTAGCAGCTGACATACTGCAACCACTGTTCACAGCTGCATGGAAGAACGAGAAAGTACCTGATGGGCTGGACCAAGGGAGTGATAGTCAAAATCCCCAAGAAAGGAACCCTGAGCGACTGCAACAACTGGAGGGGAATCACTCTTTTGTCTGTGCCAAGCAGATACTGGCCAAGGTCATCATCAGAAGAATATCAGACGCTGTGGACGATGCTTTGAGGAAGGAAAAAGCAGGGTTCAGGAAGCAACGAGGATGTATAGACCAGATATTCACCCCTCAGAAACATCATCGAACAGTGCACAGAGTGGGAAAGCAACTGTATGTGAACTTTGTGGACTTCGAAAGGGATTTGACAGCATACACAGAGACAGCCTTTGGAGTATCCTTCGACACTATGGATCCCATCGAAACTGGTTTCAACTTATCAAAAGCTTCTATGACAATTCAGATGCTCTGTGGGCCATAGCAACACTATATTCGAAGTCAAGACTGGAGTAAGACAAGGATGTGTGATGTTTAGCAGTTCTCTAATCTGGCCATCGATTGGGTGATGAGGAAGACGACAGAAGACACCCCAAGAGGGGTTCCTGGAGCCTGTTCTCAACACTAGCGACCTTGACTTTGCGGATGACCTGGCGCTGCTGTCCCACACACACCAACATATCCAGGAGAAGACCAGCAGACTCCAAACATTCGGACAGCAAGTGGGGCTTCGTATTAGCACCAAGAAAAAGGAGACAATGTCGCTCAATGTGAACACACCAGCCCCCGTGAAAGGAATGGAACTGACCTGCGCCAGACAGATAAGTTCACATACCCTTTGGGGAGCATCTCAAACCAGAGGGCGGCACAAAAGAAGACATCCACAACAGATGGGCTAGGCCAGGAATGTGTTTTTGGGAGATGAACAATATCTCAGTACAGCACCAACACCAACAAGCTGAAGCTATACCAGAGCTGTGTTGTGTCTACGCTCCTATACGGTTCTGAGTGCTGGAGGATGACGGAAGTGGAAACTTACCAAAAATTCGATCCTTCCACACCATATGCCTGCGAAGAATTTTTCCGGATCTTTTTGGCCAGAGAAGATCTCCAATGAAGACCTACTACGGAGATGCAGGCAAGAAGACATGGAACCATCTTTACCAGAAGACGGTGGAAGTTGGATTGGGCAATCCTCCGAAGAGGGCCACAGTCAATTGCAAGAACAGCATTGCACTGGACCCCAGAAGGAAGGAGAAGAAAGGAAGACCCAAAAGCAACGTGGAGAAGAACTGTAGAAAGTGAGATGAAGGCCATGCAGCACCCCTTGGGGGATCAGTGACTAGGTTGGCCCAGAATAGGCGGAGTGGAAACGCTTTGTTGCTGCCCTACACACCGCTGGGTGTAATGGCTAATGATGATGATTATATATGGGTATATCAGGCAACCCTCAATATGTGTGTATGCTGATATTCCTAGCTACTATGGATGTAGTAAAACTGCATGAATGTTGCAATAAGCAGATAATCTCACATGGAGAGTTAGAAGTGTTTTGTATACACATTGACTACAGTATGTGTGGGAAAATTTATCCCATACTTTCATTTGTCTTACATAAATATGTGTGAAAATTTATCCCCTGCTTTATTTGTCATAGATAAAGTAGTGTGAAATTTATCCCATGCTACAATTTTCCACTGCTACAGTGTGGGTGAAATTTATCCCCTGCTACCATTTTCCACTGCTACAGCGTGGGTGAAAAATTTATCCTATGCTACCATTTTACATGCTATAGTATGTGTGAAATTTATCTTATGTTTTCATTTTTCATTGCTAAAATATGTGTGAAATTTATCCCATGCTTTCATTTGTCTTACATAAAGTATGTGTGAAATATATCCCATGCTTTCAATTGTCATAGATAAAGTATGTGTGAAATTTATCCCATGCTACCATTTTCCACTGCTACAGTGTGGGTGAAATTTTTTCCCATGCTACCCCCTTTTCACTGCTACAGTGTGGGTTTAAATTTATCCCATGTTACATTTTCCACTGCTACAGTGTGGGTGGAAAAATTTAAACCTATGCTACCATTTTACATGCTTTTAGTATGCGTGAAATTTATCTTTTTGTTTTCATTTTTCATTGCTATAATATGTGTGAAATTTATCCCATTCTTTCATTTGTCTTACATAAAGTATGTGTGAAATTTATCCCATGCTTTCATTTGTCATAGATAAAGTATGTGTGAAATTTATCCCAAGCTACAATTTCCACTGCTACAGTGTGGGTGAAATTTTCCCATGTTACAATTTCCACTGCTACAGTTTTGGGTGAAATTTATCCTATGCTACCATTTTACTGCTATTGTATGTGTGAAATTTATCTTATGTTTTCATTTTTCATTGCTATAATATGTGTGAAATTTATCCCATGCTTTCATTTGTTTTTACATAAAGTATGTGTGAAATTTATCCCATGCTTTCATTTGTCATAGATAAAGTATGTGTGAAATTTATCCCATGCTACATTTTCCACTGCTACAGTGTGGGTGAAATTTATCCCATGCTACCATTTCCCCTCTCTTGTAATTTATGTTCAATTTCCATGCTAATGTGGTAATTTTCCCCATGCTTTCATTTTCATGATGTATGTGTGAAATTTATTTTTTGTTTTCATTTTTTATTGCTATAGTATGTGTGAAATGTATCCCATGCTTTCATTTGTCTAGATAAAGATGGTGAAATTTATCCTGCTTCATGTCTTGTATAGTATGTGTGAAATTTATCCCATGCTTTCATCTATCATGTTCAGTTGTGTGAAATTTTTCCAATGTTTCATTTTTCATTGCTATAGTATGTGTGAAATTATCCCACTTTCATTTGTCATAGTCAGAAATGTGTGAATTTTTCCATGCTTTCATTGTCATTGTATAAGTATGTGTGAAATTTTATCCCATGCTTTCATTTTCTTTGTAAGTTGTGTGAAATTTATCCAACTTTCATTTTTCATGTTAAGTAGTGTTGAAATTTTATCTAACTTTCATTTGTCATGGGTTACAGTATGTGTGAAAATTTTTCCCATGCTTTCATTTTTCTTGTTAAATGTGTGGAAAATGATCCCATGCTTTCATTTTTCATTGCTAAAATATGTGTGAAAATGATCCCAATGCTTTCTTTTTTCCCATTGCTATAGTATGGTGAAAAGGGATCCCATGCTTTCATTTTTCATTGCTATAATATGTGTGAAAATGATCCATGCTTTCATTTTTCATTGCTATATTATGTGTGAAGTTTATCCTATGCTTCCATTTTTCATTACACTCACACCCTCCCCCCCCCCCCCCCCCCCCCCCCCCCCCCCTAAATGGTGTATTGTGGCCTAAGGCCCATGTACCATTAAACCCAGTTCAGGTTTAGAGTTCTCTCTCTCTCTCTCTCTCTCTCTCTCTCTCTCTTCTCTCTCTCTCTCTCTCTCCTCTCTCTCTCTCTCTCTCTCTCTCTCTCTCTCTCTCTCTCTCTCTCTCTCTCTCTCTCTCCTCTTTGGGGGTGAACTAAGTTGACGTTTGAAATAGGATGCACATTACGGGGTTTGCTCTTGTAAATTGTTTAAATTTTCCTTAATTACTGATTTCATACTGATTAATATTGTTTTGTTTTGAATTCCTCATGTCTCTGTGATCATGCCAGTGCAAAATGTATCTGCAAGAGTCAGTCGCCTGTGGCCAGTTTTATTGGATTTTTCAAAACTTCATGTACAAACCTATACTAGACTGTGTGGCTGCAGTTTGACACCAGCTTGTGTTGTGCTGGCCAGTGAGTGGTGTGAGGACACTGTGTGTGGCAGTGGTGTTAGCCGTGCTGTATTGCTGCACTCCTGCCGCACTCCAATCATGAGCAGCCCAGTGGTTTGCAGAGCAAAGTGTCCAAAATATGTTGACGTTCAACAGACAGTACAGAGACTGCATTGGACTTCTTTCCCTTGCTACAGTTAGGTTTCTGCAGACAATTGAAAACTGACCCATGGCAGGGAAAAAAATCAGGGTACATAGTTTCTGCCAGTGCTGGGGTAGTATATGGAAACGCTATGATAGTGACTGTTGTCTTCCTGTAATGTTTTCTGCTGATTTGCGTTGGGGTGATATAGAGCCCAACCCTGGCCCTACATTTTGGGGGGGTATAAAGGGAAATCGTCTCCAACCTTCGGGGCCCGGGTTTGGGGTGAGGGGGGGGGGGGGGGGGGGGGGGGTCAAAGGAATCCATTTATGCCATGCATGCTTTGATAGAAATACCACCATTGTGGTGTATGGACCCCTGGTCACAGGGGAGCCAAATAAAACCAGTCATATGGAGTTTTCATCCAGGTGAGCACCCCCTTGCCATTTCATGCAGATTGGTTTAAAACTCTGCTGGACGCTTATAAGGGAGGGAATCAAATGTCTTGGGGCAGAGCAAAACGTTGAAAAAAATTTTCCCGACTATGGAAAATAAATGCATGGTAGAAAAAAAACTCGACCCCATCTGTGCCCGTTAGAAGAACAGCAAGCAAATCTCAACAGTACAAAATGTTGAAGAGCAATGCCACTTCTTGCATTCAAAAGTAACGCCCGGGGAGACGTCAGCGCCTTTTTAGATAAATGGACCCCTTTGGGCAACAAAATGAAGAAAAACCCCTCTTCTTTGGGCTTTCCCCTGCGGGGGTGCCAACTTCCCGACAGCCCGTGAGGGAAAGATCCCGGGAACATGAGGTTGGAGGGTTTCGAAAGGACTTGCACTTTGACCATATCCACAAGGCTGGCGGGGCCCTTGCTGTAAAATTCCAGTCTCACCTCAAAAGATGCTAGTGTCCGAATTCTCGTAAGCTGAAAAAGCAGGTGGGGCCAAAAAAAAACGAAAGTCTTAGGGTTCAAATTTCCCCCCCAAAAAACACACACTCTTGTCTTGTCTCTTTCATATATATATATATTTTTTATATTTTTATTATCCCTAAGGGCAGGGGCGGTGTAAAAAAACCCCATGGGTGTTTTCATTATCCTGAAATAAAAGAATTTGCATTTTCATTGTCAAGAAATGCGGGGTTTCCGCTTTTTGTGAAGGAAGATTTCTCATAAAAAAAAAACAGCAGAAGAGGAAGGAATCATCCCCCTACATCGCAGCTCAGAGGAAAGGACTCAAATCAAAATCTACGTTATGACAAACTGATCACAGAGGATGCTGTATTTAAATGATCTTCAAAGTGGAACAGTCCCGAAATGGGCCCCAAACCCTGGGTCAAAAGTCACGCAAGCTTACATTTCAGCATGACATAATGACCCGCTTTGGGTTAGAAAACAAGTCCTGTCGTGACATGCTTCTGGGGCGAACACTGATAACCAAGGGCACTCTTCTACTGCCCGTCTCAAGTGACTTTTTAGCCCTGACAGCAAAAGAACTGTTCCCACTGGGGCCAATAAAACCGCACACGAAGGGAGTTCCAATGAACAGGGTTCCGGAAATTTTTCAGCACTTAACAAAATACACAACAGATTCCCGGCAACTTCCCATGAAGTGATGATTAAAGAGAAAATGCCAGCACCCGTAAAAATCAAGCAGAAAACCAGTTACAATTTGGACTGGGGCTAAACAGTCTGCAATGAGGGCCTACACGGACTGGCGGGGCACCGGGGATGGTGTGTTCAACTCAACAGAAAATCAGGCAGCAAAGGGAAAAAGGGGTTTTTGGGCTGAAGCATCCCCCTTTCCCCCCCCGAAACGACTGATGTTCAAAAATCACTGCTGAG
>CM054158.1:5348096-5421049 GCA_028751875.1 Rapana venosa
AGTCAACACTGATCTCCCCCGTACTGAAACACATCAACACACCTCACACGATCTCCCCACACCCGAAAAACCCCAAACCCAACTGTCAACACGATCTCCCCACAGTCTGAAACACATCAAAACACACGTCAACAAGACTCCTACAGTACTGAAACACACATCCCAAAACCCAAACACTCAACATGACTCCCACATCCTGAAACCACACACCAATACACACGCAACACTGATCTCCCCCCCCGCTTTTCCCAACACGCTCCCCACAGTCCCTGAAACACATCAACACACCAGCCCTGACAAAAACACACCAACGGTAATTGGTAGTCCCCCTAGGGGGCCTTTCACCGCTGCAGCAACGCAGCGTAACTTTTTTCTTTTTTAATTTATTTTTTTCTTTTATAACGAGGATAATGGAATAAGCACTTTACCACAGCGTCCCTAAACAGCAGCGCTCAGTCAAAGGTTCAGGCAGAGTGCTAAAATTAAGTGCCCTGACCTTTTTACCCTACCACACCCCTCCCATTTTTTTCAACCCCTCCCCCTTCCCCCTCCTCACACCATCTCAAGCCTAGTAGCACGCACACATGCCGCAGCGGCAGGCCTAAGCTAAGGCTACAGATCTGGGCTAGGCTAGGCCAGAGGACAAAGCCCGCTGCGTGCGTGCTTTGCGCTGCCTATCCTCTTACACACACTGGCACTAAGCCTAGGCTAGATTGAGACAGCAAACAGACAACATTTTCCCCAAAATTTGAGCCCTTCAAAATGATGAACATGTATCCTAAATACAACCAAAAGTTGATTCAGCTTAAAAAACAAACATTAACATTAATTACCTGACTTTGCCATAGTGAAACTTAAACATTCAGGAGGAAAATTGCGATCAATTTACGTCACTAGCACAGAAAATTTCACTCTCAATACTAAACAAAGAAGAGCTAAACTGGGGAGAAACATCCAATCTATCTGTTATTTTGGTTTATAACGCCCAAAACACAAATGCTGTACTTGTTCAAATTCACGCTCCCACAACAACAAGAGAACACTGCACTGAACACAACATGAATTAGCGCTGAAGAAAAATGACAAACGTATCACAAAGCACTTAAAAGTTGGAAAATTAAAATCCGTTTTGGCCACTTTCCCCTGCTGAAACAGTGGAAAGAACGCTATGCTATCTTGATGGCGCCAAACTGGACCATTTCATCTGGGCCGCGCCAGAGCTAAAATAGCACATCAGGGGTAAAGTTCCAGCGTCTAAGTGCAGCAAAAAATGGGGAAAACGACTGCCGTGTTACGTGCTTTTTTACATCCAGCCCCCCGTGTAAGGGCATAAATAAGCAGGAAGCTCAAAACAGAGAGAGATGGAGAAGGCTCATCAATGTCAAACCGCCCCTGGAGAAACATGACAAAAAAGGAAGAAGAAGTCCCCGTGTGTATGTGTTTTCGTAGATTCTGTCACTTTCCCACGCACACAATCACCTACTCTTATGAAAAAGGGAAACAGGATTTAACGTGTGTGCAAATGTTCTCGTGCGTTCGCCCCACGGGACCTCGATTTTTTAGTCTCATCCAAGGACTTTTGGGGAGGTGGAGTCTGCACTGATGTTAACCCAGGGGAAAATATCCCCTTTTGAACGGGAATCGAACCCGGGTGTCAGATTGCGAGCGTAAATGTTCTAACCACTGGGCTAATCCCGTCCCATTGCCGTTTAAGTACAGACGACCAGCCCAGTAACAGCCAAACTAGTTCTTGCCGCCTCCTCCACCAAGAGGGGTGGCAGGCTAGCCCGGTCACAAAGCTGCTCTGAAGTCGTACTGTGTCGGCTGAGGCTGGGGGCAGGGGTCCAACAGAGCCACAAGCACAGAAGACCAGGAACCGCACATCTTCCCACCCACCCCCCCTCCATCTCCAACATGCTCCTCCCTCTCTCTCAATATAGGGAAAATGCAGAAAGAAAAAAAAAAGAAAAAAAAAGAAAGAAAGAAAGAAAGATTGGAGTGGCAGGAAGGCAGGCTTTCAAACCCCACTTTTTCTAAACCACCAAGTAGTGATTGGACATTCTTCTTCTTTTTCAAGTGTCCGGTCTGGTCCTGGGAGACATCGACAATCATGGCTCTCCTTTCTTCCCTGTTCTCGGTCCCTCCATGAGCTCCTTGTTAAGCTGTCTGTGAATTTGTGCGTTGTCTTCCCCTGCTCTTGTTTCCACAGATTTTTCCACTCATAACAGTTTTTTCTAGTCCCTCAGCCTGATTATATGGCCGAAAAATTTGAGCTGTCTTTCTCTGATGGTGTTGAGAAGGGGTCTCTTGTATCCAGCCATTTCCAATTACCTCCCGCATTTGTTTTTTCTTTTTGTCCCTGAGACTTTCATGATTCCTCCGGATGAACCCCATCTCCCTGCTTTAGTCGCTGTTCTGTGTCCTTTGGGTAGGGGCCAGCACTCACATCCGACAGAAGAATGGACCATACGTAGGCTCTCCATACATGGATCTGTCTTGAGGCTTATCTTACTGTTGGTAAAAATGCATTTTTAAAGTTGTTAAAAGTTGCCTTAATGACCGATTCTCTTCTTGATTTCTGTGTCACACTTGCCGTCCGGGGTGATAGTACAACCAAGGTATTTAAGGCAATGTGCGGCAGTAGATTTGGCTAAATTTGGGTCATTTTGGCTATTTTTAGATTTTTCCAAATTTACACTCTATGTCTATATCATATTCCATACTTAAAATTTCATTTAAAAGGTGATTTTTGCAAAAAAAAGGTTTTATAACCTAACCCAAGGGGTTTTGCTTTATTTTTCCCAAAAAAAGGGAAAAAAACCCGATTTTTTTGCCCAGCAACCGACATTTCTCGTTCCCCAAAACCGGCGTGTCGCACACCAAAACGAAACAGTTTTATTCCCCTACACTTTCGAAAGTTTGACGCTAAAACTCTTCACAACAAACATACTCATTTCGACGATTACATATCCACGGCAACTTCTATTAGAGGCGATTTAAAAACAACTAGCCCGGTTAGCTGTAACGGGCCACCTTAGCATTGCAAAGGCCCGGGTTTTTCATTTTTTGCCTCCGCTTCAAGCAAAAAATGACCTTTGAAAAAATAAAACTTTAAAAAGGGTCCTAAAGCAAGCCCAGGTAAGAAAAAACCTTGCTTTACTCACAATGCACAGCATTGAAGGAAAAGGCAATTGCTGAAATCAGTGCCGAGTCGACCCGGGAGCACATCGTTTAAAAACTAAAAACCCTTAAACTGCTCGCGTCAACATCGAAACTACTGAGGGGTTTTTTTGGGTTTAAGAAAGCCGTACTCCCAAACAGAACCCCTATCAGGCATGTGTGAAAAAAAAATTGGGAAACGCCATTTCAAAGCCCGGTACTGTCACGAGCGAAGTTTTCTGGAAATTGGAAACGGGCCCGTGCAAGCCCCTGGGAACGTACGAGCTGAAAGTTTTCTCCCAGGTAAAAAAACTTTTGCTTTTTGAAAAGGGAAAAGAAACCACGGGGACCAGCTTTCTTTTTATTCATGTGTGTAGTGTTTCACAAAGTAACGTAAGGGGATAGAATGTTTCCTGATGAGAGAGGGGGGGGAAAAATCGAGCTAAAATATTTTACTGGTAAGTTGGGGGTTTTTTATATATATATTCTGTAGCATCTAAATTATAAATGTGTGTGTGGAGAGAGAGAGAGAGAGAAAGAGAGAGATAGAGAGAGAGAGAGTGTGGTGTGTGTGTGTGTTAATTCTTTTGTGTGTGTTGTGTGTTTTCTTTATTCTACCTGTCATTATACAAAATAAACCACAAAAAAAAAACAACATTACTGTGTGTATGGACAGAAGTATTGGGTAAAACTGCTGGAATGAATGAACATTTTTCACAAAAGATTCAGGCTGAAATGAATATGTTCAAATGGAGTGGATGCCAGCTTTCAAGTGACTTGTTTGAACAAATTCATATAGATTTTCAGCATACCCCTCCATGCTTGTACACACTAACAGTAACCCACACACACTGATACTTGCACATGCATACCTAACACACAACACACATGCATGCACACACACACACATTATCCTGAATAAAAAAGAATTTAAAAAAATAAAATAAAATACACACACAGAGAGCTCCTAAAATAAGAAACTATAACTAGATCTGTATCTTGATCCACTTTATGAGCACACATGGAATTTGAAGCAGTCCTGTATGTGCCCCAGGGGAGCGAAACAAGCTGCGATACACAGAGCTGCTGTCAGCTGGTGGTGCCAAGACCTTCAGTGAGCTGACAACACCCCTGAACTGTGAGAAGAACATATCTACCTTATGCCTGTCTATGAGAGACTGACAAATATTATGAAGCTGCTTCAAAGATGTGGGCTTTCAAGACTAAGTGCTTGAACAGTCTCATGGTTTTTTGTCATTCCAAGAAAAAGTTCACATCATGCGGCAAATTCTCTTCGCACTCTGACAGCCATCCATGAGTTAAATTTTTTGGTCCAGGTTGTCCCCAAGACACTGCCAGTTGTTTTGGTTTTGATAAAAGTGTGCACATGAAGAGCTGGGGGAAATCCAGACACAGAAGAGGGAGAAGAACACCTCAGATACCAGACAGACGTGTGATCCAGAGGCGCGACACTCTGTGAACTGCTAAACTGAAGAGGTAGGGGGAGCTGATGGAGCTGGAAAGTGGCCCTGCCTTTGCTACAGGGGTGTCTGACTGTGTATTCTTGTGCTGAAAAGGGTGGGTGTGTGTATTGAAGCCTTCCAACAAGGCTGTGAGTAATAAATGTTGGTCTGAACATGTTTGGGGTTCTTTTCCTCTGTATATAAAATGTCCATGTTTGGAAAAAAATTAATAAAAAATTAAGAACTAATTTTTGAAAATGTCTATAATATTTGTAATACATCCATTTGTACATATGTGCCAAAATCATTAAATTATCACTTGATTTTATAGGTGAAAAATGATTTCCTAAAATCAAGATGGCAGATGTTATCTTGGTTTCCATGACAACATGGTTACTAACATAAAACAAATAACATTTTTTAACTTTGAAGTCATAGTACTATAAGTTAACACAAAAACTAGATTTTGTTTTCTTCAATCGTAAAAAGGGTAAACTTTAGTGCCACACATGCCTTAAAGGTGTTTACTTAAAGCGCTTGATTTGTTTGTATTACAAGTTCTCAGCGCTTTATAAATTCCATATATTATTATTATTATTACTTGTCTGATTCTCTCTCCTTTACAGGCTATGTTGCATTTGTGTTTAACAGCTTTTTTGAGATCACCATGCATTCTGTTTTCTTTGTATTGAGCGGGTAATCCTTCTTTTCGCTTTCGTCTGTTACTGTTGTTAAAATCTTTTGCAGTTTTTCTTCAGAGTCGGCGATAAGGACTGTGTCATCTGCATATCTCGGGTTGTTGATGTTGTGGCCACCTACACTAATTCCCTCATATTCTCAATATTTCATACCAATATTTCACTATACACATTAAATAAATCAGGTGAGAACACGCAGCCCTGCCTCCAACCCCTGCAGATTGGCTATATTGACTGATGTCATTGTCGACTCAAAATGGCTGCCTCTTGTTCCCAATATGTTTCTGAGACTCGAAATCTTTCCCATCGATGTATAGCCCTGCCAGAATATCATACAAGTCGGAGTGCCGTACTTTGTCGAACGCTTTTGAGTAGTCAATGAAGCAGGGGTACAGTCTTTCTGACCTCGATGGATTTTTCCATGAGAGTTTCAATGCAAAGATTGCATTTCTGGTCCTTTGTCTCCCATGAATCCAAATTGCGTTTCGATATTTCTGGGAGTATTTTATTTCCATTCTCTTCAGAGTATTCGTAAAAGAATTTTGGGTGAGGTGACTCATCAGGCTGATTGTACGATGTTGGCCCACATTCAGCTGTGCCCAGTTTCTTAGGGATCGCAAGTAGATGGACTTCTTCATATCGGGTCAGAATCTCTCCTGTGTCATATATATTGTTTAGTAGTTTTGTGACTGCCTTAATTCCCACTTAAACATCCGGGGCTGTTATCAATTCAGATGGATATCATCAGGTCCTGGTTGCCTTACCACTTTTCATCTTGCTGATTGCATGTCTTACTTCATCTAAATGATTTGGGCCATCTTTGTTGCTAATATGAGGAGTGACCTCTGTCGTCGTGGTAATAACTCTTCGATGTATTCTGACCACCTGTTAAGAATATCTTCTTTTTCCATGAGTAAATCTCCATCTCTCGACTTATAAAAACCTGTTTTTGCAGACAATTCCTCCCTGTCACATCTTTTATTTTTTTCATGCATAAGGTTTGCTATCAAAATTTGCAGTCGTTTCAATTTCCTTGCACTGCATATTTATCCATTCTTTCCCTTGGCTTCATTACACTTTTTCTTAACCATTTGTCAAGTTCTTTATACTTTTTTTTCATCTACTTTTGCCTTTCTCCTGTTTTCCATTAGGTTTAAAATCTCAGAGCTCATCCACTCTTATTTCCTTTCTATTTATGACTGGTATATATTCTTTTGCTGCCTCGCTGATGCATCTTTTATCATCTGCCTTTTTCCTCTGTAGTGGTGAGTTGATCTAGGCCTCGAATTTGTTTCCAACTTTGATCTTGTATTTTTCTTTGATTTCTTCGTCAGTTTTAGCATGTTCATTTGCAGTTTTGGTGTTCTTTTTGCTTTTTACAACTTTTCAATTTTAGGGCGCATTGTCCCCCATAACTGGGGCATGATCACTTCACAGTCTGCACCTGGCAAAGGACTTACAAGATGTTATAGAGTTACGGAAGCGTTCTTGAATCAAAGGGTGTAATCTATTTGATTCCTGGTTCTGTCGCCAGGGCTTTTTCACGTCCAGCATCTTCTTGGATGGGTTTTCAAACCATGTGTTCATGACAGCCAGCTTTTGTTCCTTGCACCATTCCGTGGGCCGCTCTCCTCTTTCGTCTCTCACTCCTATTCCAAATGGGCCCCAAATCTGCTTTCATCTTTCCTTTTCCTACCTTGAATTGATTGACTAACAAAGCAAAAACAAACAAACCAAAACTTACAAATCGTGTGGGTTCAGGGATCCTGTACTTCAGCAGTGGTGGGCGAGGGGGACGGCAGATGCAGGCTGATCTTGTGGCCCACCGATACGTACACAGGGTTGGATGAGGACATGTGCTGCGCAGCGCCATGCCCAACGTGTGGCCGTGGTTGGTGATCAGGGGAAGGTGCCCCACTGCTCTTTAGGGTCTGTTTCTGAAACGGAGGGGTAAAAAATATTCCATGAAAGTAGGAGTATGGCTGCCTATATTGTGCCTCAGCGCCTGGGCTATATCACAGTTCTTGATTAAAACTACTGACCCTGGGGCAACAGCAAATTTAGAGGCTGTATGATCAGTGGCTTTCCCACTCATGGAATGCCGCTTTACAGCTTAGTCTTTAGTGATTGACTTTGACTCTCTGACTAGGAGGCTGACTTGCACAGTCCTTATGTGCTGCAGCCCTGAGGGCTAAGCTGGCCTTTGGAGAGCTCTCCAACGCTGACTGTCCTTATGCCCACTTGGCCAAGAAGATGGGGATGTGCTGTATGCAAGGCACCTCCACTATAAAATCAAATTTCTTCTTCAATTTCCGAAGCAGCAGCTGCCTCCTTTCCTTTTCTTTTCTTTTTTTTTGTTGTTTTTTTTTTGACCACTTTAAGTCACAAGATTTCTCTGCGTGAACTTCGGGCTGCTCTTCCCAGGAAGAGCGCATCGCCACAAGAGCAGCGCCACCCTTTTCTTTTTTTTAATTTTTTGTCTGCAAAGGTATTTGTTTCCCTATCAGTGGCTTTTTTCTAGGAATTTTGCCAGGGACAACTCTCTTGTTGCCGTGGGTTCTTTTACGTGCGCTGAATAATTTTGTGTAACACCTCAGTTTATCGTCTCATCCGAAAGACTAGCACCCAGACCACCACTCATGGTCTAATGGATGGAGAAAAAGTTTCGGGCCTAAACGTGTGTTGTATGTACATATATAAACATAATACTGTTATACCACTAAGCACCTAACAGTCAGGCCCAGTGCATCCGACTTCAGCATAGGAGAGAATTGCTATCTTTTAAGTCTTTCTGGAAAAAGGCAGGAGAATGGACCAAGAAGGCAGAAAACAGACAAGAAGGAAAATACAGAAAGAAAAGGAACAAGGCAGAAACAAAGAGAAGGGATAGAAAAGAGGGAATCCCTGGCACAGAATTTGCAGAAGGTGGGGATGCTGTATATGATTATTTTGACAGGACCCTTTTGGCATCCCTAGGGAGGGGGGGGGGGGGTAGGGGGGGGGGGGGGGAGGGAAATGCAGACTACTACAATTCCAAGTGCTGAGAAGAAACTGACCTTGCCTTATGTTCAGCGCTGTCCTCAATGCCGTCCACGTGGATCAGAGTCTGGCCACTCCCACACAGGGCAGGTCCAGCAGCACCCCCAGGTGGCAGGCCAGGCAAAGCTCGGGATGCAGACGACCGTTCCATCCACAAAGATGACCTGCAGGACAGACAGTCAGGCAGCAAAGTTAAAATCTGTTCATCTTTCGTGAACGCTTGCATGCCTGGGAATATTTTTGAATGCCAGCGTTTTTAATTTATTTGCATTACAAGATTTAGGCTATACAAATTCCATACATCGATATTCTATCTATCTATCTATCCCGTAGTCAAAACGACCGGGGCACCCTCAAAGCCCAAAACAACCAGTTCCCTCCATTCCTCTCTCTGTTTCTCCTTTCTCAGGTTTTTGTTGAGTTCTAGGCCGTCCATTCGCGATGTTACCTCCCAGCTCTTCCTTGGTCTGCCTTTTCCCTTCTTCCTCCTTGGACAGGCCTTGTAAAATTGTCTTTGCAAGTGCTTTAAGTTTACGCTTTTTCACGATCGTTAGAAGGTTCTCATAGGGTCCAAGGGGTTTGCTGGATTCTGTTATAGCACGCTTTCGTTGCTTTTTGTTGGTCTTTGTAGAGATGCCAAGGAGTCTCCGAAAGCATCTCATCTCCACCGCCTGAAACTCTTTCTCTCCAAATATGCAGTCAGGGCCATGATTCACAGGCATAACAGAAATATGGATAGACAAGGGAGCGCATTATCTGATCTTGGAGATAAGGAGATATTTTATCTCTCCAGAGGGTGTTTAGTTTTGACAGTGCTGTTATTGTCTGTGCATCCTGCAAACTACTTCTGGCTTGGATCCCTGGTCTGATACAATGGCTCCCAGGACTGAAGCTTTGAACTGTTTCCAGCTTCTGGTCATTAACCCTGATATCAGTGCTAATGCTGTTGGTGTTATTAGTCATCAGTTTGGTCTTCTCTGCACTGATTTCCATGCCGTATGTTTGGAGGCCTTATTCAGGTGTTCTGTTAGGCTGGCAAGCCATATCGATATTATTATTCTATTATCATATACGAGGAAAAAGGGACGATTCATATATAGGTCATTCCAGAAACATGTGAGGTATGATATGACCTACTTCACACATCTACCATTTGACTGAATTTAGTTTGTAGCTGTAGTGAATGCTGGTTACTGGTTATGTTTGAATTAAAGAAATAAATTTTAAAAGTTTTAATGAGTACTTGTGCTTGTTTTTAAAAATATGAATTTTCTTTTACAAAATGTGCCCATTCCAACATGGCGATTTGTGACATGATGGTGCATACGTTATTCAGATTGTTCTTCTGACTTCAAAGACAGCTAATTTGAAACACAATTTGTATTAATAATAAGCCCAGATGTTGTTTCAAACTCCCAAGCAGAAACATCTTCATTTCTTTTCATGAACATAAATAGAGGGGATTAAATACCCGTTGTGGTCGTACCTTGGTTTCCAAAGTCAGGCCCAATTTAAAAATTCACTCACAAAGAACTATACCATATCATCAACACATCATAGCTTCCACTGATAAAGTAAACAGTTAACAGTATATAAAAAACGATGTTTTGATCACCAGCCTCCTACCCTCGTTCATGCTTGAAACTCCAGTATTAGCAACATCGTTTCTCATTTTTAACGTCACGACCAACCGACGTAAATTTGGTGCAAACTCGGCACATTCCTTCACTGACCGAGATTTTTATCGCTGGCACTTCACCTTGACCTAAAATATCTCTGGCACGTACTTTTTCCCGCCAAAGGAACATCGCGATGCTATACTAGTGTGCCGGTCTTTGTCTTCTTCCAAAATTTCTCATGTCACGACCGACTGCTAAAGCATGGCAGCATTTGATCAAGATGCGTTTACTCGCTTCTATCGCATTTTTAATCGAAGGAGAAGGAATATTTTCTTTTCAAAGTATTTTACTTTTGCCAACCATGGTTTAATAATCGTAAACTTGTGTTTTTAAATTACGAAATTGCTTGTTTTTGTCAGGTTCTCTTTTCTTGTCAACTGCTTGGCTTGTTAACTGTGGGTACATTTACCGATCGTTTCATTGATGACCGCTTATTCTTACTCGGAAAGAAATAAAAGCCATCTACTGTAATTTGTGAAATGGTTGTTATGTGCAAAAAATAAATTTTGCACAAAATATAAAAAGATCCAGTTTTTTGTTGTGCGGCGTTACGGTTAGACATGAAACGAAAATAGTACGGTTTCTTGTACAGACCGTAACATTCTTGTTGAAGTTTTACTTTCTCTTTCTTTATATATGTTATGCGTGTTTTATGTCAAACAATTAGTGACAGAAGTGATTATTTTCAGTGTTTGAATGTATTTTATGGGAATTATTTTCGTTGATCTGTAAACTCATGTATTAACCACGTTGGTTGTGACACGAAACCAGATAGCGTGTTTCTGTCTCGGCCGTTAGATCTAGAAGCATCTAAAATTAGTCTCGCGTTTTCGTCATTCAGTTATTCACTTATTGATTCTTTATAAGGATGCTCTTGGTTATGTTGTTGAAAATATAAACCTCAGCAATTTTGTTCTGTGGTTATCTCGCACGTTGAAATTTGGCCGTAAAACGTTTAGCTCGTGTTAGTCGTGACAGGTTTGTGTGTGTGTGTGTTTGTGTCACGACTCTGATCTACTGTAATAAATCGTCCCCTTTTCCTCGGATACAGATTTCTAGTGTTGATTTCAGGGAAGTGATTGATCTACACAATCGTTGTTAATCGTAATGAGTCAACCGTAAATGCACGCTAAACGTCATCGCAGTGACGTTAATGTTTGCTACAAACTGCAACCGATGACAGAGCTCGGCGACCAAAACACGTCACTCGTTTTCTACCACTTATGTTCCGTAGGCTTCAATGTAATCAAACAATGACGTTCTTCCGATTAAATTATGTTCATTTGAGAGATAGGATACAATGCTGGAAGTCCTAAGCTTAACATTTTTCAAACTCCTGAAACTTTACAGTCCTGATCAGTTATGATGAAAACCACATCATGAGGATGGGCTTTTTTGTTTTGTTTCCTTGGTTTCCGTTTCCTTGTCAACATTTGGAACCAATTCATCTTTAAATGTGCAAGACAAGCGTGATAACAAAACAAATAACACACAACTGACACACATTCACATTGACACAAAAGCAACAACACTGCAGTTGAAATTGGCTATGCAAGAAACCATGAATGCCTTTTGTGCCCAAAAAGAAAATCAACATTTATTGAGCAAATAAGCAATTCACATGCTTAAAAATTTTAATTGTGGTGTGTACACACACACACACAAACATTTAAATAAATACATATAATTATTTGCTCACACACACACACACACACACACACACACACACACACACACACACACAATTATGTGTTATAAAGGAGAAGTCTAATGAGGGGGGTACAGTTCCAAAGAAGAGCAGTGTCTAAGAAAAGTAGATCTTATACAGTGAAGTCTTATGATAGAGAATAAAGGGGGCAGGATGCCACTATACATATGATGCATGTGATTATGACCAACAATTTTTTTAAACTGTTACAATATAAAGCAAATCATGTGTGTGTGTGGTGTGGTGTGTGTGTGTGTGTGTGTGTGTGTGTGTGTGTGTGTGTGTGTGAGAGAGAGAGAGAGAGAGAGAGAGAGAGAGAGAGAGAGAGAGAGAGAGAGAGAGAAGAGAGAGAGAGAACTTACCAGTCCTAAATCAGTTTGAAATTATGTTAGATCATGTTAGATGTGGGACAAAAAAGCAGCTGCATGTGTGGAAAAAAAAGCACCAGCAAATGCTGAGAGTGCTGAAGGATTCTATTTGCCCATAAAATAAAAGAATTCATTTCCTGTAAAACAAGAAATGAAGAAGAAATAACCTTAGATTATTCTGTTATTCAAAGTGTTGTAATATTAAAGCAAAAAAAACTAACAACACAGCAAAGTGAGATTGTAATCAATTGACAATCCTAACAAATTTTGATCGACAATTAAGTTTGGTTTTTACCTAAAAAAAAAAAAAAAAAAATGAATATATTTCATTGTTTTTTGTCGTTTTTAAAACATGCATTTTGTACTTGATATAAAAGCACTATGCACTCATGAGCTCATATTTTATATTAATTATGAATGATGCGCTAGGTCAGATGAGAGAAACTGGACTTAGTTGTGTTGATTGATATTATATCACTCCAGCATGATAAATCAAATGTAGACAATGTTTATTGATATAATATTATGTCACTCTAAGTCTAACATAATAAATCAATGTAAACAAATTACAAGAATGCATTGTTCCTAATTTGAGATGATGTGGTTTTTTCAATTTGATCTTAAATTCCTACACTTTCATGATTTGTGCTTTTGAGGGGTGTGGTTTCCATGTCACAACCAAACGGTCTCCATGTCACAACCATAAATTATCATATAAAATGATAAATCAGTATGAATAATGTTACAAGAATGCATTGTTTCCAATTTAAGTTGGTGTGTTTTGTTTAAATGTATGTTAAATTGCTACACTTCCATGATTTGTGATTTTGAGGGTGTGGTTTCCATGTCACAACCAAACGGTTTCCATGTCACAACCACAACATATTACTTTTATAACGTATTAATTTGAAATAGCTTCCATTCTTGTGTAAAGAAAATTGTTGTTTTATTGATGATTCTGTGGATAAAGTTTAGGCTAATTTGTGGTGCTTCCTGTGGTCACAAGCAAGAAAAGACAAACTTTAAATCTGGACGTACAAAACTGTCTTAGAGTGTCATTAGAAATATAGCCAAAAATATGCTTTGTCAGTGATTGTCATACTTCCAAATGTTAGATTTGTTTTATAAATGAAAACAACAGCATTTTGGAGTGTTTTTTGTTTGATATTCTGAGTACAAAGATTTATTTATGCTACTTTTGGTTTCCATGTCACAACCGCAACACGGCTAAAAATAGAACTTTAATTCATCAAATACTAGGAAACCAATTAATATTTCATAATTTTTTTCAAAAGAATGCAGATTATGACGGAGTACTCTAACATATGACAAAAAGGCATAAACTTCCAATGACATTTATTTTTCAAGGTCTATGTCACAAAAACCTCACATGTTTCTGAGAATAACCCATATATATACACACAAAAATACACACACACACTCCTTCAGATGAAACAGAGGCCCCGTGTGCAAACACACGCAGAACATCTTGCGCACATGTTAAAATCCTGTTCTGCTTTTCGTAAGAGTAGGCCATTGTGTGCCGGTGGGAACAGATGACAATTTACAAAACCGCATACATACTTATCTTCCATGAGAAATTTAAAGGCATCTCTACAGATATGTCAATCATGAAGACTGCCATCCAGAACCTTTCATGTGATGTTGCAGCACTCAGTAAAAGTATGTTCTTTCGAGCCAGAAGGCCCATAGAGCCGGAGCTTATCCCGGTTTCTGTAGCGTTAAGCGAACTGATGGTTTTTCACAACCCCTGTGACAGGACGCTAGTCTGTCACCAGATACTTCCCCAGCAGAGCTGGTACCCACTTGTACACCTGGGTGGAGTGAGGAAAATAGGAGTAAAGTGTCTTTCCCAAGGACACAACACCGAGCCGAGCAGGGATCAAACCCGCGACCTCTGGATCACGAGTTGACCGCCTAAACCACTCGACCACGGTGCCTCCTTGTTGCAGCACTCAAGCAACGAACAATGACCATCGAGGCTAAGTGTGAAGAGGTGAAGGACAAACATGAAGAGCTCCAGATAGCAGTGGAAGATCTCAGAGAGGAGTGTGCTGAAGTGAAAAGAAAAGTGACGGAAGAAATTGACAAATTAGAAGCTTTCTCTCGCCGAGACAACCTGAGGTTCTTTGGTATTCCAGATCCCCAGATGAGACATATGAGTTTTGCACGGACAAAGTTGTCAATGTTTTACAAGAAACAGTTCCAGACAAAATATGGTCCCTTGATGACATTGCTCGTGCTCATCGCCTTCGATCACGTACAATTACGTCAGTATCAACCCACGCCCTATGATTGTCAAAATGGAACGCTGGAAAGACAAGATGGCCATTATCAACTCTGGAAGGGAGGCTCTGAAGAAGAAGGGCATCAAGGTAGCCGGTGACCTGACCACACACCAGAGAGCAGTCCTGAAGGAGCACAGGGACAAGGGTTTACACGCCTACTACAAAGCAGGAAAGCTGGTTGTCACAGGCCCGCTGAGGACCCGAGAAAACCAGAGCAGAACTTGGTTTCCTTCCATGGGGCCAAGAAGGACAATAACCTCAACAGCAGAAGACGGGATCACCAGCGTGACGCCATCCCACTCCTCAGAGATGGTGGCCACTGGTGCCAATGCTCTGCTCAACACCAGGAGTGCCTGCACTGACAACTTCAAGCAAAACCAGGTCTACCAACCCTTCAAAGAGACTCGTCCCCTAAGCACTCCAGAAGCTGAGTACACCAAACCTGACCTACTATGGAGGAGGTGTTGTAACATGAAGGTCCTGGCCACAAGGACTCTTTCAAGTGAACTGAAATAGAAAAGGACACATGCACCCCTACTGAAGGAAACACTTTGCCTGTGCTTTCAGAACATTAGGGGGCTGTTTGGAAAACTTTCTGACCACACTTAATACTTTGTAAGTAGTTTTGATATAGTTTGTCTTTCAGAAACTTTTGGCCATGAAAAATAACAACTTTAAAACAGCTTTCCAAACTATGTGTGCTTTTCTTCCCCAGTTGTGAAGCTCTCCCACCATGGAAGATGCAGGGGTGGGTTTTTAGTTTTAGTCAAAAAAGAGTTTGCTGAGTTTGCAATCAAAATAGAGACAGACTGTGAAAATGTAGTTTGTGTCAAATTTGCTGAGTCTTTTTGGTGTTGATTCCGATGTCTTTCTTTTTCATTGTTATTGTCCACCTACTACTTCCCCCTTTACGAATCTGCACAGACAGACTGCCACATACATGCTATTGAAGAATGTATAGTTAATGTCACTCTTGAACACAATGCTAACAATTTCCTTGTTTGTGGCGACTTTAATGCCAGAACAGGAGATCTTCAGCCTAATTCAGAAATGTTCAAACTTGACCCTGAAGATATAGCAAACATAACTGGGATGAACTGATCTCATGCCGAAGTTCAAAGATAAGACTGTTAATGACTTTGGACAGATACTCTTGTCAATGTGCACATGCTAGAGCTACTTATCTTGAATAGTTTTTGTACACCTGATTTGTCTGACAAGTTTACATTGATATCAACAGTTGAAGCAGCACAAATGATTATTTCTTAAACTCACCAGACATTCTAAATCTTTGTTCTACTCTTGAAATACAGGAACGAATAGAATCTGACCACATGCCCTTGAAACTAACCTTAACTGTATGTACTAATTGCAATGTCACATCAAATGATAAAGAGTATGTTTCCAGTTAGTGAGTTACTAAATACTCATGGAGCCCAAAATGCATCACCAGTTAACTGAAAGATTAGAGAGTCCAGCTTTCTAAAACGAAATTGCTTTGGCAACTTCACAGATAGACTCCCTCCGTGTCGATGCTCCCGGAGACCTTTTCACAGCTGTCCTGGAGTCAGCATCTTGCATGGAAAAAGAATTTGGTAAGCCAAAATCTGTGGAAAGTACTAACAGTTGTTGGTATGACAAAGAATGCAAAGAGTCAAAAAAGAAAGTATACAAAGCCCTTAGAAAGTACAATCATAAAAGAACAGATGCAAATCGAACATTCTATACTTAAGAAAGAAAGTTGTCTTGCTTCACCAGTTGTATTTTTCCTTTTGATAAACAATCTTGCAACATATCATAAGCAACGGAAATCACAGAATTCAGCTAAGTCAAAATGCCACAGAATTGTTCCTCTTAATGTTTGCAGACCTACTACTTTTCTCATACTCCCCTGTAGGCTTGGAAAATCAGCTAAACAAGTTACATCGTATTGCTAATAAATTTGGATTAAAGGTAAATCTTGAAAAAACTAAAATTATTGTAGTTCAGAACGGCGGACATTTATCAAAATATGAACACTGGCACTTTGGACATCAAAAGTTAGAAGTTGTTAACTCATATAAGTACCTTGGCCTTATTTTCACAACCTGCTTGAGTTTGAATGTTGCCACTGAAAGCTTGACGACAAAAGCTAAAAAATGTGTCATAGAAATATGTAGGACTCTACGTAAACTGGATTACTTTTCCCTCAAGATCTTTAAACTTTTTGATGCGCGTATTGCTCCTATACTACTGTATGCAGCTGAGGTGTGTGTGTGTGAATTTAATCAGATTGAAAAAAAATCCATCTCTTTGCATGTAAACATTTTTTAAATGTTAGTCTACACACACCAAACTACATGGTGTATGGAGAATTAGGCCGTTACCCTCTCCTCGTGCTGTCAGCTGTCAGATCTGTTTCCTACTGGCTATGTCTGTGCTCCTTACCTAGCCAGAGATATGCTAGCATGGCTGACCATATATGTTAAAATTTTTAGATGAGAAAGGCCATGTAACTTGGGTTACACACATCAGAAATCTTATCTGCTCCTCTGGATTTGGCTACATGTGGCTTTTTTAAGGTGTTGGAAATCATAAAGCTTTTTTACCTGAATTCAAGCAAAGAATGATCGATTGCTTCAGACAACAAAGGTTGGAAAAAATAACCACTAGACCACAATATAATCCGTATAGTTCCTTCAAAAGTTTATTAGAACCAGAAAAGTACATGAACTTAATCACTTCCAGGTATATATGTACTATGTTCGTACAATTCAAACTGGGAGTAACAGAATTAAAAAGCAATAAATTTAGATATACACCAGATAATTGTTCCCTGGCTTGTCCAAACTGTAATCGTGCATCTGAAGATGAAATCCCCTTCCTTTTTAACTGATTTACGGAAAACTTATCTAAGCAAGGTTAATCTAGAATATTTCAGAAACCAGAAGTTATCTCTATTAGAGTCACAGGAACCTGATCAAGTTGTAGATCTGGCAAAGTTTATATCCCATGCCTTTAAAAATAGAAAATCACAACCCATTTAGCAGCTAAGACATCTTTTAATTAGGCATTTTTGCATACAACATAAAATTGTGCTAATTTAGCAAACCAAAGACCTGTCTGTATGTCTGTGTGTATGAGATGTATGTATGTATCTGTCTGTTGTTGGGGGTGGGGGGTGTTGTTCTTTGGGATTTTTGGGGTTTTTTCTTTCTTTTTCTTAAGGAGCTAGTTTACTTGAACAGATTTTGTGAACTTTATGAATTGCTGCAGTTCTTTGCATCTATCCATTCCCCCTTGTTTATGGACTTCCCAAGTCCTGAACAATACAATCATTGTCATTGTCATTGTCCCCCTCCCACCCACACTCACATCAGGTTTGTACTGTGGAGCGTCGTTCAGCAGGGCTTCGTACAGCCTCAGGAGAGAGTCCACTTCTCGGAAGGCCAGGAAGCCCGGGATGTATGGCGCCGTCAGCTGGATCATTTCCAGACCTTTGTACACCACCTGTCACCAAAACATTCACCTGTCAATCAATCTGACATGGGTTTCCCAAAGTCGGAATGTAGAGTATACAAAATAGTGTACTTTTACTGTTAATAATAATGATAGCAGTACTAGTAATAATCCAAAACTAGCAGTAGTAAGAGCAGCAACAGCAGGGATTGTAGTGGAACGATCATAAAATTATAAACAAAAATCTCACCATTGGTGAACCTCAGAGCTCGCACAGCTGTCAGTCCCCACCACCACCACTCCCACGCCACTTTCAGCTTCTCTCAGCTATCATTTCCCCCCCCCCCCCACCACTCCCATCCCACTTTTAGCTTCTCTCAGCTGCTCTTCACTTCATCCCCTCCCCTCCCCTCCCCTCCCCTACCAGCTGGTGCTAATTACGGCAGGAACTGACCGCACGTTTTCATTTTTCATACCACTTCAAGTCACGCCAGATTTCTCTACTTACGTAAAATTCAGGCTGCTCTACCCTGGGAGAGCGCGTCACCACAAAAGCAGTGCCACCCTTTTTTTCCCCTTCTTTTCCTGTCTTCATCTGTATTTTGTTTCCTTATCAGAATGGCTTTGTTCTATAGAATTTTGCCAGGGACAAACTCTCTTGTTGCCGTGGGGAGGGCGGGAGGACAGGACAGCCTAGTGGTTAGAACATTGCGCTCGCAATCTAACGACCCTCTCTCTCTCTCTCTCTCGGGATAGCCTGGTGGTTAGAGTGATGTATTCGTGATCTGCTGACCCGGGTTCGATTCCCGTTCAAGGGGATATTTTCCCCTGGAGTTAACATCAGTGCAGACTCCACTCTCCCCTTCGGATGAGACTATAAACCAAGGCCACGTGTGCGAACACACGCAGAACATCTTGCTCACACGTTAAATCATGTTCCGCTTTTCAAAAGAGTAGGCCATTGTGTGCCGGTGGGAACAGATGACAGAATTTACAAAACAGCATACACACTGGGACTGGATGTAAAAAAGCACAAAAGTGCTTATTCCATTATCAATATAAAAGAATTTTTTGAAAAATTTTAAATGTCAGTGGGTTCTTTTATGTGCGCTAAATAAGTTTGGGTAACACACAGGACCTCAGTTTATCGTCTCACCCAAAAGACTTGGACTAGGTAAAAGGAAGGCGTACGCTAAATTTAGTGCTCTTTACAGGGTGATGTTGGGTGCTGTGCTCTAGCCCAGGAATGAAAAGAAAAAAAGATGACCTGGACCTCACTTTAAAAAAAAAAAATTCATTTAAAAAGTTTTTGGTTTTTTGTGTGTGTGTTTTTTAAAACATGGATCTGACTCTTTTATAGAGCTCTATACAATCAAGGAAACCATCGTCTTGACGTCCTTCCCTTCTTATACATTTTTTCTGTTCCTTGCCTTGAGCTCTGAGGTCCACCAATGGTGAGACTTTGTGCATGTGACCATCTTTTCGCCCACCATGAAGGTAAGCGCATTCCGACTTCAGGGCGGTCAGCTTGAAAATGATGGCTGGAGAAGAAGAAAAAAAAATGATGACTGGAACTGAGATTATAGTTCTCTGTTTACAAATTAAACTTTAAAGCACCAAGATAAAATAACTGCCTCCCCGCCCCTCCCCCCCTCCCAACCCACTCCCCAATGATTAGATTTTGCATATGATACTTTATGAATTCATACATTTGACCATTTTTGCCCAACATTAAGGTTAAGGTGGGTTAGGGAAACACGCACATACCCAGCATACACCCCAAAGTCCGAATGCGGCTACCTTCACGGTGGGCACAAACAATCGCATACGCAAAACCTCACCACTGGTGAACCTCCAAGCTCTAGCCGAGGAACAAAAAAAAAATCCCCACCTTCTACAAATTCTGTGCTAGGAATTCCCTCTTTTCTATCCCTCTCTGTTTCAGCCTTGTTTCTTTTCTTCCTGTCACCTCTTTCTTGACTTTTACTGTTTTCCTGGTACATTCTCCTACCATTTTTTTCCCAGAGAGCCTTAAAATATAACCATTCTGATTCTCTCCCACACAAAAGTCAAATGTGCTGGGCCTGAATTTGTCAGGCGCTTAACAGCAACACATTTTCGCTCATATGACAGACAACAATAGTTGCTGTCTGAACGTTTAAACAAGAAGAAGAAGAAGATTTTAACAAGAAGAAGAAAAAAAAGAAGAAGAAGATTATACTACAGCATAGACTCACTTCAAGGTCTGGGAAAGAGATGATGATCAGAGCAGCACAGGCATCAACATTGTTGTCCTTAATGAAGGAAATGTCTACACCTCCAATGTAAAATGTTTTGCCGCCACTGCCATCCTTTGTAGTGATGGCCTGTAACATCTTCTTCACTGTGCTGGAGTCCTGTGACACCAGCTTCTTCTTCAGGGACAGCTGTTTTCTGTTACAAAAAAAACACGGACAGTGTGACAGTCAGGTACACGTACAGTTGAGTAAATTGACCTTCGCTGTATTTCGTTACTGGTTCACTTGTTTACTTGTAACACGAGTTATTCCTATACCACAGGTCTGCCAGAATGCTGTTCCTTTGCTACAAAACTAAAGGCTACAAGGTTAACAACTTTCACCATACTTCTTTTTTTTTTTTTAACCGCTTATGATTACTATTCTGTGGGTTCATCACTCTTAATCAGCTCAAGTGGGCATCTCAGTCCCGCTCTGAAATCGAGCCATTACTGTAGGGAGCTTAGTATGTGGTGTCATGTGTACGTTAGCTGAGAACACTGAACAGGCATCACTGAACACCTCCAAAGTGATCTAGCAGCAACACAGGGCCCCTCTGGCTAGTGGCCCCATAGTGGCCTGACATTGATGGGCTCCCTGTGGACTTCAACTCTGAGGATGTGACAAAATTAATGTTGGAACAGCTGGGGCAGGGACAGAGAGATTGAAAGGAGTAGCAAAGGATCAGCAGGACAGGCGCATCACAGAAGTTGAGGCAGCAAAAAGAAGAAAAAAATCCAAAGTCTTTACTGTTATGATGTAGGGACAGTGTCGAGTGGAGGTGCCTTGTTTGGGTCACATCTTCTAAAGTACTAACTTAGTAACTACAAGTACTTTCACTACAATCACTGCTGTTACTGCTACTACTACTGCTAATTTTGTAGTATTAGAACTGCTATCATTATTATTAATAATAATTGTAAAAGTACACTATTTTGTATACTCTTCTATCATTACCGAACTTTTACAAGCACACACACACACACACATATATATATGTATGTTAAATTTATACACTGTAACTTAGTGTAAGTGTAAAAGTTTGTGCATGTGGGCACACGCACACACACACACATCTTGCGCACATGTTAAATCCTGTTCCGCTTTTCGTAAGAGTAGGCCATTGTGTGCCAGTGGGAACAGATGACAGAATTCACAAATCCACATACACACAGGGACTGGATGTAAAATAGCAAATAAATGCTTATTCCATTATCCTCAATATAAAAGAATAAATAAAACACACCACACAGACACACACACAAGTTAGGAGGAGTCCCATAACCTATAAAGTTGTAGGGGAGCGAGGTGTCAGAGACCTCACTTCTCTAGGGCCAGCATATTGAGGGCGGTGCCCATCTCCTCTCCCTCGCTGCTTTACCTTCCCTGACCCTAAAGAGGGCAGGTACCCATTTACAGCTGGGTGAACTGGGGGAACTGTACTGAAGCCAAGGCGTGCAAACGGTCACCCATCCAACTTGGTAACCACGCTCGACGCTGCTTAACTTGGCTGGGGGAAAGCGAGTGCTCCGACCACTGAGCTATCCCGTCCCCTCACACACGAGTAGTAGTATGTTCTTTCGAGCCAGAAGGCCCATAGAGCCGGAGCTTATCCCGGTTTCTGTAGCGTTAAGCGAACTGATGGTTTTTTCACCACCCCTGTGACAGGACGCTAGTCTGTCGCCAGATACTTCCTCAGCAGAGCTGGTACCTACTTTGTACACCTGGGTGGAGTGAGGAAAATAGGAGTAAAGTGTCTTTCCCAAGGACACAACACCGAGCCGAGCGGGGATCGAACCCGCGACCTCTGGATCATGAGTTGACCGCCTAAACCACTCGACCACGGTGCCTCAATTCACACACTGAGTACTGATACTCAAATGACAGCATACCTCTTCCATTGTTCCTCCAAGTCTTCAAATGGGCCCTTCTCTTTTATGCTGTTACTCCCTTCAGTGGTAAAATTCCCAGGAGTGGGCTCTATGCTCATCTTCACACATTTCTGTGCTGCTGATGACATGTCATAAGGATTGCTGCAAAATCTACACTGACAAGTCTTGCTGAAATCTCCCTGTTGACCTGCAGTGTTGGGAGGTAACCTGCAGGCTGAACAATAATCTGCTGTCTTCTGTTTATGCTTAGTGGGCTCTATGAGAATTCCACACAGTTGGCAGTAGCGCTGTCCACAAGGTGTCTGGGCTACCATCTCCTCTGCACACATACATGCTCGGCACAGGTATCTCTGTCCTCTTTGGTACACTGATTTTGACAGGAACAAAATGCCACATGTACCGCAACCTTTATTGGCGTCAAGTGCCATGTCTTTCCTCACTTCTTTATTTTTCATGTGTGGGTAAAACACGTTTCTGACTGCAATTTCAGTTCCTCCTTGAATTGGTGGTCTTCTTAGATCTTGCTGGAACAGGCACCAGATGCTAGTACTACTAATACTAGTAATAGTTCGATAGTTGTATTAGGCTAGTTTGTCAAACAAAAGAAAACGATGAATATAAATCAAACTGAAATAGGGAGAAAATGGCTCTCTTCTGACTTTTGAAACCCTTATCTTAAAATTACCTTGTTACTGCTGCCTAATGTTACACACAAGTTTACTAACTCAACAGACAAATCTGATCACGTTTTGATTCTCGATCTGCTCTGGCTGGTCCTTTGAATAAAAATGATGGTTGAGTATTTGATCAGTTTGAGTTAAATAAAAAAATCCGGTAGACCTGAATCCTCGACAGACACCAGCTACACTCGTGTCCGAACCACACGGCTATAGAGGCATTGAGCTTTATGTCCTCCTGGGTAAATGGGAACTTCACACTTTGATCTTAGCCAAAAGGCCGAGAAGCGATTAAACGGGAACAAGCTACGGTTATCCACATATATAGTATCCTTAACCTGCTTTACAGGCGATTGCATAAGATCTGATCGACGAGAAGTTTCTAGGACCGTGTCTAAGCAAGTACTTCCATGATTGATGCAATGCTGCTTTTATACAGGGGAGATAATGCTCGAATTTCATCCGAACTTTTGGTTTGGCATAAACAGAAATAAAAAACACTTTTGTGAAAGACTAACCTCTGACTCAAAACTCATGTGATTTTGAACAAATTTGGTAGGTTTTAATTTTTTTAAGTTTTCAGCAAACACTATACCCCTTCAGTCCTTTGTCCTCTGCTAGCTTCCTTACCACAATATGCATGGGGGCAAAGGGTCAAGCTGTAGTATTTCCAACGTTCTTGTGACTACCTGGTATTGCTCTATGTCCTCAATCCCAAAAACAAGTGCACAGTCCATTTTTTCATACTTAAAAAAATCTGTGAAAATAACCATCTTTTTTATACTCCACCTCTATACATACTACATGACCTCCAAATGAGTACTGGTATGCAGCCAAATAATAATTTTTATATGACCACAACTATATGAGGCATGTTGTTATGGTGGATCTAATGATAAATTACTCTAAAAACTAAATAAATTACATTATCTTTTTACATCAAGTGGGAAAATGTTTGAGCAGGTTGACAATTTCAAATGTTTGGTTTTGTTTTGTTTTTTAATCTGTAACCTGTAATCTTGCAGAGAGAAAAAAAAAAAGGGGGGGGGGGGGGTACGCCCAGTTGATGTATGTAGTAAAAGGGTTTGTTTTCCTTTATTTTTACACATCCATACCCATATGGCGAAAATCTGCCTGAAATTATAAGTTGATGCCAGTAAGAAAAACAACAGCAAAAACAGCCACTCTGGTGTATCACTGTATGCTTCAGACACACATTACCTTTAGTTTCAAATACACACATAGGACTGATTATGTCAAGTTAAATTAAAACTTTTGTACAGTATTATTCAGTCAGAGTATGCATCATGGTTAACATTTAATTAACCTGACAAAACGACTTCTTGTTCGTTTGTTTGCTTTTTAGTCTACTATTGTATAATAATAATAATAATAATAATAATAAATGGAATTTATACAGCGCTATATCTTGCAAAGACATTTATACAGCGCTGTATCTTGCAAAGACAAGACCTACCCTACCAAACTCAAAATGGCCATAATGGGTGGAATGCCTTGTGCCTGGTCTACTCCTGTGTTTGTAACTCTGCAGGAGGTCATCTGGCTTCCCTCAGCCAACATAGTCCAGCTTCAAGGCAGCTCATTAACAAGGTCATCAGAAAAATGTGCAGATTTGCTTGGGAAAAAAAGGTCAGGATAATAGGCTGGGTAGGCAGAAAGTAAGCAAGCGAGAAGAGGGGGGGGGGGGGGGGGGGGGGGGGGGGGGGCGGGGGGGGGGGGGGAGGGGGCAGAGATCAGGGGGCAGACACAAAGGGAGTGACAGAAAAGAAGTTTATTGCACAGAACTTCCAAAAAAAGTGGGGATGCTATTTACATTGAAAGAGCCCCTGGCATCCTCATGGATTAAAATTTTTTTTAAAACCCTCATATAAGTCATCAAAAACTGCCAACAAAAAAAGGTAGATATGTAAATTTACAATGTCATGAAAGATTGCAATTTTTATTATAATCAATTCCATAAATGATGAATACCACTTTATTATGAAATGCCCAGCACTGCAGAATTTACACAACCAACATTTGCCCAGTGTTACAAATTTAACCTGGTTTTGTTGTTGTTGTGTTGATGTTTTTGCAATAATATATATGTATCACTGTCGAAAATGGGCGACAGCAGAACAGTTATTTAGCTTTAAAAAATCAAGTACATGAGGACAGCAATTTGTATTTTTATTCAGTTTTCATATAATACTTGTAAGAACATGTACATCAAGTATGTTTCAAACAATTACTCATCTTTTTCTTCATTATTTTAGTGATAAGTTGTCTTTAGCAATTAACAACTCATGTGTGAATCCTCCCTCTCTAATTTACAGTACCTGATTAAGATTCAATTCAGTTCAGATTGTTTTCTTTTTTTGAGGATAATGAATAAGTACTCATGTGCTTTTTTTTTTTTACATCCAGTGCCTGCCCTTGTCATATCTATAACATAATGAAAAAAAAAAAGAATACCACAAGCCCCCCACCTCACCCCACTGCATTCTAGGGGGGGGGGGGGGGGGGGGGGGGGGGGCATCAGTGATGTGAAGGAGAAGACAGGAAATTGCTCTTGTATTTTTGTGAAATAGTAACTAGTTCTAAGTGGTTTTATTTTTTCATTGTTGGCATGTAGTAAGATCAGGAGGATGGGAATTTCAGTGCAACTGTACAGGGCTGTCTGTGGGACATTTGCACAGTATTTGCCTGTTTCATGTCAAAAGGGGCAGAATTCAAATCTGCTATGCACACCTCCATCCTGACGCTGAAAAGCAGGCGAGACTGTGTCCTGTTAGGAATGACCCTCACCTATTTATTTTAGGGGGAAATTTTGTTGCTGTGTGGTGAAGTGGAGACCAACCCTGGACCCCCCCACCCCCACCCCTCCCCTAAATCTACTGGCCAAGGAATGCAAGCTGAGGCAAACGAGCTTGACAACAGGTGGTGGTCAAACAGTTGCAGGGAAGCCTTCTGGTAGAACCAAAACCAGTGCAGAGGTGGCTGCCAACACGCCTACAACCGTTCAACACAGACAGGATTCCTCTCCTGCAGCATCTCCCCAGGAACTGACGCTGAACACAATGACTGTCAAAATAGACAAACTGGGAAATCTGTTGAAGTCTACAGTGGACAGTTTGAAAAGAGAGATTCAGGTGTTGACAGTGTTGGTGCTCTGAAAGAAGAAATGCGTGACCTAAGAAGAGACATGGACAATCTCAGAACTGAAAACATAGAACTACGACAGACAAATACAGATCTGACAAACAGGCGGATAAGCTGGAAAAGAGGGCAGACAATGCAGAAGGACAATCAGGGGGAAACAACATTATTGTTCATGGCATAGAGAAGAAAACAAATGAACATGGTGCTGACTGTGAGATGGCTGTGAAAAATCTTCTTTCTGAAAAAATGGATGTCAAGGATATAGTGGCCCTATAAATTCTAAAGCCTGTGGGAGAGAAGGCTGATGTTGTCTGTGAAGTCCAGGTCTTCCAGCTGCTTCATGAGGGTCCACTCTATGCCGGTTCTCCTTCCTGCTGTGGCTTGCCGCATTATCCAGTCAACCACCAACAGGAAGATGGTTGGCGACAACAGACAGCCCTGACGAACACCAGTCTGTACGGAGAAGGGTTCCGTCAGTTTCCCTTCATGGATGACTTGACAGGTGGCATCTTCATATAGCTGCTGGATGATGGTGATGAACTTAAGTGGAAAGCCATAGTGATGCATCAGTTTCCAAATGACATCTCTGTCGATGCTGTCAAATGCCTTCTGGAAGTTGACAAAGACTGAATATAGGGGGTCTGCCATTCCAGGGAGGGACTGCTCAATGATGATGGGCATTGTGGCGATTTGATCTGTGCATGATCTGTCTTGCCTAAAGCCTGCCTGTTCATCCCGAAGTGTCTTGTCCAGTGCTGTCTTCAGTCTGTCTAGCATGATCTTTGTCAGCACTTTCCCTGGGATGGAAAGTAGCATGATTCCTCTCCAGTTGTTGCATGAGGGCAGGTCCCCTTTCTTTGGCAGCTTTACGAGATGGCCTTTCTTCCAGTCTTCTGGTACACTCTCTTGCTCCCAGATCTTGTATAGGAGTGGGTATAACATCTCAGTGGAAGTTTGGATGTCTACCAGAAGGTTCACCATTCTATAAATTGTTTGACAATGATGATGGAATTGCTATGCTAGAAGAATGTTTAGTCAATTGTGTGGTGACAGTGAATGAAGTAGATATAATACTTTGTGGAGATTTAAACAGCAGGACATCAAACTTTTCTTCTTATCATGTAACAAATTACATACATTTCATTTAGATCCACTATACATTGTTCAATCATTTCAATGCCATAGGCACCCTCCTGCAATTTCCAGTAAGGAGAATGACTGGGAGGTACATAAGAACTAATAAACATAATATCCTTGTCTGTACATAACAAATCTTTATCTATTTTCAATATTCAATGGGATTAGCTGTACATAATTTTCAAATAATTTCCTAACCATTAATATGACCCCTCCAGAGTATCTTCCCTGCCGAGAAAGTTTCTTTGCCTTTGATGTGAAAGTAATGTAGTCTGTAAACAAAGTTGAATCAAAATCATCTCTAACAAAAGTTTCTGTCAAACAAAGAAAATCATGAGAAAGAAGATATTCAACAAAATGAGCATTTTCCAATTTCTGTAATAATCCGTTAACATTATAATTAAGAAATTTTATTTGTAACTTATTTACTGATTGCACAACCTGCTTTGTCTGTTTTGCTGACATGTCTGTCAATGATTGACCATTAGTGCCTGTGACATTTTTCTTCTCAGAAATTACACCTGTTTGCTTTGGTGCTGTGGCCTGGCCGAATCCCTATTTGCATGTATCTGTATGCTCAGCAGCACAAGTTTTAGGACACATAGGTCTGTCAGTGACATTTGTTTGTTCCCCTGGCATGGCTTTGCTGAAAGATTCTATGATGCTGCTCTGACTGTGGGATCTCTGGGGATTTCTACCACCAGTCAGGCTACCCTGTCCTGTACTGGGGGCAGTACTTCTTGGACGCAGGTCTCTTGTTGGACACCTGCTCCACTTTTGTCCAGTCACAATATGTCCTGCCTTGTCACCAGTCTTTCTATTGTTTTGCCTGTCTGATTGTCTTTCACATGCCATATTGAGCGCTTTGATTTGTTGCTTTACAAGATTCAGCGCTATATAAATTCCACACATTATTATTATTATTATTATATTCTGTCTAGTCATGTCCTCTGTAACTGAGTCATCAGTCTTGTTCTGCTTCACATTACTCGAGTTTGTTCTGCGCTGTTCTGTATGTTGGTGCATTGTCTCGGATATGTCTGTCTCACGTGTTTCCTCTCCAGACATTGCATTTTCACTGTGGATGTCATTGTTTTCCCATCGCATTTCATTTGAATCACCTGAAACAGTCATTATGTTGTCTTCCATCATGTCACTTTCCCCAGTTAATCTAGTGATACTGTCAGCTCCTTCTGTAACCACACCTTGGTACACTTCATTTTTAGCTTGTTCTACACAGTTCGATTGCAGCTCAGTTTCTCTCATCTGAGTGGGAATCAGATCCTGATCATTTTTATCTGCATCATCATCATCATCATCATCAAGATTGTCTTCTCCATGAGATGGCACGTGCTGTCCCTCTGGTATCTGCTCATCCCTGGCAAGACTGTGTACTTCCCGGGTCATTTCTGAGGCAGCATGCTTGGAAGTGTTGTCACTGGAGCTTTCCTTCACCCAGACAATCCTCTTGTCTGCTGATGCTCTACGTGTTGGCGGGGCAGGCTGCTTCATCACTTCACTGTAAGAGCGTGTGCCTGGCACTATCGGAACATGAAAATGTCTATTGCTGGTGCGTCTGTCTCCTTCTCCGTGATGCGTTTTTCTCTGACTTCCATAGCCTCTGTTCTCTCTGCCCTGTAGTTGGCTGGCATCAGAGAGGTAACAAGAGAGTTCATCCTCACCATCAGAAGCTTGGACTGTTTCATTGTGAGGGTGCCATGGTGCGTTCATAGTATCCCTTGGTCTTCTATCTGTTTGTTTAGCATATTGTGTCTTCCATTTTTAATAACCTCAGTAGCAATCTCATTGATGAATAAGGAAAATAAAATTGGACTACAAACGTCACCTTGTTTTACACCATAAGTACAACTAATTAAATCTGTCAGTTTTGAACCACATCTAACTTTAACTTTAACACTATTGTACATACTTTTGATACAGTTAAACATTTTACCCGTTATTCCATTTTTTATGAGAATCTGCCAAAAAATAACCCTATTTAAAGAATCAAAGGCTTTCTCAAAATCTATGAAGGCTACATATAATTTCCTGTTACAAGAGAACTGTTTTTGAACAAAAGACAACAAAGTGAACATGTGATCAGTAGTTGAATAATTCCTTTTAAAACCAGCCTGATGTTCTCCAGTGATATTGTTTTCCTCAACCCATTCTTGTAAACGATGGTTTATGATTGTACTATAAATCTTACTACTAATGTCACTTAAAGTAATGCCTCTATAATTATTAGGGTTATTATTATCACCTTTTTTGTACAAAGGAAGAACAATGCCTTCTGTCCATTTTTGTGGAAAAACACCTTTTTGAAATAAAGCATTGAAAAACAATACAAAGAATTCAATAACATTGTCACCTGCATTTTTAAACAATTCTCCAATAATCCCATCTGGACCAGCTGCTTTTCTGTTCTTTAGTTTTCTAAATGCTAACATGACCTCTTCTTTTGAAATAGGTCGGTTAAAATAGGTATCAGAGTCATCAGACTGTACATGATCTTCTTCATGTGTTTCCTTTTCAAGTAGATTTTTGAAATGATGATACCATTCCTCAACTGTAATATTATTACTAACAAACTTTCTCTTAAATGAACATTTGCGCAATTTGTCCAGAACTGCTTTTTGATCTCGAACTGATGACAAGAGCTTATCTAACAATGCATTATTATGTTGTTTTTCCTTGAGCTTTAACATGTGTTTATACTCTCTTCTTGCAACGTAAAAATCATGTCGGCTACTAGCATCACTTGACTGTCCAGCTACTTTAAAGAGTTTACATAAGTTTTTCCTGGCCATTCTGCATTCACTATCATACCAGTCATCCATCTGTCGGTCTGTCTTGTCTCTAAATTGTTTTGTCATACCTTACCTTAACCTTAATTCTCTCTGTGCCAGGAGGCACACAAGGCTTGAACATCATTCCTCCACTGGTTCCGGTCTGCAGCTGTGCGTCGTGCGGCGTTCCACGTGCTCCAGCCTGCGCTGTTCCGCTCTACTTCTACCATTCGTCGCCATGTTGTTTTTGGGCGTCCACTTTTCCTTCTCCCTTCAGGTGTCCATCCGAGGGCAACAGCACAGTCGTCACTCCTGTCCTTTCTTAGGACATGTCCGATCCAGTTCCATCTCCGTCTTCTAATCTCCTGGCTGATTTTTTCTGCTCCTGCTATTTCAAGACTGTCTTGTTGGAAATGTGTTCTTGCCATCGGATCTTGAAGATCCTCCTCAGACATTTGGTTTGGAAAATGTCTAGTTTCTCTTCTTCTCCTTTCGTTAATTTCCAGGTCTCACATCCGTAGAGAAGAACTGACAAAACAAGGCTCTTGAAAAGGGATGCTTTGGTTTTTCTGCCGATGTCTCCCATTTGCCAGATGTTGGATAATCGTTTCATCTGCGCACTGGCCAGTGCTACTCTCTTCTTGATGTCTGCTGTTCCTCCTCCGTCTTTGGTGACGTTTGCTCCGAGATAGGTGAAGTTCTCCACCTCTTCAACTTCCTGATCTCCAACCCTCAGACCGTCGATGTTCCTGCTGTTTACTTTCATGGCTTTGCACTTCTGTCCATTCAGCTTGAGTCCAACCAGTCTTTTAGTTTTGTGTTGTAGATGATTCATGGTTGATGAAAGGAGGGCGATGTCGTCTGCAAAGTCAAGGTCTTCTAACATGTTCATGAAGTCCCATCTTATCCCATTTCTCTCACCTTCCACTGTTCTTCTCATCACCCAGTCTATCACGAGAAGGAAGAGGAATCCTGACATGCAGCATCCCTGTTTCACCCCGGTAATCACTGGGAACCAGTCTGTTGTTTCGTTGTCAACAATGACGGAGCACTGAAAGTCCTCGTACATTGTCTTGACCATCTGGATGAGTTTCTGTGGGATTCCATATTGACGCATGATCATCCAGAGACTGCCTCGGTGTATGGAGTCAAAGGCCTTTTCAAAGTCAATGAAGTGTATGTACAGTGTCGCGTTCCATTCGTTGACTTGTTCCAAGATGTTCCTGAGTATAAATATTTGGCCGACAGTTCCCCTCCCCTTTCGAAATCCAGCTTGTTCTTTTCTGAGAGATGCGTCTACTCCTTCTTGTATTCTGTTGATGAGGATCTTGCTGAGCACCTTACTGGCCAAGGGTAGTAGTGTAATCCCACGCCAGTTTCCACACTCCTGAAGATTTCCTTTCTTTGGAATCTTGCATATGAGTCCTTTCGTCCATTGTGTTGGTACTGTCTCCTTTTCCCAGACGAGGTCAAATATCCGTTTCAGTTCCTTGCCGGTCTGTTCAATGTCTGCTTTCAGCATCTCTGCTGTGATCTGGTCTGCTCCTGGTGCTTTTCCGTTCCTTAGGGTCTTCAGTGCTTTCTTGATTTCATGGATGGTTGGTTCTTCTGCTGAGATGTCTAGTTCTTCCACTTCCCCCTGGTCATCTTGTGGTGGTTCATTCGGTGCATCCCTGTTGAGAACTTCCTGGAAGTGTTCTCTCCATCTCCTCAGTCTGGCCTCTTGATTCTTTAGCAGCTCCCCGTTCTTATTCTTCACTGCTGCTACTGGTCTAGTGCCTTGGTTGGTGAGCTGTTTCACAATGCTGTACAGTTCTTTCTGTCTCCCATTCTCTGCTGCGTTCTGCGCTCTCTCTGCTTTTTCTGAAATCCATCTCCTCTTGTCCTCTCGTACGCTTCTTTTCACCTCCTTGTCTTTTTCCTTGTATGTTTCCTTCATTCTATTCTGTATTCTCTCCGAGTGTGTACTGTTGATTCTTATGTTGATGCCCTTCCTCTCATCGATCAGCTTCCAGCTGTTCTCACTGATCCATGACTTGCTCTTCCCCTTTCTGTAGCCAAGGACCTCTTCTGCTGATTTGATGTAGGCGTTCTTCTGATGTTCCCACACCTCTTCTACATCATCAGTTTCGGTTCTGTTCTCTTCGAGTTTGGTCTTCACTGCGTTGCAGAATTTCTTTCTTATATCTTCGTCCTTCAGTCGTTCAACGTCCAGTCTTGTCTTGGTGTTGTTGTTGTTTCTGCGTGAGCTGAGTCGTAACTTGATCCTCGTCTTCACCAGGTAGTGGTCGCTGTTGGCATCTGCTCCCCTCTGTACTCGGCAGTCTTGTACTGATGATCTACACTGTCCGCTGATCAATTTGGTTTTTCACTCTTCCGTCCGCTGATGTCCATGTTGCTTTGTGAATGTCTTTGTGTGGGAATAGAGTTCCTGTGATAACTAGTCCATTCAGCTGGCTAAACTCGCATAGTTTCTGTCCATTGTCGTTCTGTCTCCCAAGTCCATGAGTACCCATTGTCCTTTCGTATCCAGTGTTGTCATTTCCCACTTTTGCGTTTAGGTCTCCCATGATGATGATGATGTCGTTCTTGTTGCACCCGTCCACTGTTTCCTGGAGTTGTTGGTAGAACTGCTCCTTTTCCTGGTCTTCCCTCTCGTTGTTCGGTGCGTACACTTGTATGACTGTCATCCGTCTGTATTTGGAGTAGAATCTTGCTGTAATGATCCTCTTGTTGACTGGTGTCCATTCCATGAGAGACTTCACTGCGTCCTGGCTCATCATGATGGCGACTCCTCCCTCGTGTAGTTGTTCGTCTCCACTGTATATCACTGTCTGTCCTGATGCCAGCTTAATTTTTCCAGCTCCTATCCATCTGGACTCGCTGATTCCGAGAATGTCCAGTTGATATTCTTCATGCCCTCTCCCCCAAATCTGGCTGCGCGCCTCCTCTTTAAAACATGTCCTAACGTTCCAAGTCCAATGTTAAGGTTTTTTTTGGGGGGCTGGGCAAAGGATCTTTGGGACGGGGGAGTTTTCCGCAGGTTTTTCACCCTTTTTTTCGTCTTGATGCCAGTCCCGGCGACCCCCGGGCCCCCCCGGGGTTTGGTTTGGGAAGTTATTTTCTTTAATTTTCCTGTAACTTTTTTTTTTTTCCGGGGTAGGTAGTTGGCCTTCCCCCAAAAACCCCATACTTGGGGGGCCAGGGGTTTTTTCTGTCAGGGGGGCCCTTCCCTTGACTGCTTTGGTCCAGGGTTTGAAATTTCCCCCATCCGCCCCGGGAGACCGCCCTAACGCCGTGCATCCCAGCGCGGGGGTTTTTTGCCTTTCAGCCAGCATTTTTGTATCAAAAGGGTTTAAAAAAGGTTAATGCTTCGTCAAATTATGGCCCTTTTTAAGGCTTCCCGCTAGTTCAAAAATTTTCTGAGTTTCCTCACTTTGCTTTTAATGAAATAAACATTTTTTTTTAAAATTTTCCCACCCCAACAAGTTTAAATTTATGGTTGGGGTTTTCTTTTAAAATTTTAAATTCGGTCCCCCATTATTTTGGGTCAAAAAGGTTAAAAACCAAATTTCCCCCAGGCATTGACCCGAGTCCAAATCTGTTTTTAACTGAAGCTGGCATAGAAAAGTGAAAAACCCAACAAATACATCACCTCCATTATAAAATTAATCTTTAACACTACTCCCGGAATCTAGATTATGTATAGAAAACCTAAAGGGGGTCCCCCTCACATACCCTTTAAAGAATACAATAAATCAAAATTTTTACAAATAAATTAAAACAGGCTTTTCCCCTTTAATATTTTTTACTTTATCATGAGTTTTTCTGTTCATTTTACTGGTTGGCTTGTATGTATTAAAAAATAATATTTTCATTTGACACATTTTTTGGGAATTAACATCGGCTTTTTCAAACTATTGAATTCCCCTGAAAAAACAATAAAAACCCTTTTTTTAAATTAAAAATTTTTCGCAAACAGTCAGTCAAACATTTTTCCAGTAAAACTAATACCACAATAAACATCAAAATGGAAAAAAAAAGGAGATCCCTCGGGGGGACTTTAATAAAAATTATAAATTTTATTTTTCCCAGTTTTCAACATGTCCTTATCTATTGGGAAAACCCCAAAAATGTTGGAGTAGTCAACATCAATGTATGAACATATGAAGCATACACTTTCTTTAGAGACACCCCAATTACCCCCTGAGGGACGACCATTTTTTAGTAAACCTAACACAGTTTTAAAGAAACCCTTGGGCAAATCATTAAATTACTCGGAATGAAATTTTTCCAAAAAAAAGTTTCAACAAAAAAAAATTGAAGTCAAAAGAACGAACGTAAAAAAGGGAAAAACTTTTATTACGAATTTAAACCCGTAAAAACCCTTTAAAATTTTCCCATTGAAAAATTTGGAACGATTTTTTTAAAGAGGGAAGGGGGGGGAAAAAAGGATGTTTTTGGGAAGTGTGTCTCACACCCCGTCATTACACCCCTTGGGCACATTTGCCCCCGGCGGGCGGGTCACTCCCACGGCCCATTAGATTCGAAAAACACTACCGGGGAAACTTGAATACTAGCACGTGCGCTTTCAGCCACCTTCCCCAACGTGCTCACAGATTTTCCCACTGGTGTGTCTTCTGGGGTTCCCTTAAACACAGGGGGGGAAAAAAAAATTTTTAAACGGGGAAAAAAGTTCCCCACATAAAAGGGGGGCCATTTCCCTATTCTCTCTCTCTAAAATTTCCCCTTTCCCTATCCCCAAAAAATTTTTCCCCCTACAATGACCAGGTAAACAAACACCATGGCCCCTTTTTTCCCTTTTCACTTTTTGCTTTTAAAGGATCATTAAAACGTCTTTTTTCCCCCCACCTCCACGAGAAGTTTCCCCCAAGAAGACTTAGTCCCCTTCGTTTTCCCTTTTTTTCAGAACTTTTGACTTGTTTTTTAAAAAAGGTCCCAGCCCCCAATTGCCGGAGATTTGGGAAATTTTCCCGGTTCAAAAGGGGTGCAAGCCCTGTCAAAGGGGGACGCACGCGTCAGCTCCAGCTTGTCCTGAAAAAACCCCCTTGACAGCAGCCTCCAGTTTTTTTTGGGGGTTCCTCCTTCTCGGGCCCTTTGGGGTCCGGGGATGATGATTTTTGTTGCGTTGGATCTTTTTTCCCAAAAGTCTTTCCGTTTTCCCCCTTTTTCCGGTTTCTCCACCTCTTCTCCAGTTCACCCGTTCTTTTTGCCAAAAGCTCAGCGTCTCCTCACGAAGAGGGCACTTTTTCTTTTTCCTGAGGTCCGGGATCTCGCCCTTTTTCCACGGGGTGTAACACTCCCCCCAGCCCCCTGACGTCTTTTTTCTTTCCCCAGGTTAGTTTTTTGTCATCATACCCACCCCTGGAAGTTTATGTAAAATCAGTGAGGGCTCCCCGGGCTTTTTTGGTAAATTCCCCCTTTTGGGGGCCCCTTTGTTGCCCTCCGAAGATCGAGAACAAGCTTTGATTATTTGTCCGCCTTTGGCCCCCGGGCCCAAAGGGTTCGTTTCGATATCCCCCGGAAACCTTTCCCAACAGCAAACTAGCCCCAAAACCCAAAAAGAAGGAGGCCCCCCAAAGGAAAACACCGTTCCCTTCGCCCTTTCTTGCCAGGCCCTTTTTTTTCCCATTTTTACTCCTTAAAAAATTTTTTGGGGTACTTTGGAAAAGTGAAATAAAACTAAATTTTTTAAAGCCCACATTTTACTCCCCTTTTAAAAACCCCGATTTCCAGAGGGGGAAAAATTTTGGTTTCATTATGTTTTTGCCCTTTTTGGATAAAAAAACTTTTTAAGGTCAAAACCCAATTAATTAAAAAACCTTTTAAGGGCCTGGGGTTGGGGGTTTTTGGCCCCCCCAAGGGGAATTTTCCCCTCCCCACTGCTCCCCGGGGAAAATCCTTTGAAACCCCGGGTAAATGGTTAAATTAGGCCCCCAAATAGAAAAACCCAAACTTATAAATTGGGAGAAATTGGGCCCCCCCCCCCCCCCCCCCCCCCCCCCCCCCCAAAAAACCCCCCCCCCCCCCCAAAAACAAAAAAAAAAACCCCAACCCCCCCACACCCCCAAAATTATAAACCCCATAAAACCAATTTAGTAGGATTTTAAAACATTACTTAAGCCCAGAGAACAAATCACCTTTTGGTAAAATGGAACGTTCCGTACACTCTACCATGCGGAAAAATAAAGAACTAGAGTATGACTTGGGCCGATATAAGGGGAACATTATTGGACTAGGAGAAGTGAGATGGGACGGGTTTTTGGTGAAAACATTGACTAAAGAACCCAACAAAAATCTGGTACAGGGGCCCAAGAGAAAAATAAACCAACATGGAGTGGGCATTTATTGTCAAAAAGGGAAAAAAGTGTGGGGTGCATTACCCAGCTGTACACCGGCTTCCCGCGGGTTAAACAGCATCCCGGGGGTCGGCCAAAACCCAAAAACATCACCATTTATACAAAAACTATCACCTTTAACCCGACCATACAGATGAAGAAGTAGAAAAAATTTTTTTTTGAAGATTTTTGAAGTGACCATTAAGAAAAACCCAAAAGGACAAACATCAACATCCAAAAAGGGGTTTTAAGCCAAAGTAGGTCCTGACTCTTACAAACCCAAGGGGCCCCGGGAAAAGTTTGGTTTAGTTTTTGGGAACTGAGGAGACCAACGACCCCGGGATACGGTCTGCTGGAGTTTTCCTGCACCCACAGACTTTCCCATTCCAATACCCTCTATCCCCACAAGCAATCAAGGGGGCCAAACCCGGCATGCGCCAACGGAAGATCCATAAAACCCAAAAAGATTTTATCTTTTAAAACCAAAAGGGGCTTCCCAAAAAAGCAACAAAAGCCAGACAAAAAACCTACCCCCGGAAACTGACATAGGGGAGCGCCCCCGACCCTTTTCCCGCTGGTAACAAAAAAGGGCGAAAAAAAACAAACAGGCCCGCAAACCCCCCGTATCAAATTTTTCGGGGCAAACTGAAAGATCCGATTTTCAAGGAGATTTCCAAACAAAACTTGGCGGCGTTTTTTCCCGGGAATTTCCCCCCCTGGGCAATGAAAAACAAGGGCCTCCCCCAAAAACTTCAATGGGGGCAAATCCCCAAAAAAGCCAGGAAAAAGGGGACTCGGTTCTCAGGGAAATTTAAAAACCCGCCCTGGACTACCAAAGACATTTGGCCTCTGCGATACAAGAAAAGAAATGAAACCCCAAACCCGGGCTTCCAACCCTAAAAAATACCGGGAGGCCAACAATCCCCGTGAAGAAGTCAAAAGTTAAAGGCCCGAGAGAAGGGGGATCGTGATGAATGTGAAAGGGGGGGATCGAAAAAAACATGAAAGTGGGCAACAGTAAAAAAGGGATACGACACCCCAAGAAAACCCACAAAACCACTTCAAAAACCCCAAAAATCATCCATTGAAAAAGCTCCGGAAAACCCCCTCACAGAAAGTCACTGCCTTGAACCCGGTGGGCTGAAAATTGTCAAGAAATGTAAAAACTACCCCAAAACAATTTACAAGGATAATAGAAAGAAAGCAGCAACATCAAGAGCAAACCCCCGCCATTACCCATTCGGGGGGAAGAAGTGGAAAAGCCATCCCGCAGCTTACCCGTAGGGAAAACCCCCGGAAACAAAAATTTACCCGCAGAGGGTGCTAAGCCCTGGTGGCGAAACAGTCATCCATAATTTTCAGCTTTCTGTCAAAAGATTGGAGACAAAAAAAGTGGCCCAAAAGAATGGACCAAAAAATCACTCATCATACCCCTTTTTAAAAAGGGGGGAATTTTTCGCCAATCCCAAAAATATAGAAAAATCACCTTTATCAGCCACGCCAGCAAGATCATGCTCAAAGTTTTTTTTTGAAAGACTCAAGGGAAGGGGCGAAGAAAAACCTTGCAGAGGAACAGGCTGGGTTTTAGGGGAGGGAGGAGCACAATTTGAACAGATTTTTAAAATGCCAATCGATGGGAAAAAAATCTTTCAACAAACAGAGGGGACCGGGTTTCCCCAACTTTTATCGACCCTTTAAGAAAAGGGTTTTGACAGAGGAAAGGGACGAAGGGCCCGTGGATTTCCCCAGAAAAGTTTGGCATTGAAGAAAAAACTTTTGCAAACCTTTTTAAACACTATACAAAACGCAAGAAATGCAGGCCTTTCTGAACAAACAGGTCGGAGACAATTTTAAAAAAACCCAGTTGGGGGCCGGGCAAGGGTCCTGTTATCTTCCCGTCCGGGTTTAAAATTGGGTTTTTGGGAAAAAAAAACCCTGAGAGAGGGCCCTCCATGACTTTTCCCCCCTACCATCTCCTTTGGGGGCAAGGGCCCCCCAACAACTTACGGTTTGCCGAGGGGCACTGCCCCCCATGGCGGAAGTAAAAAACAGAGCTGCAAGTCTTAAAGACCAAAACTTGAAACAGACTGGAGATATGGGGAAAAAAGGGGAGCTCGGGAAAAATAAAAATACTTGTGAAAAGCACGAGCAAAGCCAAAAGCTAAAATTTACATTTAACGGCCCCAACTGGGGGAGGGGACGTTTTAAAAAACCTCGGGCTACAAAATCACAAAGGACGGGCGGGGTCGACGACCCGGAAAACAAAGTCAGAAAAAGCCATGGGAACATCTTTTCCCTGACAAAACTCACACCATAGGAAAAGTAAAAAAAGAAACATTTTTTCCCCCAAACAAAAATAAAGCTTCCAAACCCCAATTCAGTTTGATCCCGCGGGACGGAAGTGAAACCTGGACATTACCCGCTGAAAAACAAAGGGGGGGGGGGGAAAACCGCCCTTCGAAAAAAAATGCATAGAAAACTACTGGGATAAAAAGGGGAAAGAAAGGGCCAATGAAATTTGTCAAAAGTCAAATAACCCCGGGTGCAGGCCCCGGAACCCCTTTTTCACCCCCTTCAAGGGGGAAAAAAAAACTGACATGGTTTTGGCCACGTCACCCCCACAAACACTCTGCCCAAAACAGTATGCAGGGGAAAACCCCGAAAGGGGGCAAAAAAGGAGGGGAAACAGAACAAGTCATGGATGGACAACATCAGAGAATGGGCCAGGATGAAAGACTCGGCATAAATGCGGCCCGAGCCCAGGACCCAGATGGAAGGAGGGGGCTTTTCCAACGGCATCGTCTTTCTGTTCCCCAAAACCCCCAAGGCACGGGGCCGATGATGTGATGAAAGAGTCCCAGGCCTTGCCTAATGGTTAAAGATGCAACACACTTGGGCTGGCCCAGCTTAACAGGCGGGAAACAATGATGCAGGGTACCCGGGAAGGGGGGGTACCCCCGCACACACACACACACAACCCGAGGGGTTTTCAGCCCCAAAGGGGCCACCCCCCTTTACCACATCACAGCTCTTTTTTGGGGACCAAAAATTTGTATTTAATTCGTCATATCTCAATTTTCATTTAATTTTATAAGCAGAAAATTTAAAAATTTTGTTTATGATGAAGAATGAATCCCTTTTTATATTTTCAAAAAAATCACAAAATTTTTCAAAATTTTAAAAACACCCTTTTCTTGGGGAGGCCCTCCCGGGACGTCTTTCTCCTAGGCCCCCCAAAAACTTATCCCTTAACCCTTATATATATATTAGAACCTCTGGGGGTGTTGTTTGCTTTGAGGTGGGTTTGGTTCCCGAAAAAAGATCGAAAAACAAGGGGAAAATTTGTGGTATGTAAAAGTGTATTTGTGATTGTTTTGTATTTTTTAAATTTTAAAAAATTTTATTTTTATATATATAATTTTATATATTTTAATTATAAATTTATTATTATGTATTTTATATTTTTCACCCAAAGCGACGACAGCCCAGAGGTTTTTACAGTGCTTCATTTAAAACAAAGATTCCAAAAAATGCAATGCCCGCACCTTGGGATCATAGCACTTTAACAGTCAAAGAAAATAAGAAAGGGAAAAACCAAAAAAGCTCATAGTGATCTGAGAGAAACCCGCCTTGACATGGGAGAGGCCCCCAAAACCCCCGCCAGAGACAGGGGAAGGGGGGAGGGACGTGTTGAGGCCCTATGCTCCCCCTAGGACTTTTAAATCAAAGTCAAAAAACAAAATTTTATTTTCAGTTGGTCATTTAAAAAGCAGTGCATTTTCTTTTTTTCCCTTTAAACCCTCTATCTAAAGAAAGAAAAAAAAAGCGAGAAAAAAAAGATAATGTTATGCAGACATTGAATAAGAAACCCAATTTTATGATTAAAAAAATACAAATAAAAAAAAAACCCCAAAAAATTAAAAGATGCCAAAATTGGGAAATTAAAAAAAAAAAAACCCAAAAAAACCCCGAAAAATATTAAAACCCCAAACAATTCAAAAAATTTAAAAAACTTGAAAAAAATATCCGTCATAACACAAACAAACAAGCAAAAAAGAAAACCAAACCAAAACAAACAAAGAAGGCAAAACAGAATAAAAATTAAAAAACCCACACCAACTGCTTCCCTCCCACATGTACACACAAACCTTCAACCATCAAACAACTGAATAAAACAACAAAAGGATGAATCAACAAGAACAACCACAACAAGGAAATAAACAATCAAACAAACACAAATATACATACACAACAACAACAATAACTAACATAGGACAAGAATAACAGCCAAGAAAAATGAAGAATATAGAACTAACAAAGACGAGAAAAAGAGTCCAAAATATCCCCTCCCCCCCCCCAAGAAAACCAACCCAAAACCCAAAACAAACAAAAGGAAAAAAAAAAACCAGAACCCCCACCCCCACCACAAACCAACAATAACAACAACCAAAGGGAAATATAAACAGAGGAAACTGATGTATCATTTAAACCACTTACATACACATACACATACACATCCCACCCATATCCCCTTCACCACATAATATACTCATATATAAGGAAAACAAGATAACCAACAGCTATTGGATTCAGGTCGGGTCAGTCAAGAAGTTCTGCGTTTGGCCTGGAATCCATGTAACCCAGTACAACCTGTCCTTTGTGGGGGAGGAAACCCAATAGAAAAACCCAAAACAAATGAAACTTGGAAAGGGGAGATTGGCGCCACCAAGGAATATCCTAAGCCCACAGAAAAAACATGAAAGACAAATGCAAAGCCGAAATGATACCGGATCGGTCGAGGCCCGGTTACCAACGACCGCCTTTCCATTGATCAACACCAGGGTGGAAGGGGACAAGTCAGCTACTGGAGTTAAAACATTTACTTAAGCTCCCTAGAGAACAAATCACCATTGGTACATGGAACATCCGTAACTCAAACCAGGGGCGGAAAAATCAAAGAACTAGAGTTGAGCTTACCAAATATAAATGGGACATTATTGGACTAGGAGAAGTGAGATGGACAGGATTTGGTGAACATTGACTAAAGAAGGCAACAAGATTGACAGTGGCCAAGAAAAACATCCCCAACAGGGAGGGGGCATTTATTGTCAGAAAGGAAGTAGTGGGGTGCATTATCAGCTGTACACGGCTTCCAGCAGGATTATCAGCATCCGGGTGTCGGCACAAGCCCAAGAACATCACCATCATACAAATCTATGCACCATCACTGACCATACAGATGAAGAATAGAAGAATTTTTGAAGATTGAAGAGACCATTAAGAAAATCCCCAAAGAAGGCTTCATCATCATCCAAGGGATTTTAACGCCAAATAGGCCTAAATCTTACAACCAATGGCTGGAACAGTTGGTCAGTTTGGAACTGAGGAGACCATGACAGGGGACTACGTCTGCTGGAGTTTGCTGCACCCAAAAGACTTACCATTGCCAATACCCCTATCCCCACAAGCAGTCAAGGAGGACAACCTGGCATGCGCCAAAACGGCAAGATCCATAACCAAATAGATTTTATCTTAACACCAGGGCGCTTCAAATCCAGCATCAACAGAGCCCAGAAAAAGAACCTACCCGGGAGCTGACATGGGCAGCGACCACGACCTTGTGCGCTGGTATCAAAATGAAGCTGAAGAAAAACAAACAGCCTGCAAACCCACGTATCAAATTTGACGTGGACAAACTGAAAGATCCAGATGTCGAGGAGATCTTCCAAGCTAAGCTTGGCGGACGTTTTGCGGCATTAACCCTCCTGGACAATGACATCAATGACCTCACCAACAACTTCAATGAGGCAGTCCGAGAAACAGCAGAGGAGGTAACTTTCGTCTGGGGAATAAACACCAGCCATGGACTACCAATGCATCTTGGACCCTCTGCGATACATGAAGAGCACTGAAACCAACCAGGTCTTCCAACCCAAAAGAAAAACCGGGAGGCCAACAATCTCGTGAAGAAGTCAATGTTAAAGGCCAGAGAGAAGTGGATCAGTGATGAATGTGATGAGATCGAAAAAAAACATGAAAGTGGGCAACATTTAAAAAGGCAAAACGACACCCTGAAGAAACTCACAAAACCATTTTCAACCAAATAAATCGTCATTGAAGACAGCTCCGGAAACCTCCTCACAGAAAGCTCAGCTGCATTGAACAGGTGGTCTGAATTTGTCAAGAACTGTAAACTACCCAATACAACCTGACAAGAGCATAATAGAAGAGAAAGCAGCAACATCAAGAGCACCCTCGCCATTACCTATACTGAGGGAAGAAGTGGGAAAAAGCCATCCGCAGCTTACCAGTAGGAAAGTCCCCAGGAGCAGACAATATACCAGCAGAGCTGCTCAAGCATGGTGGCGAAACAGTCATCACATATGTTTACAGCTATCTGTCAGAAGATTTGGGAGACAAAACAGTGGCCAACCGAATGGACACAATCACTCATCATTTCCCTGCCCAAGAAGGGGAATTTTTCGCCAATGCCAAAACTATAGAACAATCAGCCTCATCAGCCACGCCAGCAAGATCATGCTCAAAGTTATTTTGAAATCGACTCAAGAAGGAGGCAGAAGAACACCTTGCAGAGGACAGGCTGGGTTCGGGGAGGCAGGAGCCAATCGAACAGATTTTTAACTGCCACCCTCATGATGGAAAAACTTCAACATCAGAGAGACCTGTTTCCACAACTTCATCGACTTCAAGAAGGCTTTTGACAGAGTATGGCACGAAGGCCTGTGGCAGGTCCTCAGAATGTTTGGCATTTAAGAAGGGCTAGTGCAAACCATTCAAGCACTATACAACACTGCAAGCAGTGCAGTTCCTTCTGAACAATCAGGTCGGAGACTACTTCAAAACCACAGGGTTTGGGGGCCACAAGGATGCCTGTTATCTCCAGTCCCGTTCAATTGTTCTTGGAAAACATCATGAGAGAGACCCTCCATGACTTCAACCTACCTCTCCATTGGCGGCAGGGCCCCTCAACAACTTACGGTTTGCCGATGACACTGACCTCATGGGCGGAAGTAACACAGAGCTGCAAGATCTTACGAACCAGACTTGAGAACAGGCTGGGGCATATGGGATGGAGGTGAGCTCGGAGAAAAGTAAAGTACTTGTGAACAGCACGAGCAATGCCAAACCGCTAAAATTTACATGAACGGCCAACAACTGGAGGGGTAAGACGCTTTTAAATACCTCGGCGCTACACTCACAAAGGACGGGCGATCGACGACAGAAATCAAAGTCAGAATAGCCTGGCAACATCTTCCATGACAAAACTCACCACCATATGGAAAAGTAAAGAGATCAGTTTCCCAATCAAACTAAAGCTCTACAAAGCCCTAATTCAGTCGATCCTGCTGACGGAAGTGGGAAACTGGACATTGACTGCTGAAACAACAAAACGAATCCAGTCATTCGAAACAAAATGCCATAGAAAACTACTGGTATACCTGGGAGAACGAAAGACAATGAATTTGTCAAGAGTCAAATAACACGGCGGCAGGTCCACAGGAACCCCTTCTCACCATCGTCAAAAAGAAAAAGCTGACATGGTTCGGCCACGTCACCCGCCACAACACTCTGCCCAAAACAGTACTGCAGGGAACACTCGAAGGTGGCAGAAGGAGGGGAAGACAGAACAAGTCATGGATGGACAACATCAGAGAATGGACCAGGATGAATGACTCGGCACTACTGCGCAGAGCCGAGGACCGAGATGGATGGAGGAGGCTTACCACGGCATCGTCTTTCATGTCTCCCCCACGACCGCCAAGGTCACGGGTCTGATGATGATGATGATGAGTCTAGGCCTAGCCTAATAGGTTAATGATGCAACACACTTGAGGCTGGCCCAGCTTAACAGGCGGACAGCAATGATGCAGGATACAGGGAAGGAGGGTACACTGCACACACACACACACAACCAGAGGTGTTACAGCACAAAGGTCCACCACTTCACCACATCACAGCTCTTTGTTGGAGACCAAATATTTGTATTGAATTCGTCAATATCTCACATTTGCATTGAATTTTATAAGCAGAAATTTAACATTTTGTTCACTGATGAAGAATGAATCCTTGTGTATAATTTTCAAATAAATCACATTTGATCAACTTTTAAAAACACACCTTCTCTGGAGAGCCTCTCCTGGCACGTCTTACTCCTAGGCCTCCTAGACTTATCCCTTATCCCTTATATATATATTAGAACCTCTGGGCTGTTGTCGCTTTGAGGTGTTTGTTCAGAAATGTATCAGAAAGACAGTGGAATATTTGTGGTATGTAAAAGTGTATTTGTGATTGTTCAGTTTTTATATTATATATATATATATATATATATATATATATATATATATATATATATGTATGTATGTATATATATAAACACCTCAAAGCGACGACAGCCCAGAGGTTCTACAGTGCTTCATAAAGCAAAGATTCAAACAATGCAAGTGCAGCAGCCTCGTATCATAGCACTGAACAGTCAAAGAACATAAGTAAGGAAGGCACAAAGCCTGCATAGTGAGCTGAGAGACTCCAGCCTGACATGGGAAGAGGCCAAGACCCCTGCCAGAGACAGGAGAAGGTGGAGGGACGCTGTTGAGGCCCTATGCTCCGCTAGGAGCTATAAGTCAAAGTCAAAGTCAAACTTTTATTTTCAGATGGTACATTGAATAAGCAGTGCATTTTCTTTTTTTCATCAAGCCATCTATCTAAAGAAAGAAAAAAAAAGCGAGAAAAACAAGATAATGTATATGCAGACATAGAATAAAGAACCTAATCTATGATAAACTATACAAATAAAAAAAAAAAACCAATAACATATGCATATGTGGAATTAAAAACAAAACAAAAAACCCAGAAGAATATTAGACCATACAATTCAAATAATTTAAAAATCTTGAAAAAAAAAAATCCGTCATAACACAAAAAAACAAGCAACAAAGAAAAACCAAACCAAAACAAACAAAGAAGGCAAAACAGAATAAAAATTAAAAAACCACACCAATGCTTCCCCCCACATGTACACACAAACCTTCAACCATACAAACAACTGAATAAAACAACAAAAGGATGAATCAACAAGAACAACCACAACAAGGAAATAAACAATCAAACAAACACAAATATACATACACAACAACAACAATAACTAACATAGGACAAGAATAACAGCCAAGACAAAATGAAGAAATAGAACTAACAAAAGACGAGAAAAAGAGCCCAAAAAAAATATCCCCTCCCCCTCCCCAAGAAAACCACCCAAAACCCAAAACAAACAAAAGGAAAAATAAACCAGAACCCCACCCCCACCACTACCAACAATAACAACAACCAAATGGATATAAACAGAGGAAACTGATGTATCATTTAAACACTTACATACACATACACATACACATCCTCACCCATATCCCCTTCACCACATAATATACTCATATATAAGGAAAACAAGAATAACCAACAGCTATTGGATTCAGGTCAGGTCAGTCAGAGAAGTTCTCTGCTACTGCTACTGGTATCCATGTAACCCAGTACAACCTGTCGCATGTGGGGGAGGAAACCCCAATAGAAAAAACCCAAAACATATGAAGACTTGGAGAGGAGATTGGCGCCACCAAGGAATATCCTAAGCCCACAGAAAAAACATGAAAGACAAATGCAAAGCCGAAATGATACCGGATCGGTCGAGGCCCGGTTACCAACGACCGCGGTTTCCATTGATCAACACCAGGGAGGAAGTGACAAGTCAGCTACTGGAGTTAAAAACATTACTTAAGCTCCCTAGAGAACAAATCACCATTGGTAATGGAACATCCGTACACTCTACCAGTGCGGAAAAATAAAAGAACTAGAGTATGAGCTTAGCCGATATAATGGGACATTATGGACTAGGAGAAGTGAGATGGACGGGATTTGGTGAGACATTGACTGAAGAAGGCAACAAGATCTGGTACAGTGGCCAAGAGAAACATCACCAACATGGAGTGGCATTTATTGTCAGAAAGGAAGTAGTGGGGTGCATTATCAGCTGTACACCGGCTTCCAGCAGGATTATCAGCATCCGGGTTTTGGGCCAAGCCCAAGAACATCACCATCATACAAATCTATGCACCATCATCTGACCATACAGATGAAGAAGTAGAAGAATTTTATGAAGATCTTGAAGAGACCATTAAGAAAATACCCAAGAAGGACATCATCATCATCCAAGGGGATTTTAACGCCAAAGTAGGTCCTGACTCTTACAACCAATGGGCTGGAACAGTTGGTCAGTTTGGAACTGAGGAGACCAATGACAGGGGACTACGTCTGCTGGAGTTTGCCTGCACCCACAGACTTACCATTGCCAATACCCTCTATCCCCACAAGCAGTCAAGGAGGACAACCTGGCATGCGCCAAACGGCAAGATCCATAACCAATAGATTTTATCTTAACACCACGGCGCTTCAAATCCAGCATAAACAGAGCCAGAACAAGAACCTCCCTGGAGCTGACATAGGCAGCGACCACGACCTTGTGCTGCTGGTATTTCAAAATGAAGCTGAAGAAAAACAAACAGCCTGCAAACCACGTATCAATTTGACGTGGACAAATGAAAGATCCAGATGTCGAGGAGATCTTCCAAGCTAAGCTTGGCGACGTTTTGCGGCATTAACCCTCCTGGACAATGCATCAATGACCTCACCAACAACTTCAATGAGGCAGTCCGAGAAACAGAAAGAGGAGGTACTCGGTCGTCAGAGGAATAAACACCAGCCATGGACTCCCAAATTACATTTTGGACCTCTGCATACATGAAGAGCACTGAAACCAACCTGTTTCCCAACCCTAAAGAATACCGGGAGGCCACAATCTCGTGAAGAAGTAAATGTTAAAGGCCAGAGAGAAGTGGATCGTGATGAATGTGATGAGATCGAAAAAAACATAAGTGGGCAACAGTAAAAAGGCATACGACACCCTGAAGAAACTCACAAAACCATTTCCCAAACCAAATCATCAGTCTTTTGAAGACAGCTCCGGAAACCTCCTCCAGAAAGCTCAGCTGCATTGAACAGGTGGTTCTGAATATTGTCAAGAACTGTAACAACTCCCCAATACAACGGGACAAGAGCATAATAGAAGAGAAAGCGCAACATCAAGAGCCCCCCTCCCCCATTACCTATACTGAGGGAAGAAGGGGAAGAAGCCATCCGCAGCTTACCAGTAGGAAAGTCCCCAGGAGCAGACAATTTTACCAGCAGAGCTGCCCCAAGCATGGTGGCGAAAAAAGTCATCACTATGTTACAGCTATCGTCAGAAGATTTGGGAGACAAAACAGTGGCCAACAGATGGACACAAACACTCATTTATACCCCTGCCCAAGAAGGGGGAAATTTTCGCCAAAGCCAAAACTATTTGAACAATCAGCCTCATCAGCCACGCCAGCAAGATCATGCTCAAAGTTATTTTGAATCGACTCAAGAAGGAGGCGAAGAACACCTTGCAGAGGAACAAGCTGGGTTCAGGGTAGGCGGAGCACAACGAACAGATTTTTAACTGCCACATCATGATGGAAAAACAACTTCAACATCAGAGAGACCTGTTCCACAACTTCATCGACTTCAAGAAGGCTTTTGAAAGAGTATGGCACGAAGGCCTATGGGGAGGTCCTCAGAATGTTTGCATTGAATAAGGACAGTGCAAACCATTCAAGCACTATACAACACAGCAAGCAGTGCAGTCCTTCTGAACAATCAGGTCGGGGGAAATACTTCAAAACCACAGTTGGGGTCCGACAAGGATGCCTGTTATCTCCAGTCCCCGTTCAATCTGTTCTTGGAAAACATTATGAGAGAGACCCTCCATGACTTCCACTCTACCATCTCCATTGGCGGCAGACCCCTCAACAACTTACGGTTTGCCGATGACAGACCTCATGGGCGGAAGTAACACAGAGCTGCAAGATCTTACGACCAGACTTGAGAACAGAGCTGGGCATATGGGATGGAGGTGAGCTCGGAGAAAAGTAAAGTAAATTGTGAACAGCACGACCTTTCCACCGCTAAAATTTACATGAACGGCCAACAACTAGAGGAGGTAGACGCTTTTTAAAAACCTCGGCGCTACACTCACAAAGGACGGGCGATCGACGACAGAAATCAAAGTCAGAATAGCCATGGCAACATCTTCCATGACCCAAAAATCACCACCATATGGAAAAGTAAAGAGATCAGTTTCCCAATCAAACTAAAGCTCTACAAAGCCCTAATTCAGTCGATCCTGCTGTACGGAAGTGAAAACCCGGACATTGACTGCTGAAACAAAAAAAGCGAATCCAATCATTCGAAACAAAATGCCATAGAAAACTACTGGGTATAAACCTGGAGAGAACGAAAGACCAATGAATTTGTCAAGAGTCAAATAACACGGATGGAGGTCCACAGGAACCCCTTCTCACCATCGTCAAGAAGAAAAAAGCTGACATGGTTCGGCCACGTCACCCGCCAAAAACCCCTGCCCAAAACAGTACTGCAGGGAACACTCGAAGGTTGGGAGAAGGAGGGGAAGACAGAAAAAGTCATGGATGGACAACATCAGAGAAAGGACCAGGATGAATGACTCGGCACTACTGCGCAAGCCGAGGACCGAGATGGATGGAGGAGGCTTACCACGGCATCGTCTTTCATGTCTCCCCCACGACCGCCAAGGTCACGGGTCTGATGATGATGATTGGATTCAGAACAAAGAAGTATAACAAAGACATCCATTCCCTCCCTTTCCCCGGGTCATATACACACATGTACATGTGCTTTTTGGTTTGAGGCCGAGCAACGTTAATCCTTCGATCAAAGAATAAATTCAGGCAATGTAAACCCACCCAGCAGTACTAACGTCAGCAATAACAATTTAACTCATCTAATACAATGAAACAGAAAACTAACAGCGACAAAACTAAATAAATTCAGCATATTATGTGTATACAAAAGAACATAAAAAGGCCAAAACAGCAAGAACGTAAAAAACCAAAACCGAACCAATTACACAACACACACGCACTCCACACTTGTACACACACACACACACACACACACACACACCAGACAACAAACGCAAGATTCAAGCGTGAGGGTTGATATATCAACCCATATAAAGATCAATGCTTACACATGTACTCGATATGAATATGAAAACTTGGGTCATATCTGATTTTAATCACAAGAATAACGTCAGTGACACTTAAATCACTCTCTTAAGTTTACAAGTCGTGTTCTGTACTGTTACTTAGGCCCATCACTCCCCCTGGAGCATAGGCCGCCGACAACAGTCCGCCAGTGTCCTCTGTCCTGGGCTATTCTCTCCAGCTGTCTCCAGGTATATCCCATCTTCCTGGTTTCTGCCTCAAGGTCGCGTCGCCAGGTGTTTCTTGGCCTTCCTCTTTTTCGTTTTCCCTGGGGGTTCCATGATAGTGCCTGCCTTGTGATGTTGCTGGCTGGCTTTCTCAGGGTGTGCCCAATCCATCCCCATCTCCTGCGCCAGATTTCATTTTCGGCTGGCAGCTGGTTGGTACGTTGCCACAGGTCTGCATTGCTGATGGTGTCGGGCCAGTGGACTTGGAGGATTCGTCTTAGGCAGCTGTTGATGAAGGTCTGCACTTTCTTGATGGTGGTCTTTGTTGTCCTCCATGTCTCCGCTCCATATAGTTGAACTGACTTAACGTTGGAGTTGAACTGCCTGATCTTTGTGCGGGTCGACACAACCTTGGAGCTCCAGATGTTCTTCAGCTGCAAGTACGCTGCCCTCGCCTTGCCAATTCTTGCTCTGACGTCTGCGTCTGTGCCGCCCTGCATGTTAATGATGCTACCCAGGTACGTGAATGTCTCCACTTCTTCCAGCTCCTTCCCATTTTAGTGTGACTGGGTCCTCACTCACTGCGTTGATCTTGAGAATCTTGGTTTTGCCTTCATGGATCTTTGAGACCAACTTGTAATGAGTGCTGCTAGTTCTGTAGTCTTGTCCTGCATCTGTTGGCGGCTGTGGGAAAGCAGGGCCAGTCGTCTGCAAAGTCGAGATCATCCAGCTGGTCCCACAGTGTCCACTGGATTCCATTTCTTCTGTATGCCGTTGAAGTCTTCATGTCCAATCGATCACCAGGAGGAAGAGGAAAGGTGACAGGAGACAGCCATGTCTGACTCCGTCTTCACCTCAAAGCTGTTTGTGAGTTGTCCCCCATGGACCACCCGGGAGGTCATTCTTTCATAGAGTTCTTGATCAAGTTGACCAGTTTGGTTGGCACTCCATGTGGCGAAGCAATTTCCAAGGGTGTTGCGGTCCACATTGTCAAAGGCTTTCCCAAATCACAAAGTTGATGTATAAAGATGAGTTCCACTCTAAAGATTGCTCAACGATGATGCGCAAGGTGCAATCTGATCTATGCATGATCTGTTCTGGCGGAAGCCGGCCTGCTGGTCTCGGAGGAGAGGTCGACTGCATTTTTCATTCTCTCGAGGAGGATCCTGTTAAAGACTTTTCCTGGCACGACAGAAGCATTATCCCTCTATAGTTGGCACAGTTACTGAGGTCTCCTTTCTTGGGTAGCTTGATGAGGTAGCTCTCCTTCCAGTCTGATGGTACTTCCTCCTCTCCCCAAATCTTCCCAAAGAGAGGGTACAGCATCTCTACCGTGGTCTCCAGGTCTGCCTTGAGTGCTTCTGCTGGGATGTTGTCCGGTCCTGCTGCCTTGCCATTTCTCAGCATTTGATGGCTTTCCTGATCTCCTCCCTGGTTGGTTGCTCACAGTTGATGTCTAGGTCTCTATCAGCAGGGTCGATGTCCGGGGGGTTTGAAGGGACGGGTCTGTTCAGGAGTTCCTCAAAGTGCTCTGCCCATCTGTTCAGTTGCCCCTCTGTTCCCAGGATGGCGTTTCCTTTCTTGACTTTGACTGGTCGCTCAGGCCTGCTGTACTTCCCTGAGAGTTTCTTAGTGGTGTCATACAGCAGCTTCATGTTGTTACTGGCTGCTGCTTCCTCGGCTTCCTCTGCCAGGCTGTCGATGTACTTGCGCTTGTCTGTTCTTGCGCTCCTCTTGACTTCTCTGTTGGCTTCTGTGAAGTCTGCTTGTGCCTTGGCCTTTGCTGCTCTTGTCCGGCTGTTGTTTTCTGCTGCTTTCTCTTTTCAATCTTGCCCATTGTGACTGCCGATATCCATTCCTTCTGTTGGTGTCTCTTGGGGCCCACTACTTCCTGACAAGTTGATGTCAGTGTCTCTTTCACTTTCTTCCACTGGCTCTCGATGTCAGTCTCTTCTTCAAGCAGTTCTTGTAGTACTTGGTACTTGTTGGTGAGGGACAGCTTAAATTCTTCATTTATCTTTGAGTCTTTCAGCAGGCTGGTGTTGTACTTCTGCCTCTTTGTTGTTACTTTCATCCAGTTCCTCTTCAGCTTTAGCTTCAGCCTGGCTACCAAAAGGTGGTGGTCAGATGCAACGTCTGCTCCTCTTTTCACCCTTACATCCTGTAGTGATCTCCTGAATTTCTTGGCCATGCAGATATGGTCGATCTGGTTCTCAGTCACATGATTTGGTGATACCCAGGTGGCCTTATGTACTCTTCTGTGGGGGAAAATGCTGCCACTGATTACCAGATTGTTGATAGCACAGAAGTCTGCAAATCTCTCGCCATTCTCATTCATCTCTCCTAATCCGTGTCTTCCCATCACTTCCTCACATCCCGTGTTGTCTTGTCCGATCGTGGCATTGAAATCACCCATGAGGATGTTTATATCTTTTTCTGGGTACTTGGCAATGACGTTCTGCAGGCTGTCGTAGAGTTGATCTTTGGCTTCTTCATCGCCGTCATTTGTTGGCGCATAACACTGGATGATGTTCATTCTGATCTTCTTCTTCTTAGTCCGGAAGGATGCCGCAATGATTCTTGATCCGTGTGCTTCCCATCCTATCAGGGCTTGCTGCGCAGGTCTTGACAACATGAGCGCTACGCCTTCTGTGTGTGGAGCATTGTCTTCTTCATGGCCAGAATAAAGTAGCATCTCTCCAGTGAGCAGTCTCCTTTGTCCTGACTGTGTCCAATGGGTCTCACTGATGCCAAGCAATATGAGGTTGTAGCTTTTCATCTCTGCTGCTACTTGTGTTGTTTTTCCCGTCTCATACATGGTCCTCACATTCCATGTTCCGACGTTGATGGTCCTGGTCGATAAAAGGGGGGTCGGCCTTGTGGCTTCCGTAGACTCACGGCTTTCACCACATGGCGTCATACATCCTCTTGGCGAGGACCCTTCCTCTCCCAGGGCAGTAGTCTCTTGGTCTGTTGTTGGCGTTTCTGTAGCAAACTTTGTTTTTATGGGGTGGGGTTGCTAGCCCCACGCCCAACCCTCTTCCTTTCTCATCCGGGCTTGGGACCGGCAATGGCAGAGTTGTTCTGTACTTTTATTCATGAAATATCTTTTTAGATGTGTTTTATACTGATTTTTGTTTTTAATGCATTTCAAATTTTGGGGGAGTTTATTCCATAGGTCACTGCCTGAATACAAGAGGCTCGATTTATATAGGTTATTTCTGGGTCTTGGAAATGTTAGCAAATGGTTGTGTCTATGTTGGTTAACTTTGAAAGCTTTGGTAATCTTGGGAGGTGCATTTTGATTAACAACTTTTTGCATAAGCACAGCTTTATTGAATAAAAGTCGGTTTCGAAATGTCAGGACATTTATTTGTTTATAATCCTCAATTGTCAGGGTGCTTGTTTTTAACAATACAAGTTTTACTGCTCTTTTATATAAACGATGAATGAATTTTAAGTTCGTTCCACTGCAGGTATCCCAAATAGTTGACGCATAGTCAATGATTGGTAGAATGTGACCGCAAAAAAATAGTTTTCGAGAATGATTATTTAGAAAGTGTTTTATTTTGGATAATTGAAGTAGCCTGTGAGCTAGGCGTTTACCTAGTGACATTATGTGATCAGTCCAAGTCATATTTTTGTCAATGGTAACACCTAATATTTTATGTGAGTCAACTTCTTCAACTATTCCGTTATCCATCAACAGAGGTTGAAACCTATCATTCATTTTTTGCCTTTTCTGTCTTGCTGATACGTACATACACTTTGTTTTTTGTGCATTTAAGGACATGTGGTTTAATTGAGTCCAAATAATCAATCTGTCAATACTGTATTGAAGTTTGCGAGTTAATCTGCTGGAGTCTGAATCACTACAAAAGAGAGTGGTATCATCAGCAAACATTTCACAGTTACATTTAATAAAACAGGGTAAATCATTTACATAGATTGAAAACAAGAGTGGTCCCAATACTGAGCCTTGTGGTACCCCATATCTAATGGGTAGTAGTTCTGATGCTTGGTTATTTACAGATACAAGCTGCTGCCTATTAGACAGAAAATTTTCTAGTAGTTGGATAACTTCAGGTGGCAGTTTGTACAATTCTAATTTACGCAATAACAAAGAGTGGTTGATCACATCAAATGCTTTTTCAAAGTCAACAAAGAGGAGGCCAGTAAACTTATTGTCATTTATATTGTGTAGGAGACTGTCAGTGAGCTGAGTTAGGGCAGTGTGACAGGAATAGTTTTTTACGAAACCCTGATTGATCCTCGTGCAATAGATTGTTTTTTTGTTTTTTTTTATAAAGTAAGAATTTAGGCCCCCGTGGGTCTCCCGGGGTATGCTTGCAAAGCGAGCATTGCAAGAATAGGAACCCTGCCCGCCATCCAGGCATGTCGTAAAAGGCGACTAAGGAGGCACCTTTCCCCCTAGGTAAAGGGGGTTGGACACAGGGCTAACAACCCTGCTCTGTAAAAAAATCTCCTGTTACGGAAACCTTAAACAGCTTAACTCATGCCAACTCAGTCTTTGGGAGATCTGGGGATCCTTCAAGGAAACCTATGACGCGCTGCAGCCAAACCCGTCAGGAAGATGCAGGGCTGACGACCCCTCATCAACCAGAGATGCCCCTGGTGAAGTCCCCGAGGTTGTTGTCACGTCGGCCGGTCCTACTTGGAACATGGAACGCGAGGACCCTCTGGGAAACCGGACGGTGTGCGCAGGCAGTGAGGGAGATGAACAGATATCGCCTCACACTCCTGGGCATGTCTGAAGTCCGGTGGAATGGTCACGGAGTGACAAGATTACAGTCAGGAGAAACTTTGCTCTACTCCGGTAAAAGTGAAGAAGACCGTCACGAAGCTGGAGTAGGTCTCCTGCTGTCCAAACATGCAGCCAAGAGCCTGCTGGAATGGGAGCCCGTTTCAGACCGCATCATCACCGCGCGGTTTGAGTCGCGCTTCCAGAAGGTGTCCCTTGTCATGTGCTACACCCCCTACCAACACCGCGGAGGAGGAAGACAAAGACAACTTCTACACCCAGCTCCAGTCGGTGGTAGACAAAATCCCGAGACGGGACATGCTCATCCTCATGGGGGACATAAACGCCAAGGTCGGGACTGACAAAAACTGATAGAGAGCGGGAGATGGGACGACATGGGCTTGGAAACATAAATGAAAATGGAGAAATGCTTGCTGATTTTTGTGCTGCCAACAGCCTTGTGATTGGAGGCACGCTTTTTCCACACCAGCGTTGCCACAAAGCCACCTGGGTCTCCCCCGACCACCAGACAGAGAACCAGATAGATCACGTCATGGTGAGACAACGCTACCGGAGCTCCCTACAAGACGTGAGAGTAAGACGGGGAGCAGACATAGGGTCAGACCACCATCTTGTGGTCACCAAGATCAAGATGCGCTTGTCTGCGAGAAAGACTCTGCAGAATCCAAGGAAAAAGTTCAACGTTTTGAGATTGAAACAAGAAGACACAAAGCAGGCATTTCAGATCTCACTTCACAACCGCTTCCAAGTGCTCCAGTCAGAGGAGACAGAAACAGTGGAACACAAATGGACCACCTTCAAAGACGCCATTGTGGGAGCCTGTGATGAGGTTTTGGGACAACCTCAGATGAATAGATGTGTGGATCGGTGGTCTAGAGGTAACGCGCCTGTCTAGAAAGCGAAAAGTCCGGGTCTGAAGTGTGCGGCGGTTCGTACCCCGTTTGGACCGGAAATTTTTCCCCCATCCATTAGACCATGAGTGGTGGTCTGGGCGCTAGTCTTTCGGATGAGACGATAAACCGAGGTCCCGTGTGTTACACGTAATTATTTAGCGCACGTAAAAAAACCCACGGCAACAAGAGAGTTGTCCCTGGCAAAATTCTTAGAAAAAAGCCACTCTGATAGGGAAACAAATACAGCTGCAGAAAAAAAAAAAAAAAAGGGTGAAAGGGTGGCGCAGCGCTAAGTGGCGACGCGTTCTCCCGCTCTCCCTGGGGAGAGCAGCCCGAATTTCACGGAGAGAAATCTGCCGTGACTTAAAGTGGTATGAAATAAAATCTGAGCGCTTTGATTTGTTGCTTTACAAGATTCAGCGCTATATAAATTCCATACATTATTATTATTATTAATAGGAAGCCATGGATCAAGGATGAGACCTGGAAGAAAGTTGAGGAGAGAAGGCTAGCCAAACAAGAGCTGAACCGAGCTACGACCCGCCAACAGAAGCGGCGAGCAACAGCCAAGTACTCCATACTTGCCAAAGAAGCCAAGAATGAGCTACGAGCAGACAAACGAGCTCACATCAATGCCATCGCAGATGAGGCAGAAGAGGCTGCTGGCAAGGGAGACCTCAAGACCCTGTATGCCACCACCAGACTTCTTAGCGGGCGTCGCAGCAACACAAACAGACCTGTCAGAGACAAGGAAGGGAAGCTTCTCACCTCTATTGAAGACCAGCTAACAAGGTGGAAAGAGCATTTTCAGGAGGTTTTGAATCGACCAGCCCCAGAGGAACGACCTCAGCTGGAGCCAGGGGACCCTCTCGACATCAACATTGGAGAGATCACCAAAACAGAGATCCGAAAGGCTATCAGCAGCTTGAAGAACGGCAAGGCTGCTGGCATCGACAACATTCCGGCAGAAGCCTTGAAAGAAGGGGGTAGTAACATCGTTGACGAGTTACACCACTTGCTCAACCTGATCTGGACAACTGGGGAGGTGCCAGCAGAATGGAAGAAGGGCCTGCTTGTGAAGCTCCCCAAGCACGGCGACTCTCCCAGTGTGGAAAGTGGCGAGGTATCACCCTGTTGTCCATCCCCAGCAAAGTCCTCACAAGAGTCATCCTGGACCGAATGAAAGATGCTCTCGACAAGACTCTTCGAGATGAACAGGCAGGCTTCAGAAAAGAACGTTCCTGTACCGACCAGATTGCGACCCTCAGAATCATCGTGGAACAGTCCATAGAATGGCAGTCACCTCTCTACGCCTGCTTCATCGATTTTGAGAAGGCTTTTGACAGCGTGGACAGACAAGCAATCTGGAACATCCTTCTCCACTATGGTGTGCCACCAGAGTTTGTCAGCATCATAAGCCAACTTTATGAAGGATTCTCCTGCCAGGTCATCCACGGTGGAAGACTCTCCGACAGCTTCGGATCTCTTCCGGCGTCAGACAGGCTGCTTGTTGTCTCCACTCCTCTTCCTTGTGGTGCTGGACTGGGTGACAAGGACGCCTATGCAAGTTCCGGGGAAAAATATCCAATGGACCCTCATGACAAAGCTGGAAGATCTCGATTTTGCCGATGACCTGGCTCTGCTATCCCCCCGCCTGCAGCACATCCAAAGCAAAGTCACGGGCCCTAGATACCACAGCTAGACGTGTTGGCCTCAGGGTCAGTCAAGAGAAGACCAAGCTACTGCGTACCAACAACCAGCAAGAGGCTCCTGTCACCATCTCTGGGAAAGCAGTAGAGGATGTCAGTGAATTTGTGTACCTGGGCAGTAAGATTCAGCCAGACAGGAGGCACAGACGAAGACATCAAGGCAAGAATAAAGAAAGCACGCCAAGCATTTGCCATCTTGAAACCCGATGGAGAACAAATGCGATCTCCACAACCACCAAGCTCAGGATCTTCAACTCCAACGTGAAGTCTGTGCTTCTCTACGGGTCAGAAAACTTGGCGGGTCATCAACACCAGCTCCTCCAAGATCCAGACCTTCATCAACGGATGTCTCCGGCAGATCCTTCATCTCAGATGGTTCGACAGAGTGCCAAGTACCGACCTGTGGATGAGGGCGAACCAACAGCCTATGGAAGTCCAAGTAAGGCGGCGAAAGTGGCGTTGGGTCGGCCACACCCTACGGAAGGAGCCTGGCAACATCACCAGACAAGCCCTCGAGTGGAACCCGCAGGGGAAAAGGAAGAGAGGGCGCCCCAAACAGACCTGGAGGAGAAGCCTGCATAGTGAGCTGAGAGACTCCAGCCTGACATGGGAAGAGGCCAATACCCTTGCCAGAGACAGGAGAAGGTGGAGGGACGCTGTTGAGGCCCTATGCTCCGCTAGGAGCTATAAGGAATAAGAAGAGGAAGAAGAAGAAGAATTTAGGGATGTTTGTATGTGTTTTTCAATGGGTTTAGATAGTACAGAGAGAATTGAAATTGGCCTGTAATTTGAAGGAGAAGAGCAGTTACCTGATTTATGGACAGGTATAACTTTTGCCTTTTTAAACTTGAGAGGAAAACATCTTTTCTCAATACACAAGTTGTATAGATATGTCAGTGTTTCAACAATAACCGGACTAGCGAGTTTTATAATCCGAGCATCTAACTTGTCTAGATCACGTGTTCTAGAATTCGTTTGCATTTTTATGCTTTTTAATACATCAAAGGTTGTCATTGGCTGGAGATTAAATGGAAAGTTAATATGTTTTGAGTTAATATATTGTTGTAGGTAATGAAGATCATTTTCGCTTGACTTGTCACATGTTATAACTTTATTTACTACATTTGAAAAATGGCTGTTTAATTCATCAGTTGATATGTCTTTAATGAACTGTTGACTTTTTGAAACATGTTTATTACATAATGTATTGATGGCTTTCCAAATCTGGCAAGAGTCACTAGTGGTTATTAACAACTGTTGAAAGTAATTACGCTTTGATCTGCATTTAATGGAATTCACTTTATTCCTTTGTGTCCTGAATTGTTCAAGTGTACCATGGGTTTTCAGGTGGTTTCTTAAGTTTATCTCAGATTCTATGTCTTTTGTTATCCATGGAGGTTTGGTTTTTTCTTTAAGTCTTTTTTTTATAAAGGGAGCATGTTTGTCATACACTGAGATAAATATGTTAATCCAAAATTCAGCAGCTTCATCTGGGTCTCTGATATGGTATACATCGTGTAATGGCGAGTTCATCAGGTCCGAAAGAAAATTATCCTCACAGAAGTGTTTGAATTGTCAGTAATATATAGTTTTATGCCCAACTTTAGGAAGTTTTATGCGACGCTTAAACCAAGTACAGCAGACAGGATTATGATCACTGCATCCACATGACGGAGCACATACTTACTTCAGCTATGTGCTGTTTTGCGTTAGTGTATATATGATCAATTAAAGTTACTGAGTTATCTGTTATACGTGTGGGTTTATCTATTAGTTGTTCCAGACCAAGCACTAAGAAGAAGGAAGGCACAGCTCTATTTCATGTTAAGTACAAATTCAATATATCATCATGGTCCTTTCACTACAACAACTTGTTGCATAGAAAACGGTTGCATTCAGAAATTTCAAAGCACTCACACACACTCACACACATACGCACACACACACACAATCATATGCACCCTTGCCTTGATATGTATCAACAAGCATAGAAATAAGAACAGAATAAGGCTAAAACCTTTTTAACTGTTTAATAAGATCCCTGAAACTAAAATTATAACACCATATCTCTCCACCATATATATATTGAGAGAGAGATATATCATCTACTCCCATTACCCCCTCTGGGGTCGTAGGGGCACTGCAGTGACAAACGCTGCACCAGTTTACTCCATTTGCAGCTTTTGTGAGTGTGTATGTATGTGAGTGTGTATGTATATGAGTGTGTATGTATGTTGGTGTGTATGTGTGTGGGTGTGTATGTATGTGGGTGTGTATGTATGTGAGTGTGTATGTATATGAGTGTGTATGTATGTGGGTGTGTATGTATGTGGGTGTGTATGTATGTGGGTGTGTATGTATTTGGGTGTGTATGTATGGTGAGTGTGTATGTATGTGGGTGTGTATGTATGTGAGTGTGTATGTATGTGGGTGTGTATGTATGTGAGTGTGTGTGTGAGTGTGTATGTATGTGGGTGTCTATGTATGTGGGTGTGTATGTATGTGGGTGTGTATGTATGTGAGTGTGTATGTATGTGGGTGTGTATTGTGGGTGTGTATGTATGTAGGTGTGTATGTATGTGTGTGTATACAAAGGAAAAAGTCCATTCATAAAAGTTCCAAACACAAATGTCAACATTTCCCCCAGATTCCTGAACAATTATAAATTCCTGCATAAATCTTGACACTGACTCTAGCCTCTCCTTACACAAATACAAGAACATGCCCAACTATTCCATAAATCTGCCAGTAATTTCACGAAGGTATAAAAAAGCACATATACATGATCACATGCACACATTCATATACATAACAGTTATGCACACAGATGCACACACACACACACACACATACACAAACACACGCACAAACATACATAACAAAACAACACTTTTTTTAACACTCTGGTAAAACTATTTTGATATTCCACATTGGCTACCAAATTCTGTAATGGATTGTTATAATCATATAAGCAGTTTACACTAAAGCTGCCATCGTATCTTTCTTTCTCTGTCGCCCACCTCTCACTGTGCTTTTCTTAATAATAATGCCTTGACTGCCTGGAATGTACAGGATACAAACAACAACAATCCTATTTTCAAAAGCAAAATTAAACACAAACACCAACACTCCAGATGCAAGCAAACGGGAAACACTTTCACGGGAAGTAACCTCTGTGAAATGTATCACTACAGTGACATAGTTGTCTCCAGTGATGAGTTTCCCAGTGATTTGGCAATAGTCCTAGAAAGCTTACGACCAGACTTGAAAACAGAGCTGGAGCATATGGGATGGAGGTGAGCTCGGAGAAAAGTAAAGTACTTGTTAACAGCACGAGCAACGCCACTGCTAAAATTTACATGAACGGCCAACAACTGGAGGAGGTAGACGCTTTTAAATACCTTGGTGCTACACTCACAAAGGACGGGCGATCGACGACAGAAATCAAGGTCAGAATAGCCATGGCAACATCTTCCATGACAAAACTCACCACCATATGGAAAAGTAAAAAGATCAGTTTCCCAATCAAACTAAAGCTCTACAAAGCCCTAATTCAGACTATCCTGCTGTACGGAAGTGAAACCTGGACATTGACTGCTGAAGCAGCAAAGCGAATCCAGTCATTCGAAACAAAATGCCATAGAAAACTACTGGGCATATCCTGGAGAGAACGAAATACCAATGAATTTGTCAAGAGTCAAATATCACGGCTGGCAGGACCACAGGAACCCCTTCTCACCATCGTCAAGAAGAAAAAGCTGACATGGTTCGGCCACGTCACCCGCCACAACACTCTGCCAAAAACAGTACTGCAGGGAACACTCGAAGGTGGCAGAAAGAGGGGAAGACAACAAGTCATGGATGGACAACATCAGAGAATGGACCAGGATGAATGACTCGGCACTACTGCGCAGAGCCGAGGACCGGGATGGATGGAGGAGGCTTACCACAGCATTGTCTTTCGTGTCTCCCCCACGACCGCCAAGGTCACGGGTTTGATGATGATGATGATGATGATGATGAGAAAGCTGGTCATTCTTCCAGCAGTGAAGGGGTTAAAACAGAGAAAGATGGAGCGGGCTGGTTGTCAGTCAAGTCATCCATAGTGTCCCCTCTAAAGTGAAGAAGACTATGGGATATGTAACATCTAGTGATAACACTATCGCAGCCATGCTACTACAATTCATTGGGACAAACGTCCCCTTCTGAACTACCAGCTCCAGGTTGACATTTCTCATTCAGATATTGTCGTGAGTACAGGTCCGCCTGAAACACACCAACACACATGTCAACACTGATCTCCCTACAGTACTGAAACACACATGCCAGCACACACGTCAACACTGATCTCCCCACAGTCCTGAAACACACCAACACACACGTCAACATTGATCTTCCCTTCTTTCTTTCTTTCATCTTCCGCTGGTGCCCTTCGGCGTCGCGGGGAGACACAGACGTCTGTCTGCAGCTAGGTGGGAGGCTTGATGTAGTGACAGGTCATGGGCTCGCAGGGTGTCAGCCACAGAGTTGCTCCATCATCTCCTTGGTCTACCTCTGGCTTTCCAGCCATTGTATTTGGTGGTGTATGCCCGTAGGGCTGGTTGGTTGGGCGGCATTCTAGTGAGGTGACCAAACCACCTGATCCTTTGTTGTTCGACATGGTGGAGAATTGGTGCTAGTCCGACCATGTCTCTGATCACCTCATTCTTGATCTTGTCGCATCTGGTCTTGTTGACAGCTTTTCTCAGGCAGCGCATTTCACATGTGACCAATTTTCTCTCTAAGGCTTTTGTTAGGGCCCATGTCTGACACTGGTATGTGAGTGTTGGAACAAATTCAAAAATCAAATTCAAAAGCTTTATTATCTCAAAGACAGAGAAATTCTGGCGGGTTACTCGCCATACATAAAAACAATAAACATTTAAACATAATATTTAAAACACACACACACTGTCCAACATCAGCACGCACCCATCATGAGATAAAATGCATCCACAAATCAGCAATATCTCAGCCAGCCACAAACCCACCCCAACAAAATCACTTTACTCATGTGCGCACAAGTAAACCCGTACGTCCGCACATTCACAGTCACTTGCGCACGCGCACGCACGCTCGCACTTTGTAAACATTCGTACCCATGCTCACGCATTTTAATAATATAAGTTAAATTGTTGTAACATGTTGTATAAGACAAATATTAATTAAATTAATACTATGTTCTTTTAAGATATTGAACAGTCTAAAATAATAACAGCGCACATATTTAACAAAAACAAAACAAAACAACAACAAAATCATTTGTATAACATGTATAAGACAAATATCAGTGAAGTTAATACTCTATTCTATTAGAAACTGAACACAGTTTACACTAAAAAAAAATTTTTTTAAAAGGTAGCCTTTAGTCTCCCTCTCTCTCTCTCTCTCTTCTCTCTCTCTCTCTCTCTCTCTCTCTCTCTGTCGTGGGCTTTAGTTCAATTCAGATTTATTATCATACATTTATTAATTAGCAGAATTGAGGTTGGAATAAAACTATTTTTAAATCGCAGGGTTCTAGACTTGGGTACTCTGTAGCGCTTTTGAGAAGGCAGGAGTTCAAAATATTTTGCAAGCACATGTGTGTCATCACTCACAATCTGTCTAGCTCTGTCTCTCACACGGCATTCATACAAGTCATTCAGTTTCATTTGCTCACAGCCCACAATTTTGCCACATCTGGTTACAATCTTGTTTACTATGTTTTTGTTTTAACAGTCAGGCCCCCCATACCAACAAACCAAGGAAATGAAAGGACAGACTCAATAAAGCATCGGTAGAAATTTGGTAAAACTTTTACATTTACTTTAAGACTCCGGAGTTTTTGAAGGAAAAAGATGCGTGAGTGGCATTTTCTATTTACAAGGTCTGTATTAGCATCAAAGTTTAGTTTATCATCAATAATAGTACCTAGATATTTGTATTGGTGTACACGCTCTACCTTTACACCATCAATGTAAAGATTTGGTATGGGCTGGGGTCCCTGCGAAAATCAATCAACATTTCCTTAGTCTTTTTAACATTAAGGTCAAGACAGTTCTGTTTGCACCAGGAGGAGAACTCCTCAACTTGTTTAAAATACATGACATGGGAATTAGACAGATCTTCCAGAGCAGAGTCATCAGAATATTTGATTAACGGTATAAGATCAGAGCCAGTGCAGTCATTTGTGTAAAGGGTGAAAAGGATGGGGGACAGAACAGTGCCTTGGGAAGAACCAGTGGAAGTTGATCTTTGAGTGGATATGGCTTTTTGAAATCGAACAAACTGTGTCCGGTGTGTCAAAAAGCTCATTATCCAGAGAATTAACCGAGGACAGACATTTACTGAGAGCAGTTTGAGAGCTAATAGATGGGGCTGAATGGTATTAAAGGCAGAAGAGAAGTCAATGAAAAGTATACGAACAAAGGAGTCGGGTTTTTCTAGGTGGGAATAAACATTATGCAGCAAGGTAATTGTAGCATCATTTGTGCTTCTGTTGGCTTTGTATGCAAACTGAAGAGGATCTAGATATGAAGAAGTAGAGAAAAGAAGCCATTTGAGAACGATTTGTTCAAAACATTTCATTACTATTGGAGTGAGAGCTACTGGTCTATAGTCATTTAAAGATTTGGGGTGATTATTTTTTGGAACAGGACAAATTATTGATTTTTTCCAGAGACTTGGTACATGGCATGCTTTCAAAGACAGAGAAAACAAATCACTAAAAACATGACACAGCTGCTCTGCACAAGATTTTAAAAGCCGACCACAAATACCATCCACACCCACAGCCTTCCTCACATGCAATGCTTTAAATACTGATTTAACATCTGTAGCATGAACAGTAAAATCTTCATCATTCGAATCATTATCACAGACATTTTGTTGCAGGTTAGACAGAACAGATTGAAGCTCATGTTTGTGATCTTCACGCTCAAAGCGGCAATAGAACTCATTCAGTTCATCAGCAAAAGCTTTTTGTTCCTCTAGTGGCATTGACTGTGTTGACATTTTTGAGTTTGCTTGCCCTGAAAGTATCTTTAAACCCTTCCACGCATTAGCCAAATGACCCCTCTGAAATTGTCTTATAAGATCTTTTACATTCTCGAATTTCTTTTTGAAGTTCCTTTTGAATTGTTCTGCAGGCCATTCTATCACCGCTCTGAAACGCTACTTTCTTTTTGTTTAGAGAGGATTTGAGTGTTTTTGTCACCCAAGGTTTATTGTTGGGAAATATCTTTACAGTTTTTTGTGGAATAATAAGATTTTCACAAAAAGAGATATATGCATGTACAACATCAGTCACTTCATCAACATTGTCACTTGAGTCAAGAAACACACTCCAGTCAGTACACTCAAAACAACCTTTCAACTCTTCCACACTCTCATGCGTCCACACTTTCACTTTTTGTTTTCACAATAGGGTCAGTTTTTATTTTGGGTTTATATGCAGGTATGAGGAAAATAATTTATTGTGTTGTGATCTGAGGTACCAAGAGGTGGCAAAGCAACAGACTTATAGGCATGTAAAATGTTCCCAAAACATTTGTCAAGAATTTTGTGTTGACGGGTAAAAGAAGTCACATATTGTTTAAAAGAAGGAAGAGCATGTTTTAAATCACAGTGGTTAAAATCGCCAAGCACAAAACAGGGCAAATCAGGAGCATTCAATTGCAGTTCGTGTACTGTGTCAGAGATCTGGGAGGCGGCACGTGCAGCACAGGCAGAGGGAGGCACATAGCACACTGTCACAAACACTTGGCCAAACTCCCTTGGCAGATATTTAGGACGGAGGGACACTGACAACAATTCAACATCTGCAGTACACACTTGCTTTCTGACCTTGACATTCGCTCTTGCACACCAACTTTCATTCACGTACAGGCACACGCCACCACCTTGTTTTTTTCCGCTCTCATCTTTCTCTCTGTCCATTCGATACGGCACACCAAAACCATTCAAAGCCACACTCTCATCACTAATAAAATCGCTAAACCAAGTTTCAGTAAAACAAAGTAAACATGAATTCTTATATTCAGATAAAAACTGTATGTTTCCTTGAAGTTCATCGAAATTAAAATTGCATCCATTGGGTCGAATTGATCGCACATTTGCTAAAACAATAGAGGGTAATGCAGGTTGAAATTTGAATCGTCTCAAACGTCTTTTCACTCCTCCTCTACGGCCTCTTTTTCGATGATGAGTGGGTTCCAGAGTTCTGGCATTCTTAAAGTCACAGCGTAACTCAGGAGGAATGTCATATAAACAAGAGTCAGAGCTAAAAGCAGATTTAATTTCTAAAAGTTTCTCTCTTGAATAAGATATATGTAGGGTGCCTGTACCTGTGTTAACATGGCTGTCGTTTTCGAAATGGAAGGCAGGTACACATAAAATATTCCACGCACTAATACACCACCACCACAATAAAAACAATCGGCACACATCCATCACTGGTATAGCTGACACTTATACTCTCACATGCAACACAATCACAGTCAAATTCTTCCTTCTTTGCACCAAAATACAAGAAAAACATCAGAGCTCGTAACCCTGCGGCCACCCAGCTGTGAAGCGCCACACACAAAATGGCGTTGATGAGTTTTGCCTTGGTGCTCATTGGGATGCTGGAATGTTTTAGAAGGGGGGCGAGTTGGTAACTGACTGTGTTCGCTTTCTGGCATCTTGTTTATATCTCTCTGTCCAATTTTCCATCTTCAGTGAAGAGGCTGCCAAGGTATTTAATTCTTTGGTCTGTTTCAGCTGGGTGCCGTTGATGTTGATGTCCAGCTTTCCTGGATTTCTGCTGACAGACATAACTTCTGTTTTGGTGATACTGATCTTCATGTCATACCTCTCACAGCTTGTGTTGAGTTGGTCTGTGTGATCTTGAAGAGCTGCTTTGTCCTGATTCATCAGGGACTGGTCGTCAGCAAATAATAGTTCGTCAGGGCCTCAAGATCTGGTTGGCTTCCTTTGTGATCTGGTCCATGTAGATCACGAAGAGAAGGGAGAGAGTATGCAGCCTTGCCTGACCCCTGATGTAACCGGGAACCAGTCGGATGTTCCACTGGCTGTTCGGACTGCGCTCATACTGTTGGCATAGATTGCTCTGATGTTATCAAGCAACTGCCCCTTCACGTCATACTGCTCCAGGATCTTCCAGAGCTTGTCTCTGTTGACTCGGTCGAAAGCTTTTTCTTGGTCAACGAATACTGTATGCAGGTCTTGGTTGTATTCGATGGCTCTTTCACACAGCTGTCGGAGTGCGAAAATGGCATCTGAAAAAAAGCAGCTATATAAAGCTTGGGCCAAGACCAAGACAGAAGAGGACTACGCCAAGTACAGAATCGCAAGAAGACATAGTAATCGTGTTGTGAAAGCCTCCAAAGAAAAATCTTGGGCGACTTATGGAGAGAAGTTAAGTGAAATTTGCAAGAACTCCCCAAGAGAATTTTTCAAAAGTGTGAAGACGATGAGAGTAAGAGATGAGCCATTCAATCCAACAACAGTAGTGAATGATGCAGATGGAGAGGCACTGCACAAAGAAGAGGAAATTCTGAAACGATGGGAAGATTACTTTAAAGATCTTTTAACCCTCTTGTCCCCGATCTGGCCGCAGCTGACAGTAACAGCAGCTGCCGCTAGATTCCAATACGACCGCAGCCGACAGTTGGTGCTGCCCATGTGGGCAGTACTTTTCCATCACACACAGATCTCGTAGTTTTCACACTATGTGTCTGAAAATTAGTGGGGCGATGCAGGGAGGGTGTCAGAGGGTTCCAGTGATAAATTTAGACCACTAACATGCGTGTAGTGGGGAGGGAAGGAAGAAATAACAGCCAGCGACCGGAACGCTTTTCAATGGTGCAGCGTGGTGGGAAAAAAATGGCGTTTTCTTTAGTTGCAGACGATTCATCTGATTAGCCAGACGATAAATTGAATGTTATTGTCTTGCAAGTAGAAACATTTGAATGAGAATTGTTAAGTGAGTCCGATATTAAACGCTTACGAGGAAGAGGAGGAAGGAAATGCTGCAGTTAGGGAGAAGAGTGAGCCTGAAAATAATGTGCTACAGGGCACATTCCTGACCTGTGCTACACACACGGACTGTGGAGAAATTTGACCTCCTGGCTGGCCCGCGGCATAGACGCCTGAAAATGTGATGCATTTTGACTGTTCTCTCATTAATACCACACTTTTGCTTTGAAACTGCAATGCAGAAAGAACAGATTGCCGATAATGAAAACGCAAGAAGGAAAATAAAATAGGTCTCTGGTCTGCCAAGGTTCGACAGGTGAGAGCAATGGGTACCGCCCCCCCCCACCCCCCCCCCCCCCCCCCCCCCCCACACATCCATAATTGTGCTTTTTGTGACGTGATGTGACCCTGTGCCACAACTACAACTACTTTAGAGACTACAACATTAACATTTTGTAGGGTTACAGAAGTTCTGTGTTGTTTCGAATTTGTCACACCTGTGCTGTAACACTGGTGACAGTCATGTACAATAATATACTTCTGTACACTTAACAAACATGTGGTAGCACACGCAGATATGAACTGCAGTATAAAGGCCACATGTTGATTGAATATTACTTGTTTTCAAAAGAAAGAATAGTTAAACAAACTCTGTCTCCTCGAGACTTACCATAAAACAACAGGTGCTATGGGGACATTGTGTGACACATCCTTGAAGTCTATTGCACATAACCAGTGTAAACACATCAGACTGGGTATCACTTCCTTATTCGACACTAACAATAACATGCTATGAACTATCGTCAAATCCATGCAGGGTTGCTGTTTTATCAATAAATACCATATTTTTAACCTTGTGATTGGTGACAAATAAGGTGACAATACAAGACATCTGGTGACCAGACACATAAACTTGCGCCTAAATGCAAGTACAAAGACATACCTAGCTTGTGACAAAATTTCAGCTTGATAACTTGTCATGCACACACACAATTGTCTTAGGAGTAAAGTAAGTCAGATGGAGGTAGAAAACCTTCAAAGAATTCAAAATCTACAGGCAGTTTAGCTCTGTAGAATCCAACAACAAGAGGGTTAAACATTTCAGGAGGAAAATTGCGATCAATTTACGTCACTAGCACAGAAATTAACACTCTCAATACTAAACAAAGAAGAGCTATCTGGTGAGAACATCCAATCTATCTGTTATTTTGGTTTATAACGCCAACACAAAAGTGCTGTACTTGCTCAAATTCACGTCTCCACAACAACAAGAGAACACTGCACTGAACACACCTGAATGTAGTGCTGAAGAAAATGACAAACGTATCACAAAGCCCTTAAAAGTTGGAAATTAAAATCCATGGGGCCACTTTCCCCTGCTGAAACAGTGGAAAGAACGCCACGCTATCTTGATGGCGCCAAACTGGACCATTGCATCTGGTCCGCGCCAGAGCTAAAAATAGCACATCAGGGGTCAAGTTCCAGTGTCTAAGTGCAGCAGAAAATGGGGGAAAACGACTGCCGTGTTACGTGCTCTTTTACATCCAGTCCCCGAATAATAGGGGACGGGATAGCTCAGTGGTCGGAGCACTCGCTTTCCCCCAGCCAAGTTAAGCAGCGTCGGGCGTGGTTACCAGTTGGATGGGTGACCGTTTGCGCGCCTTGGCTTCAGTACAGTTCCCCCAGTTCACCCAGCTGTAAATGGGTACCTGCCCTCTTTAAGGTCAGGGAAGGTAAAGCAGCGAGGGAGAGGAGATGGGCGCCGCCCTCAATATGCTGGCCCTAGAGAAGTGAGGTCTCTGACACCTCGCTCCCCTACGACCTTATAGGTTATGGGACTCCTTTACCTTTTACCCCGAATAAGGGGCATAAATAAGCAGGAAGCTCAAAACAGAGAGAGATGGAGAAGGCTCATCAATGTCAAACCGCCCCTGGGAGAAACATGACAAAAAAGGAAGAAGAAGTCCCCGTGTGTATGTGGTTTTGTAGATTCTGTCATCTGTTCCCACCGGCACACAATCACCTACTCTTATGAAAAGCGGAACAGGATTTAACGTGTGCGCAATATGTTCTACGTGCGTTCGCACACGGGACCTCGATTTATAGTCTCATCCAAAGGACTTTTGGGGAGAGTGGAGTCTGCACTGATGTTAACCCCAGGGGAAAATATCCCCTTGAACGGGAATCGAACCCGGGTCATCAGATTGCGAGCACAATGTTCTAACCACTAGGCTATCCCGTCCCCATTGCCGGTAAGTACAGACGACCAGCCCAGTAACAACCAAACTAGTTCTCTGCCGCCTCCTCCATCAAGAGGGGTGGCAGGCTAGACTGGTCACAAGCTGCTCTGAAGTCGTTACTGTGTCGGCTGAGGCTGTGGGCAGGGGTCCAACAGAGCCACAAGCACAGAAGACCAGGAAACCGCACATCTTCCCACCCACACCCCCCTCCATCTCCAACATGCTCCTCCCTCTCTCTCAATATAGGGGAAAATGCAGAAAGAAAAAAAAAAGAAAAAGAAAGAAAGAAAGAAAAGAAAGATTGGAGTGGCACGAAGGCAGGCTTTCGAACCTACTTTTTCTAAACCACCAAGTAGTGATTGGACATTAACAAAGCAAAAACAGAACAAACCAAAACTTACAAATCGTGTGGGTTCAGGGATCCTGTACTTGCAGCAGTGGTGGACGAGGGTGACGGCAGACTGCAGGCTGATCTTGTGGCCCACCGATACGTACACAGGGTTGGATGAGGAGCATGTGCTGCGCAGCGCCATGCCCAACGTGTGGCCGTGGTTGGTGATCAGGGGGAAGGTGTCCCCACTGCTCTTCAGGGTCTGTATCTGAAACAGGAGGGGGTAAAAAATATTCCATGAAGTAGGAGTATGGCTGCCTATATTGTGCCTTCAGTGCCTGGGCTATATCACAGTTCTTGATTAAACTACTGACCCTGGGGGCAACAGCAAAGTGAGAGGCTGTATGATCAGTGGCTTTCCCACTCATGGAATGCCGCTTTACAGCTGTCTTTAGTGATTGACTTTGACTCTCTGTGTAGGAGGCTTGACTTGCAGTCCTTATGTGCTGCAGCCCTGAGGACTAGCTGGCCTTTGGAGAGCATCTCCAACGCTGACTGTCCTTATGCCCACTTGGCCGAGAGAGTGGGGATGTGCTGTGGGCAAGGCACCTCCACTATAAATCAAATTTCTTCTCAATTTCCGAAGCAGCAGCTGCCTCCTTTTCTTTTTTTTGGTTTTGTTTTGTTGTTTAAGTCACAAGATTTCTCTGCGTGAACTTCGGGCTGCTCTTCCCGGGAAGAGCGCATCGCCACAAGAGCAGCGCCACCCTTTTCTTTTTTTTGTCTGCAAAGGTATTTCTTTCCCTTTCAGAGTGGCTTTTTCTAGGAATTTTGCCAGGGACAACTCTCTTGTTGCCGTGGGTTCTTTTACATGCGCTGAATAATTTTGTGTAACACACGGGACCTCAGTTTATCATCTCATCCGAAAGACTAGCACCTAGACCACCACTCATGGTCTAATGGATGGAGAAAAAGTTTCGGGCCTAAACGTGTATGTGTGTGTATGTACATATATAAACATATACTGTTATACCACTAAGCACCTAACAAGTCAGGCCCAGTGCATCCGACTTCAGCATAGGAGAGAATTGTTATCTTTTAAGTCTTTCTGGGAAAAAGGCAGGAGAATGGACCAAGAAGGCAGAAAACAGACAAGAAGGAAAATACAGAAAGAAAAGGAACAAGGCAGAAACAAAGCGAAGGGATAGAAAAGAGGGAATCCCTGGCACAGAATTTGCAGAAGGTGGGATGCGTATATGATTATTTTGACAAGGACCCTTTTGGCATCCCTAGGGAGGAGGGAGGGGGAGGGAAAATGCAGACTACTACAATTCCAAGTGCTGAGAAAACTGACCTTTGCCTATGTTCCAGCGCTGTCCTCAATGCCGTCCACGTGGATCAGATCTTGGCCACTCCCACACAGGGCAGGTCCAGCAGCACCCCCAGGTGGCAGGCCAGGCCAAAGCCTCGGGGATGCAGACGACCGTTTCCATCCACAAAGATGACCTGCACGACAGACAGACAGTCAGGCAGCAAAGTTAAAATCTGTTCATCTTTCGTGAACGCTTGCATGCCTGGGAATATTTTTGAATGCCAGCATTTTTAATTTATTTGCATTACAAGATTTAGCGCTAAACAAATTCCATATATCAATATTCTATCTATCTGTCCCGTAGTCTGACGACCGTGGGGGCACCCTTAAAGACTCAACAACCAGTTCCCTCCATTCCTCTCTCTGTTCTGCCTTTCTCAGGGTTTTGTTGAGTTCTAGGCCTGTCCATTCGCTGATGTTATCCTTCCAGCTCTTCCTTGGTCTGCCTCTTCTTCTTCCTCCTTGGACAGTGCCTTGTAAAACTGTCTTTTCAAGTCCTTTGGATCTTGTGACATGCCCATACCATTTAAGTTTACGCTTTTTCACGATCGTCAGAAGGTTCTCATAGGGTCCAATGGTTTGCTGGATTCTGTTATGCACGCTTTCGTTGCTTATGTGGTCTTTGTAGGAGATACCAAGGAGTCTCCGAAAGCATCTCATCTCCACCACCTGTACTCTTCTCTCAATTTTATGTTTATTGCATAGTCCACTCGATTATTTATTGTAGTTACATTATTGTTATTTCATTTGTCTATGTTGTTGAGTTTTAAGTTTTGCTCCTTTTTAAGAGTATTATCATTACCTTTCTAGGTGTGTTGTTGGGTTTTGTTGTTGTTGTTATTATTATTATTATTTCTTTTTTCTAAAAGCCAACCAACCAAACAAACAAACAAACACCCAAACCCGGGAGCTATTTCTTAATCCTTTCTCTTCCACCCCTTCTCCCTTTTTTAAACCCTTACACTTTCACTTCCCTCAATATCACTTAGATAACAACTTAAATAAGAAAACAACAACTACTCTTCCTCCAAATCTGCAGTCGGGGTCCAGATCACGGCTACAGAAATATGGATATGAAAAGGGGAGCGCTTATCTGATCTTGAGAAATTTGAGATATTTTACTCTCCAAGGTTTAGTTTTTGACAGTGCTGTTATTGCTGTGCAGTGCTACATACACTTCTGGCTTGGATCCCCGGGCGATACAAAGGGTCCCATACTTGAAGCTTTTTAACTGTTTTCCAGCTTCTGGCTTAACCCTGAATCATGCAATGCCATTGGTGTTATTAGTCACATTTTTTGGGCCCTTTTCGCACTGTTTCCATGCCGTAATTTTTGGAGGGTGATTCAGGGTTTTTTGTTAGGGCTGCAAGCCATATCGATATTTTTCTTATTATCATATACTGAGGAAAAAAGGGGGAATTCTAATAACACCAAAAATACACCACACACTCCTTCGGATGAAAAAGAGGCCCCCGGGGCAAACACACAGAGAACATCTTGCCACATGTTTAAAAATCCCCTTCTGCTTTTTGTAAAGTAGCCCTGTGTGCCGGGGAACGAACAATTTACAAAACCGCATACATACCATCTTCCATGAGAAATTTAAAGGCATCTCTACAGAATGTCAATCATCAAGACGCCTCCAGAACCTTTTATTTATTTTGCAGCACCAAACAACGAACAAAAACCCCTCAGGGTAATGGAAGAGGGGAAGGACAAACATGAAAAGCTCCCGAAGCATGGAAGATCTCGGGGGGATGTCTGAAGTAAAAGAAAAGTGACAGAAGAAAATTTACAATTAGAAAACTTTTTCTCCCCGAGACAACCTGAGGGTTTTTTGGGATTCCAAGTCCCCCAAGAGACTATGAGTTTTTCACGGACAAATTTCAATGTTTTTCAAGAAACAGTTCCAGACAAAAATGGGCCCCTTTGACATTGCCGGCCCTCGCCTTTGATCATGTACAAATACGCAGTAAACAACCCCCCCCATGATTGTCAAATGGAATGCTGGGAAAAACAAATGCCATTTACAACTCGGAAGGAAGCTCTGAAAAAGAAAGCATCAAAGGCCGGGGACCTGACCACACACCCGGGGCAGTCCGAAGGACCAGGGGCAAGGGTTTTCCCCCCT